>JAPDFW010000103.1:262500-382500 GCA_028826165.1 Anaeramoeba ignava | reverse complement strand
AAAATTTAAATTAAAATAATAAATTTGAATAATGATTATAAATGAACTTTTTTTTTTCTTTTTTTCTTTTTTTTTTCTTCTTTTTTAATTAATTTTGAATTGATTTATTTTTCTTATTTTTTTAAATTGATTTGATTTTGATTAATTTATGAAAATTATTAAAACATTGAGATCTTAAAAATGGATAATTAACTAATTTTATTTTTAATTGATTTTATTTTTTATTGAATTGAATCCAATTAGACTTATATTGGTTTTGTACTTATTGCAGTTAATCCTTACAGAAAAATTGATGGAATGTATTCAGATGAGAAGATTAAAGAATATAGAGGAAAATATTCACATGAATTGGCTCCTCATATATATTCTTTAGCTGATAGAGTTTATCATGATTTAACTTCAAGAAAACAAAGTCAAGCTATTATTATCACGTAAAAAAAATTTTTTTTTTGATTTTCTTTGATTATTAAACTTTTTAAATGTTGAATAATTTTGATTGATCAATTTTTTTTCAATTTTTGAATTGTGAAAGAATAGAATTCAAATCAATAAAATTAAATTAAATCAAATCAAATTCAAATTAAATATCAAATTAAATCAAATTTAAATCAAATTAAATTAAATTAAATTAAATCAAATCAAATTAAATATCAAATCAAATTAAATCAAATTAAATTAAATCAAATCAAATCAAATCAAATTAAATTAAATCAAATCAAATTAAATCAAATTAAATCAAATTTAAATTAAATCAAATTAAATCAAATATCAAATCAAATTAAATCAAATTAAATTAAATTAAATTAAATTAAATCAAATTAAATTAAATTAAATTAAATTAAATTAAATTAAATATTAAATTAAAAATTAAATCAAATTAAATTTAAATTAAATTAAATTAAATCAAATTAAATTAAATTAAATTAAATTAAATCAAATTCAAAATTTAAATTAAATTAAATAAAAAATCAAATTAAATCAAATTAAAATCAAATCAAATCAAATCAAATTAAATCAAATCAAATTAAATCAAATTAAATTAAATTAAATTAAATTAAATCAAATCAAATTAAATTAAATTAAATCAAATTAAATTAAATTAAATCAAATTAAATATCAAATTAAATTAAATTAAATCAAATTAAATCAAATTAAATTAAATTAAATTAAATTAAATCAAATCAAATTAAATTAAATTAAATTAAATTAAATCAAATTAAATATCAAATCAAATTAAATCAAATTAAATTAAACTCAAATTAAATTAAATTAAATCAAATTAAATTAAATAAATCAAAAATTAAATTAAATCAAATCAAATCAAATTTAATTAAATTAAATTAAATTAAATTAAATTAAATCAAATTAAATTAAATTAAATTAAATTAAATTAAATCAAATCAAATTAAATTAAATTAAATTAAATCAAATTAAATCAAATTAAATCAAATCAAATTAAATCAAATCAAATTAAATTAAATTAAATTAAATTAAATTAAATTAAATTAAATTAAATCAAATTAAATATCAAATCAAATTAAATATCAAATATCAAATCAAATATCAAATATCAAATCAAATCAAATTAAATCAAATCAAATCAAATTAAATCAAATTAAATTAAATCAAATCAAATCAAATCAAATTAAATCAAATCAAATCAAATTAAATCAAATTAAATTAAATCAAATCAAATCAAATCAAATTAAATTAAATCAAATCAAATATTAAATCAAATTAAATATCAAATTAAATTAAATATCAAATTCAAATCAAATTAAATTAAATCAAATTAAATTAAATTAAATCAAATTTAATCAAATTAAATCAAATATCAAATCAAATTAAATTAAATTAAATTAAATCAAATTAAATTAAATTAAATCAAATTAAATCAAATCAAATCAAATTAAATCAAATCAAATCAAATCAAATTAAATTAAATCAAATTAAATCAAATCAAATTAAATTAAATCAAATCAAATTAAATTAAATTAAATCAAATCAAATCAAATTAAATCAAATATCAAATTAAATCAAATTAAATCAAATTTAATTAAATTAAATCAAATTAAATTAAATTAAATCAAATTAAATTAAATCAAATCAAATCAAATATTAAATTAAAAATTAAAAATTAGAGGTGAGAGTGGAGCAGGAAAAACAGAATCAGCTAAATTAATTATGCAATATATTTCAGCAGTTTCAGGAGGAGGACCAGGAATAGAAAAAGTAAAACAAGTCATTTTACAAAGTAATCAAATTTTAGAATCATTTGGAAATGCAACAACATTACAAAACAACAATTCAAGTAGATTTGTAAGCAAAAAATTTAAATTATTTTTATTTAAATTTTAATTGAAAATTGATTTTGAATTGATTTTTTTTATAAAATTAGGGAAAATACTTGGAAATTCAATTCAATGAATTCGGATCACCAGAAGGAGGAAGAGTACGAAATTACTTACTAGAAAAATCACGAGTAGTATATCAACAACTAGGAGAAAGAACATTCCACATATTTTATCAACTCACAATGGGAGCACCAAAAGATGTACGAGAATATTTCGGAATAACATCACCAGATGATTTCTTCTACACAAACCAAGGACAAAAACCACAGACAGACGGAATGGATGAAACAAAAGAATACAATTTAACAAGACAATCAATGACAGATATCGGACTAAGTGAGGATGAACAAAACGACCTATTTCGAACAGTCGCAGCAATCATTCATTTGGGAAATATCACGTTTTATCCTGATGATAACGGAAATTCAAAAGTACAGGATGAAAACCAACTCTCTTGGACTGCAGGCTTGCTCGGAGTGGATCCAATGGCGTTATCTTATTCTCTCACTTTCCGAACAATCCAAACTGGAATGTCAACCTCAAGAAGAGGAACCACTTATAATGTTCCTCAAAATGTTGATCAAGCGTATTTCTCAAGAGACGCCCTTGCAAAGGCTATCTACACGCGAATGTTTGATTATGTCGTGGATTGTGTTAATAAGGCATTGGGGGAAACAGATAGTGTTTTAGTTCTTGGCATTCTGGATATTTTCGGGTTTGAAATTTTCAAAAATAACGGGTTCGAACAGTTTTGCATTAATTTTGTCAACGAGAAACTGCAGCAAATCTTCATTGAATTAACATTGAAAATGGAGCAGGAGGAATATGTCAAAGAGGGAATCAAATGGGAACCGATTGATTATTTTGACAACAAAATCTGTTGTGATTTAATTGAAGGGAAAAAACCGCCGGGAATCATAACAATATTGAACGATGTATGTTTGATGCCTCAGAGTCAGATCCAAAGCCAAGACGAGAAATTCCTTGTGAAGCTTGACGAGCAACTCAACGGACATCAACGATACATGCGGTCAATGCAATCAAGCACTCGGTTCTCGATCCACCATTATGCAGGTGAAGTGGAATATGAGGCATTCGGTTTTTGCGAGAAAAATACTGACACTTTGTTCAATGATTTGATACAACTGGCGCAATCAAGTGATTTCGGATTTCTTGTTTCTCTCTTCCCAGAAAAAATATCAAGTGATAATAAAAAAAGACCAACTTCAACTGGAACAAAAGTGAGAGAAAACGCAAGTGAATTGGTTGAAAATCTGATGAAATGCGTACCAAGTTACATCCGTTGCATCCGACCCAATCCCAACAAGAAACCATGCACATCAGACACTGAATTAGTGACCCATCAAGTAAGATACTTGGGTCTTCTTGAAAACGTTAGAGTCAGAAGAGCAGGTTTTGCGTTTCGACAGGAATTCGACCGTTTTGTTCATCATTACGGTGTGCTTTGTGATAAGACATGGCCCTATTTCAAAGGCCCGCCTGAAGAGGGCTGCAAGATCCTTTTGAATTACATTCAACTCGACCAAAAAGAATGGCAACTTGGAAAAACAAAGGTTTTTATTCGTCATCCTGAATCACTTTTCTTGATCGAAGAAATGCGCGAGAGAAAATACCACGAATCAGCACGAAAGATCCAAAAATGCTACCGAATGTGGAAGGCAAGGAAATATTTTCTCGAGCTGCGCGCGCAAGCTTCGGATCTTCTATTCGGGAAAAAACAGCGCAGAAGGTTATCAATAAATCGTGTTTTCAACGGTGATTACATTAACTACATGTCAAATCCAAAAATCCGACTTGTGATGGAAAAAGCGAACTATGAAAACGAGAAGTTGTTTTATTCTAACAAAGTATATTTAGTCGGTTACTCAAGATTCCGAAAGATCGCGCGAAGAGAAGATCGTGATTTATTGGTTACTGAGAACGCTTTGTATTCAATTGCTCTCGTTAGTATTAAGGTCAACAAGAAGAAAATCAAACAGCTTCAGATTGCTCGCAGAATACCCCTCATGAATATCCAAGGCGCGCAGCTTTCCACTCTTGCAGATTCATTTGTAAATCTCAAAATTAGTGATTATGATTTTTTCATTGAAGATGATAAGAAAACAGAGTTGATAACGGTTTTAAAAGAAAAAATAGAAGCAATTGGAGGATCTTTCACATTAACTTTTAGCGACTCATTTCAATCGAAAGAAAAAAAGGGGAATTTCCGAGAAATCTCATTCAAAATGGATTCAACAGCAAATCCATTTTTCCCGAATTTGAAGGGAAGTAGCAAGTCTTTATCAGTGGGGGTTATCCAGGGGTTATCTTCAGATACTCGACCGCGAGCAATAGCGTTTAAGGGGGGATATAGTGACAACAGTGGTGGAGGGTATTCACCAACTGAGACCAACAGTTCTCCACCTCCACGAACAGGAAGAGGACCACCACCTGTGATTCCAACAGGTCCTCGTCCCACACCACGATCTCGCAGAGGTCCGCCTCCTATTACTCCGCGCGCTAGATCATCCTCTCCTACTAATTCTCCCAAAATTCCTCCGCCAAGAACTTCAAGAGGTCCTCCTCCTCTTACTCCAAGAGCTAGATCTACTTCTCCTAGATCTATTTCTCCTAGATCTACAACCTCAAGAAGTCCGCCTCCTCTTACTCCGCGAGCTAGAACTGTTTCCCCTAAATCTAATTCTCCTACTCGTGGTCCTCCCATTCGTTCTAGAGTTTCTTCTCCTACTAGAGGACCTTCTGTTACTCCTAGATCAAGAGGTATTAAAATTTAATTTTATATTTAAATTTATATCAAAATTAATATTAAAATTTATATCAAAATTAATATCAAAATTAATATCAAAATTTATATCAAAATTAATATCAAAATTTATATCAAAATTAATATCAAAATTAATATCAAAATTAATATCAAAATTAATATCAAAATTAATATTAAAATTTATATCAAAATTTATATTAAAATTAATATCAAAATTTATATCAAAATTAATATCAAAATTTATATCAAAATTAATATTAAAATTAATATTAAAATTAATATCAAAATTAATATCAAAATTTATATCAAAATTAATATCAAAATTTACATCAAAATTAATATCAAAAATTAATATCAAAATTAATATCAAAAATTAATATCAAAATTAATATCAAAATTTATATCAAAATTAATATCAAAATTAATATCAAAATTAATATTAAAATTAATATCAAAATTAATATCAAAATTAATATCAAAATTAATATTAAAATTAATATTAAAATTAATATTAAAATTAATATTAAAATTAATATTAAAATTTATATCAAAATTTATATCAAAATTTATATCAAAATTAATATTAAAATTAATATTAAAATTAATATTAAAATTTATATCAAAATTTATATCAAAATTAATATCAAAATTAATATCAAAATTAATATCAAAATTTAATATCAAAATTTATATTAAAAATTAATATTAAAATTTATATATAAAATTTATATCAAAATTTATATCAAAATTTAATATCAAAATTTATATTAAAATTTATATCAAAAATTAATATCAAAATTAATATCAAAATTAATATCAAAATTTATATCAAAAATTAATATCAAAATTTAATATCAAAATTTATATCAAAATTAATATCAAAATTTATATCAAAATTTATATTAAAATTTATATCAAAAATTAATATCAAAATTAATATTAAAATTAATATCAAAATTAATATCAAAATTTAATATTAAAATTAATATTAAAATTAATATTAAAATTAATATCAAAATTAATATCAAAATTAATATCAAAATTAATATCAAAATTAATATCAAAATTAATATTAAAATTAATATCAAAATTAATATCAAAATTTATATCAAAAATTAATATCAAAATTTATATTAAAATTAATATCAAAATTAATATCAAAATTTATATTAAAATTTATATCAAAATTAATATCAAAATTAATATTAAAATTAATATTAAAATTAATATTAAAATTAATATTAAAATTAATATTAAAATTAATATCAAAATTAATATCAAAATTTATATCAAAAATTTATATCAAAATTAATATCAAAATTAATATTAAAATTAATATTAAAATTAATATCAAAATTTATATTAAAATTAATATTAAAATTAATATCAAAATTTATATCAAAATTAATATCAAAATTTATATCAAAATTAATATCCAAAATTAATATTAAAATTAATATTAAAATTTATATCAAAAATTAATATCAAAATTAATATCAAAATTAATATCAAAAATTAATATCAAAATTAATATCAAAATTAATATCAAAATTAATATCAAAATTAATATTAAAATTAATATCAAAATTAATATCAAAATTAATATTAAAATTAATATCAAAATTTATATCAAAATTAATATCAAAATTAATATTAAAATTAATATTAAAATTAATATCAAAATTTATATCAAAATTAATATTAAAATTAATATTAAAATTAATATCAAAATTTATATCAAAATTAATATCAAAATTTATATCAAAATTTATATCAAAATTAATATCAAAATTTAATATCAAAATTAATATCAAAATTAATATCAAAAATTAATATCAAAAATTTATAATTAAAATTAATATTAAAAATTCCTATCAAAATTAATATCAAAATTAATATCAAAATTAATATCAAAATTAATATCAAAATTAATATCAAAATTAATATCAAAATTAATATCAAAATTAATATCAAAATTTATATCAAAATTTATATCAAAATTAATATTAAAATTAATATCAAAATTAATATTAAAATTTATATTAAAATTAATATTAAAATTAATATTAAAATTAATATCAAAATTAATATCAAAATTTATATCAAAATTTATATTAAAATTAATATCATAATTAATATTAAAATTAATAATAAAATTAATATCAAAATTAATATCAAAATTTATATTAAAATTTAATATTAAAGGTCCACCACCAATTCCAAGAGCAAGATCAACTTCTCCAAAAACAAATGAAATACGATTAAAAGCATTATTTACTTATGAAGCTACAAGCTCTGATGAACTTACATTTTCAAAAGGAGATATAATTATTTTAATTAAAAAAGATGATTCTGGTTGGTGGCATGGTGAAATTAACGGACAAAAAGGAACATTCCCTTACAATTATGTAGAACAGATTTAATTCCTCTTCCTTTTTTTTTCTTCAATCGTCCATTTTCTCCTTTTTTTTTTCTTTGATAAACAATTTTAGCAAAATTCTTCTCTAAATTTCAATCCAATTCTTTTAATTTTGATTTTGATTTTGATTTTGATTTTGATTTTGATTTTAAAATAAAAAAATAACAAAGGAGAAAATTTTTTTTTTGATCTTTTTTTTTTCATTTTTTTCATTTTTTTCATTTTTTTTTTGTTCCTTTTTATTTCTTTTTCTTCTTTATCAATTCTACAATTTCTCTTTTATTGTGTAACGTCATTTGTTATTTTTCTTTTTTGTTAAATAAACACAAAAAAAAAACAATTTAACGTTGACATAAAATTAAAATTATTTTTTATTATTTTTTATTTTTGATTTCTATTTTTTTTTTAGAATGGATTCAAAAGAATTAGATGAACATATTGAAAATTTATATAAATGTCAATTAATTCCAGAAAATGCAGTTAAACAAATTTGTGATCTTGCGAGAGATATTTTTATAGAAGAGGCTAATGTTATTCCAATAGAACCGCCTGTTACTGTAATATTTTGTTAACGAAATTTATAACAAAATTTATAATTAAATTTATAATTAAATATATAACAAAATTTATAATTAAATTTATAATTAAATTTATAATTAAATTTATAATTATATTTATAACAAAATTTATAATTAAATTTATAATTAAATTTATAATTAAATATATAACAAAATTTATAATTAAATTTATAATAAAATTTATAATTATATTTATAACAAAATTTATAATTATATTTATAACAAAATTTATAATTAAATTTATAATTAAATTTATAATAAAATTTATAATTAAATTTATAATTATATTTATAATTATATTTATAATTATATTTATAATTATATATTTATAATTATATTTATAATTATATTTATAATTATATTTATAATTATATTTATAACAAAATTTATAATTAAATTTATAATTAAATTTATAATTAAATTTATAATTATATTTATAATTAAATTTATAATTAAATTTATATTTAAATTTATAATTAAATTTATAATTAAATTTATAATTATATTTATAATTAAATTTATAATTATATTTATAATTAAATTTATAATTATATTTATAACAAAAAATTTATAATTATATTATAATTAAATATATAATTAAATTTATAATTATATTTATAATTATATTTATAACAAAAATTTATAATTAAATATATAATTAAATTTATAATTAAATTTATAATTATATTTATAATTAAATTTATAATTAAATTTATAATTAAATTTATAATTAAATTTATAATTAAATTTATAATTAAATTTATAATTAAATTTATAATTAAATTTATAATTATATTTATAATTAAATTTATAATTATATTTATAATTAAATTTATAATTAAATTTATAATTAAATTTATAATTAAATTTATAATTAAATTTATAATTAAATTTATAATTAAATTTATAATTAAATTTATAATTAAATTTATAAAATAAATTAGATTTGTGGAGATGTACATGGTCAATTTTATGATTTAAAAGAGCTTTTCTCAATTGGAGGGCAATGCCCTTATACAAATTATCTTTTTATGGGAGATTTTGTAGATCGTGGATATTTTTCAGTAGAAACTTTTTTACTTCTTCTTGCATTAAAGGTCCGATATCCAAAAAGAATTACATTAATTCGAGGAAATCACGAAAGTCGACAAATAACTCAAGTAAAATTAAAATTAAAATTTATAATTAAAATTAAATTTATAATTAATAATTAAAATTAAATTTATAATTAAATTTATAATTAAATTTATAATTAAAATTTATAATTAAATTTATAATTAAATTTATAATTAAAATTTATAATTAAATTTATAATTAAAATTTATAATTAAAATTTATAATTAAAATTCTATATCACTTTTATTTCAATTTAATTCTCGAAATTCTGTAAATAGGTTTATGGATTTTATGATGAGTGCCTTAAAAAATATGGAGGAATAAATGTATGGAGATATTGCACAGAAGTTTTTGATTATATTGCACTTGGAGCAATGATCGGAAATCGTTACTTTTGTGTTCATGGTGGATTATCACCAAGTATTGAGACAATTGATGAAGTAAAAATTTTTAAAAATTAAAAAGATTTGAAAACAAACAAACAATTTTGTTTGCTTTTTTTATTGTTTTTAATAGATTAGAAATATAGATCGTAAACAAGAAGTTCCGCATGATGGACCAATGTGTGATCTTCTTTGGAGTGATCCTGAAAGTAAATTGGAATTTATCTTGAATAGATTTATAAAATTGATTTATAAAATTGATTTATAAAATTTATCAATGGAATTTATAATTTATAGAATTTATTTATCAAATTAAAATATAAAATATAAAATATAAAATATAAAATATAAAATTATAAAATAGATTGATAAAATTTATTTATTAAGTTCATTCAAAATTATTGATAAAATATAAAATATAAAATATAAAATTAATTCATAAAATTATAAAATATAAAATTATAAAATAGATTGATAAAATTTATTTATCAAGTTCATTCAAAATTATTGATAAAATTAAAATATAAAATTATAAAATTTATTGATAAAATTTATTCATTAAGTTCATTCAAAATTATTGATAAAATTAATTAATAAAATTATAAAATAGATTGATAAAATTTATTTATTAAGTTCATTCAAAATAGATTGATAAAATTATAAAATATATTGATAAAATTTATTTATTAAGTTCATTCAAAATTATTGATAAAATTAATTAATAAAATTATAAAATGGATTGATAAAATTTATTCATTAAGTTCATTCAAAATAGATTGATAAAATTTATTTATTAAGTTCATTCAAAATTATTGATAAAATTAATTAATAAAATTATAAAATAGATTGATAAAATTTATTTATTAAGTTCATTCAAATTTATTGATAAAATTAATTAATAAAATTATAAAATGGATTGATAAAATTTATTCATTAAGTTCATTCATAATTATTGATAAAATTATAAAATATGTTCATATAATTTATTCATTAAGTTCATTCAAAATTAATTAATAAAATTCATTGATAAAATTAATTAGTTGTTGATGGTTGGGGTTCTAGTCCACGAGGAGCGGGATTTACATTTGGAGGGGATATTGTTCATGATTTCTGTCGCAAAAATAATATAGATATGATAGCACGAGCACATCAATTAATTATGGAAGGATATAGTTACATGTTTGAGAAATCATTAGTAACAGTATGGTCTGCTCCAAATTACTGCTATCGATGCGGAAATCAAGCTGCAATTCTTGAAATTGATGAAAATTTAAATCAAAGTTTTAAAGTTTTTGAAGCTGCTCCTTTTGAAGATCGAGCATTTCCATCCAAAAAAGCAATTCCTGATTATTTCTTATAGAAAACCGTTTTTTTGTTTTGCTTTTCTTTTATATTTTCCTTTTCAAATTTTACCATTTAATTTTGCTTTTTGTTTTTTGTTCAAGTTGTTTGATACAAAACAAAAAAATTTTTTTTATCTTGATTCTTTTCAATCAAATTAAGATTTTCCAAAATATTTCCAAAATTTGTGCGAATTGAAATAAATAATGGCAAATTGAATCTAAAAAAATGTTTTAAAATTAATTAAATAATCAAAAAAAAATAGAAGGATTTTGATCAAAAATGAAGATGTGGTTATTTTTAATTTGAATTTTTAATTTGAATTTTTATTTTTAATTTTTAATTTTTAATTTTAAATAAAAACGAAAAAGAAAATTTTATTTTAATTAATTTAAAAGTGGTGATTTGGTTTTTTTTTTTTTTTTTTTTGATGAAACAATTTATTTAAATGATCGATAAAGATCAAAATAAAAAATATGAGTAATTTTTTTATTGAATCCGGAAAGTTTAATAAAAAAAAAACCATTTTAAAAATTATCGAAATGGTTAAAATGTCAAATAAAAATAAAAAAAAAACAAAACCGATTAAAAGAAAAAAAAGTTAATGGAAAAATTTATTTTTTTTTTCATCCATTTTTTTTGATTGTGTGATTTTTATTGTTTTCTTTTAGCGTTTATTTTACAACCAAACAAATGTAAACCTTTTTTAAATTTAGTTTAATTTAGTTTAATTCAATTTAATTATTTATTTTAATTTAATTTAATTTTCGATTACAAAAAAAAATTTTTTTTTTCAAGTTGTTTTTGTTTTTAACAAGTTGATCAATTTACAATTTGTTAAAAACTAAATTTAAAATAATAACAAAAATAATATTGACTAATCCAAAAAAAAAAAATATTTACTTTTATTTTGTTTTTGATAAATTGATTAAAATAGGATTTCTTTATCAAAATTTATTTTGGTGATTTTATTGATTGGATTTATTTCAGGAGCAGGTGAAGTTATAAGTTATACAGGATTAACAGATTGGCATCAACCTCGTTCTTATTCATATGTTAACGGATGGTTTGGAACAAATGAATTATACACTTGTGGAGGAACATATTCACCAGATACTAATCCAACAGTAGCAACTGGAGCAGCATCATATCAATTTTTTGCTAGTGATACAGCATCATCTTATCTTCGAGGATATAGTTTCAAATTTCCAGATGCAGCCTCACTTCAAATTTATGGAGTTGCTGGTTGGATTGGAAGAAATGGAAAACTTAATCAAGGACATACTCAAATATGTAGTGGTTGGTGGATTTTCCAGACTTGTCATGATTATTATTATAATCCTTATTTTACTTACCTACTTGAAGATCTTTGTCAATTAGCAACAGGAAATGCAAATGTAGATTATACACTTACTCCATCTCCAGATAATTGGGCAATAGTTGGAGATAGTTCAGCTGTTCAAAGAAACAAAAGTTTTGGAGGATTAAATGATCTTGCAGGAGCAACTTGGAATTATCAAAGTGTAATTATTATATTTCAAAATCAAAATCAAAATCAAAACCAAAATAAAAATAAATTATATTAATTTTTTTTTTCTTTTTGAATTAAATTGATTATAGTTTGATAATGGAAGTTTTGGAATAAATATGGAAAATGTTATGCAATACACAGGAACAACTGGAGATAGTCCAGCCATGTCTATAACAGCATATTGGGATTGTGCACAAATTCAAGTTAATTATACATATTCAGCCACAGTTACTGGATATGCAAATACAGAAGGAAGAGGTGGATCACCAATTCAAGTCAATTTGACTGGGAATGTTGTTGCAAATGGTCAATATAACAATTTAAATATCCAATGGAAATGTAAATATCAAGATGTGATTTCTGATGCATCTGTTGTTAATCCTCCTGATTCAATTACATGTATTTTACCTGATATTTCACCTCTTAATAATGGTACTTTATATGTTACTTGGGATGAAAGTAAAGGATGGATGAGTGGAACACCTGATATTACAATATTAGGTAATTATAATTTTTAAATTTTAAATTTTAATTATAAATGAATCTTAATTTTAAATTTTAATTTGAAAAGACTCATGTATCGAAAACAGCTCTTGCGGAAATGGTTATTGTGATTTATCATCAGGTAATTGTATTTGTGATCAAGCTTATATGGGATATGATTGTTCAGTATTGAAATGTCCAAATGGAACTTATGGAACATGCAATGATAATGGATGGTGTGATGATTCTGGTTCAGTTGGATTTTGTTGGTGTAATAATAGTTATTCAGGTCAATATTGTGATGTTAATTTATGTGAAAGAGATCATAATAATTGTAATGATGATGCTCCAAATTCAAATAATTATTGTTCATATCAAGGAACAGAAGGAGGATGTGTTTGTGATCCAACTCAAGGATGGACAGGTCCTAATTGCACAGTAAGATTATGTGACGGAGTTAATTGTAATAATGGAACTTGTGTTATTTATACTGGAGTATGTTCTTGTGATGTTGGATATTTTGGAGATAATTGTGAATACAAATATTGTAATGATACTGTTGATGTTTGTAATGGAAATGGTGATTGTATTAATCAAACTGGTGGATGTTCATGTTATCAAGGTTGGACTGGTGATCATTGCAATATTTCTTGGTGTGAAGGAATTGATTGTGGAGAACATGGTTATTGTGTTCAATTAGAAGGTCATTGCGAATGCGATAAATATTGGACTGGTGATTTATGTAATGTTTCTGTGTCATCAAATAAGTGGGCAGATAGAATGGGAAGAAAACTGAATATGAGTGGAGCTGCTTTCTTAGCATTCTTTTCAACATGTATGGCTGCATTAGGAATTATTCTTGTTGCTGCTGGCTTTATTTTCTGGAAAAAAAGACATGATAGAGATAAATGGGCTCATATTCTCGCTTTACCTATTTTTACTGTTGAATCTTTGTTTGGTGAAAATTTCTATATCTCTCCTCAAGATCGTAAAAAACTTAAACGTCCCAATATTCAATCTGCATACTTTGATCTTCAACAATTACTTATTGAAAATATGATATTAGTTGATTGTTTATGTATTGCTTCTGAAACTAAAGTTGCAAGTTATTTAGGTCGTTCTTTACTTTATGTTTTTGAAGCTAATGGAGAATCACCACAACTTCTTAAATATTTCATTACTAAAGAAGTATCTACTTGTGATGATGGTGATCTTCTTTTCAGAGGTTATTCAATGGCTTCTAAACTTTGGGGAGCATATTGTCATCTTGCTTATGGAATTAATTATATTCATGGATCACTTTCTGAAACTGTTCATGAACTTATGGTTTCACAAGATATGGCTAATATAGAACTTGATCCTAATCGTATTGATACTGATTCAACAACAACTGTTAATAAATATAATCTTATGGCAGCTGTTCAAGCTATTTTCTCATCTATTCTCAAAAATGCAGATAATTTCCCACCTCAATTTAGATTTGTTCTTTCACATCTTAAAGAAGAAGTTCTTCATAAATTCCCAGATCGAGTTTCACAATCACTTGGAGGAATGGTTGTATTAAGATATTTCTCACCAGCAATTACAGCATCAGATGAATTTGGACTTCTTAAAGAACCACCAAGTGATGAACTTTTAAGAACACTTATTCTTGTTGCTAAAGTTCTTCAAAATTTAGCAAATGGAACACTTTTTGGAGCTAAAGAAGAATATATGAATACTGTTAATGATTTTATTTCAACAAATGAAGAAAAAATGATTAATTATCTTGATTCAATTTCTACACCAAATGATGAATCAAGAGATGAACTTTCATTTGAATCATCACCACTTCCTAAAGATGTTCTTGAAATTTCATGTGCTAATATTCACAGATATGTTACTCTTAACAAAACTGAAATTGTTGAAACAATGCAAACAGAAATTCAAGATGAACAAAGATTCAATGATTTACTTTCACAACTTGAAGAAATTCTTGATCGATTAGGAGATCCAATTAATGTTCAAGCAGATGAAGATGTTTAATTTCTTCTTTCTTTTCCTTTCCTTTTTTAATTCTGATTTTTCTTTTCTTTTCTTTTCCTTTCAATTTTTTTTTCAATTTGATTCTTGTTTGTTTTTCTTTTCTTTTTCTTCTTGGAAAAGAAACAAAATCCATTCCAAAAAATAAAAAAAAAATTCAAAAAAACAATTTAAGAATTAAATAATAATCAAAATCTTATTTATTTTTTGGAGGGAATAATCAAGAATCAAGAAATAAAAGAAGGATCAAAAATTGTAGTTTTTTTTTTAACCAATAATTATCCGATCTCTATTTGGAAAAAGTGGAATTTGAATTCATCTCATTTAAACGAAAAGAGCAATTAGGATACAAGTTTGAGGGTTAAAAAAAGGATTGGGTAGATAGAAATAGCAAAAAATATTTTATATTCCCAATAAAATTTAAATTTAACACTGTTATACAGTCCAAATCTAATTGTTTGATTTTTTTTTTTGGAAATTTCGTTAATAAATCTTTTTTTTTATATAGAAAAACAAATATAAAAGAATAAGGGAATATATACAGGAAAAATATTGATGTCGATCCCCGGAATTTAAAAGAGAAAATTGAAGAAATAATTAATTTCTAAAAAGGGATAAATTATAAAGGAAATTAAAAAAAACGTTTCAAAGTTGGTTAAATGATCAATTCTAAAAATTAATTTAAAACCAATTTTAAATAATATAAACAAAAATTAAAAAAAAAAAATTTTTAATAAACAAGGAATCAAATAGAATTTTTTTTTTTTCTTTTTAATTTAATTTAATTTAATAAATAAATAAATAAAATGATCAAATTTAATTTTTAATAATAAAATAATAAAATAAAATAAAATAAAAAAGTTGATTATTAATTTTTAGTAATAGTCCGGCTAAGAGGACAAAAATAATTTTTAATAAGAAAATAAGAAGGTGGTAAAATGTAAATAAAAAAAAAAAAGAATAAAAACATCAAAAAAAAAAAATTTTTGTTATTATTCATTTTTCTTTTCAAATTTTAATTGTTTTTTGTGATTGTTTTTTTTTAGCATTCTTTATTTAAAAACAAAGAGAGAATAAAAATGTAAGTTAAAAACTAAAGTTAAATAACAAAAATAATAACAAAAATAATATTGACTAATCCAAAAACAAAAAAAAATATTTACTTTTATTTTCTTTTTCATAAATTGATTAAAATAGGATTTCTTTATCAAAATTTATTTTGGTGATTTTATTGATTGGATTTATTTCAGGAGCAGGTGAAGTTATAAGTTATACAGGATTAACAGATTTGCATCAACCTCGTTCTTATTCATATGTTGATGGATGGTTTGGAACAGATGAATTATATACTTGTGGAGGAACATATTCACCAGATACTAATCCAACAGTAGCAACTGGAGCATCATCAAACGAATTTCTTAACAATGAAGTTGCAACATCTTATCTTCGAGGATATAGTTTCAAATTTCCAGATACAAATTCACTTCAAATTCATGGAGTTGCTGGTTGGATTAAAAGAAATGGAAAACTTAATCAAGGACATACTCAAACATGTAGTGGTTGGTGGATTTTCCGGAGATGTACTGATTATTATTATAATCCTTATTTCACTGACCTACTCGAAGATCTTTGTCAATTAGCAACAGGAAATGGAAATGTAGATTATACACTTACTCCATCTCCAGATAATTGGGCAATATCAGGATCTAGTTCATCTGTTCAAAGAAACAAAAGTTTTGGAGGATTAAATGATCTTGCAGGAGCAACTTGGAATTATCAAAGTGTAATTATTATATTTCAAAATCAAAACCAAAACCAAAACCAAAATAAAAATAATATCAATTAATCTTTTTTTTTTTCTTTTCTTTTTGAATTGAATTGATTATAGTTTGATAATGGAAGTTTTGGAATAAATATGAAAAATGTTATGACTCATTCAGGAACAACTGGAGATGATCCGCCATTATCTATAATGGCATATTGGGATTGTGCACAAATTCAAGTTAATTATACATATTCAGCCACAGTTACTGGATATGGTAATACAGAAGGAAGAGGTGGATCACCAATTCAAGTTAATTTGACTGGGAATGTTGTTGCAAATGGCCAATATAACAATTTAACTATTCATTGGAAATGTAAATATCAAGATGTGATTTCTGATGCATCTTTTGTTAATCCTCCTAATTCAATTACATGTACTTTACCTGATATTTCACCTCTTAATAATGGTACTTTATATGTTACTTGGGATGAAAGTAAAGGATGGATGAGTGGAACACCTGATATTACAATATTAGGTAATATAATTTTTAAATTTTAATCTAAAATTTAAATTTTAATTATAATCTTATATTAAATAATAATAATAGCTGGATGTACAAATGATAGTGAATGTGGACATGGAACTTGTAATACAACATCAAGTAGTTGTATTTGTGAACAAGCTTATATGGGATATGATTGTTCAGTATTGAAATGTCCAAATGGAATTTATCAAACATGTAATAATAATGGATGGTGTGATGATTCTGGTTCAGTTGGATTTTGTTGGTGTAACGATAGTTATTCAGGTCAATATTGTGATGTTAATTTATGTGAAAGAGATCATGATAATTGTAATGATGATGCTCCAAATTCAAATAATTATTGTTCATATCAAGGAACAGAAGGAGGATGTATTTGTGATCCAACTCAAGGATGGACAGGTCCTAATTGCACAGTAAGATTATGTGACGGAATTAATTGTAATAATGGAACTTGTGTTGTTTATACTGGATTATGTTCTTGTAATGTTGGATATTTTGGAAGTAATTGTGAATTCAAATATTGTAATGATAGTGTTGATGTTTGTAATGGAAATGGTGATTGTATTAATCAAACTGGTGGATGTTCATGTTATCAAGGTTGGACTGGTGATCATTGTAATATTTCTTGGTGTGAAGGAATTGATTGTGGAGAACATGGTTATTGTGATCAAATGGAAGGTCATTGCATATGTTATGATCATTGGACTGGTGATTTATGTGACACTGAAGTAACATCAGATAAATGGGCAGATAAAATGGGAGATAAACTGAATATGAGTGGAGCTGCTTTCTTAGCATTCTTTTCAACATGTATGGCTGCATTAGGAATTATTCTTGTTGCTGCTGCTTTTATTTTCTGGAAAAAAAGACATGATAGAGATAAATGGGCTCATATTCTTGCTTTACCTATTTTTACTGTTGAATCTTTGTTTGGTGAAAATTTCTATATTTCTCCTCAAGATCGTAAAAAACTTAAACGTCCCAATATTCAATCTGCATACTTTGATCTTCAACAATTACTTATTGAAAATATGATATTAGTTGATTGTTTATGTATTGCTTCTGAAACTAAAGTTGCAAGTTATTTAGGTCGTTCTTTACTTTATATTTTTGAAGCTAATGGAGAATCACCACAACTTCTTAAATATTTCATTACCAAAGAAGTATCTACTTGTGATGATGGTGATCTTCTTTTCAGAGGTTATTCAATGGCTTCTAAACTTTGGGGAGCATATTGTCATCTTGCTTATGGAATTAATTATATTCATGGATCTCTTTCTGAAACTGTTCATGAACTTATGGTTTCACAAGATATGGCTAATATAGAACTTGATCCTAATCGTATTGATACTGATTCAACAACAACTGTTAATAAATACAATCTTATGGCAGCTGTTCAAGCTATTTTCTCATCTATTGTTAAGAATGCAGATAATTTCCCACCTCAATTTAGATTTGTTCTTTCACATCTTAAAGAAGAAGTTCTTCATAAATTCCCAGATCGAGTTTCACAATCACTTGGAGGAATGGTTGTATTAAGATATTTTTCACCAGCAATTACAGCATCAGATGAATTTGGACTTCTTAAAGAACCACCAAGTGATGAACTTTTAAGAACACTTATTCTTGTTGCTAAAGTTCTTCAAAATTTAGCAAATGGAACACTTTTTGGAGCTAAAGAAGAATATATGAATACAGTTAATGATTTTATTTCAACAAATGAAGAAAAAATGATTAATTATCTTGATTCAATTTCTACACCCAATGATGAATCAAGAGATGAACTTTCATTTGAATCATCACCACTTCCTAAAGATGTTCTTGAAATTTCATGTGCTAATATTCACAGATATGTTACTCTTAACAAAACTGAAATTGTTGAAACAATGCAAACAGAAATTCAAGATGAACAAAGATTTAATGATTTACTTTCACAACTTGAAGAAATTCTTGATCGATTAGGAGATCCAATTAATGTTCAGGCAGATGAAGATGTTTAATTTCTTCCTTTCTTTTCTTTTTTAATTCTGATTTTTCTTTTCTTTTCTTTTCCTTTCAATTTTTTTTTCAATTTGATTCTTGTTTGTTTTTCTTTCTTCTTTTTCTTCTTTTTTTTCTTTTTCTTCTTGGAAAAGAAACAAAATTCATTCCAAAAAATAAAAAAAAAATTCAAATCAAATCAAAAACAATTTAATAAGCTATTTATTAATTTATTTTAAGATTAATTTATTTTAAGATTAATTTATTTTAAGATTAATTTATTTTAAGATTAATTTTAAGATTAATTTATTTTAAGATTAATTTTAAGATTGATTTATTTTTTAAGATTGATTTTATTATTTTAAGATTGATTAATTTTAATATTGATTAATTTTAAGATTAATTTATTTTAAGATTTATTTTAAGATTAATTTTAAGATTTATTTTAATATTAATTTTAAGATTAATTTTAAGATTGATTTTAAGATTTATTTTAATATTAATTTTAAGATTGATTTTAAGATTTATTTTAATATTGATTTTAAGATTGATTAATTTTAAGATTGATTTTAAGATTTATTTTAAGATTGATTTTAAGATTGATTTTAATATTAATTTTAATATTGATTTTAAGATTTATTTTATTTTAAGATTGATTTTAAGATTTATTTATTTTAAGATTAATTTTAATATTGATTTTAAGATTAATTTATTTTAAGATTGATTTTAAGATTGATTTTAAGATTGATTTATTTTAAGATTGATTTTAATATTGATTTTAATATTAATTTTAATATTGATTTTAAGATTAATTTTAAGATTAATTTTAAGATTGATTTTAATATTGATTTTAATATTGATTTTAAGATTTATTTTAAGATTGATTTTAATATTAATTTTAAGATTGATTTTAATATTGATTTTAAGATTTATTTATTTTAAGATTGATTTTAATATTGATTGATTTATTTTATTATTGATTTTAAGATTTATTTTAAGATTGATTTTAATATTAATTTTAAGATTAATTTATTTTAAGATTGATTTTAAGATTATTAATTTTAAGATTGATTGATTTATTTTAAGATTAATTTATTTTAAGATTTATTAATTTTAAGATTGATTTTAAGATTAATTTTAAGATTGAATTTTTAATATTGATTTTAATATTAATTTTAAGATTGATTTTAAGATTTATTAATTTATTTTAAGATTTATTTATTTTAAGATTGATTTATTTTGAGATTAATTTATTTTAATATTGATTGATTTATTTTAAGATTAATTTATTTTAAGATTGATTAATTTTAAGATTGATTTATTTTAAGATTGATTTTAAGATTGATTTATTTTAAGATTAATTTATTTTAAGATTTATTTATTTTAAGATTGATTTATTTTAAGATTAATTTATTTTAAGATTTATTTTAAGATTAATTTATTTTAAGATTAATTAATTTTAAGATTAATTTTAAGATTAATTTTAATATTGATTTTAAGATTAATTTTATTATTTATTTTAAGATTTATTTTAATATTGATTTTAAGATTGATTTTAAGATTGATTTTAATATTGATTTTAATATTGATTTCTTTTATTAGGGAAGATTTCCAGTTTCAAAAACAAATTTTAAAGCATTTCCCAAATATTTTGAAAAGAAAAGAAATAAAAAATAATTCTGGAATGGTTAATTAATTGATTTATTATCAAAATTTTTGGTGTATTTTCTCTATTCCTTTTAAAAAAAAAGGGAAAAAGAAATTACAAAAAAAAAAGAAGAAGAAGAAGAAGAATAGCAAATTACTTACAAATTTTATTCATTTACTTTCGAATTTTTCTTTTAAAAAATTTTGCAACGTTTAACATTTAAATTAATTATTTTTAATTAAAATCTGTGTTGCCGTTACATTTGAAGATCAAATCCAATTAAATATAATGGTAGTAAAAGAAAGCATAATAAATTTTGATTTCAAATCCATATTTAAATACTCCTTTGTCTAATTGTTTATTCAATATTTATCTAATCTAAATAGAAATTAATTTCTTGAAAAAATAACAATGAAACTATAGAGAACAAAATAAAACTTTTAAAAAAAAAATATTTTTTCTTTTTTATTGTAAAAACATTCTTTTTTGAAATTATTTGAATTTAAATTAAAAAATATAAATAAATAAAACGATCTTGTTATTCTTATTTATTCCAATCTAGCAAATAAATTTATTCAAAATAGTAAATAAAATAATTTGAATTATTATTAATTCTATTTTCAATTTTTATTCCTTTATTAATTTATAAATAAACAAACGATCATTTTAATAATAAAAAGAAAAACAATTAAAAATTTAATTGAAAATCTCTTTTTATATAGTCCGGCAAAGAGGACAAAAATAATTTTTTTAATAAGAAAATCAGAAGGTGGTAAAATGTAAATAAAAAAAAAAAAAGAATAAAAACATCAAAAAAAAAAAATTTTTGTTATTATTCACTTTTCTTTTCAAATTTTAATTGTTTTTTGTGATTATTTTTTTTTAGCATTCTTTATCCAAAAACAAAGAGAGAATAAAAATGTAAGTTAAATCAAAATGAATAAATTTGTTTCTTTTTAATCCAATTAATTCTCAAAATAAATAAATTTATCTTTTTCTTTTTCATAAATTGATTAAAATAGGATTTCTTTATCAAAATTTATTTTGGTAATTTTATTGATTGGATTTATTTCAGGAGCAGGTGAAGTCATAAGTTATACAGGATTAACAGATTGGCATCAACCTCATTCTTATATATATGTTGATGGATGGTTTGCAACACAAGAATTATATGTATGTGGAGGAGAATATTCACCAGATACTAATCCTGATATAGCAAGTGGTGCATCATCAAACGAATTTCTTAATAATGAAGCAGCAACATCTTATCTTCGAGGATATAGTTTCAAATTTCCAGATACAGATTCACTTCAAATTCATGGAGTTTATGGTTGGATTGGAAGAAATGGAAAACTTAATCAAGGAAACACTTATTCTTGCAACAAAAACCACCACAATTGTCATTATACTTATTATAATCCTTATTTCACTGACCTACTCGAAGATCTTTGTCAATTAGCAACAGGAAATGGAAATGTAGATTATACACTTACTCCATCTCCAGATAATTGGGCAACAGTTGGAGATAACTCATCTGTTCAAAGAAACAAAAGTTTTGGAGGATTAAATGATCTTGCAGGAGCAACTTGGAATTATCAAAGTGTAATTATTATATTTCAAAACCAAAATCAAAACCAAAATAAAAATAAAAATAAATTCAATTAATCTTTTTTTCTTTCTTTTCTTTTTGAATTAAATTGATTATAGTTTGATAATGGAAGTTTTGGAATAAATATGAAAAATGTTATGACTCATATAGGTGATGTCGGAACAACAGAACCATTATCTATAATGGCATATTGGGATTGTGCACAAGTTCAAGTTAATTATACATATTCAGCTTGGGTTACTGGATATGGTAATACAGAAGGAAGAGGCGGATCACCAATTCAAGTTAATTTGACTGGGAATGTTGTTGCAAATGGTCAATATAACAATTTAACTATTCATTGGAAATGTAAATATCAAGATGTAGTTTCTGATGCATCTTTTGTTAATCCTCCTAATTCAATTACATGTACTTTACCTGATATTTCACCTCTTAATAATGGTACTTTATATGTTACTTGGGATGAAAGTAAAGGATGGATGAGTGGAACACCTGATATTACAATATTAGGTAATATAATTTTTAAATTTTAATCTAAAATTTGAATTTTAATTATAATCTTATATTAAATAATAATAATAGCTGGATGTACAAATGATAGTGAATGTGGACATGGAACTTGTAATACAACATCAAGTAATTGTATTTGTGAACAAGCTTATATGGGATATGATTGTTCAGTATTGAAATGCCCAGATGGAATTTATCAAACATGTAATAATAATGGATGGTGTGATGATTCTGGTTCAGTTGGATTTTGTTGGTGTAACGATAGTTATTCAGGTCAATATTGTGATGTTAATTTATGTGAAAGAGATCATGATAATTGTAATGATGATGCTCCAAATTCAAATAATTATTGTTCATATGAAGGAACAGAAGGAGGATGTATTTGTGATCCAACTCAAGGATGGACAGGTCCTAATTGCACAGAACAATTATGTAATGGAACTGATTGTAATAATGGAACTTGTGTTGTTTATACTGGATTATGTTCTTGTAATGTTGGATATTTTGGAGATAATTGTGAATTCAAATATTGTAATGATAGTGTTGATCTTTGTAATGGAAATGGTGATTGTATTAATCAAACTGGTGGATGTTTATGCTATCAAGGTTGGACTGGCGAGCATTGTAATATTTCTTGGTGTGAAGGAATTGATTGTGGAGACCATGGTTATTGTGATCAAATGGAAGGTCATTGTGTATGTGATGATCATTGGACTGGTGAATTATGTGAAACTGAAGTAACATCAGATAAGTGGGCAGATAAAATGGGAGATAAACTGAATATGAGTGGAGCTGCTTTCTTAGCATTCTTTTCAACATGTATGGCTGCATTAGGAATTATTCTTGTTGCTGCTGCTTTTATTTTCTGGAAAAAAAGACATGATAGAGATAAATGGGCTCATATTCTTGCTTTACCTATTTTTACTGTTGAATCTTTGTTTGGTGAAAATTTCTATATCTCTCCTCAAGATCGTAAAAAACTTAAACGTCCCAATATTCAATCTGCAAACTTTGATCTTCAACAATTACTTATTGAAAATATGATATTAGTTGATTGTTTATGTATTGCTTCTGAAACCAAAGTTGCAAGTTATTTAGGTCGTTCTTTACTTTATATTTTTGAAGCTAATGGAGAATCACCACAACTTCTTAAATATTTCATTACTAAAGAAGTATCTACTTGTGATGATGGTGATCTTCTTTTCAGAGGTTATTCGATGGCTTCTAAACTTTGGGGAGCATATTGTCATCTTGCTTATGGAATTAATTATATTCATGGATCACTTTCTGAAACTGTTCATGAACTTATGGTTTCACAAGATATGGCTAATATAGAACTTGATCCTAATCGTATTGATACTGATACAACACCAACTGTTAATAAATACAATCTTATGGCAGCTGTTCAAGCTATTTTCTCATCTATTCTCAAGAATGTTGATAATTTCCCACCTCAATTTAGATTTGTTCTTTCACATCTTAAAGAAGAAGTTCTTCATAAATTCCCAGATCGAGTTTCACAATCACTTGGAGGAATGGTTGTATTAAGATATTTTTCACCAGCAATTACTGCATCAGATGAATTTGGACTTCTTAAAGAACCACCAAGTGATGAACTTTTAAGAACACTTATTCTTGTTGCTAAAGTTCTTCAAAATTTAGCAAATGGAACACTTTTTGGAGCTAAAGAAGAATATATGAATACAGTTAATGATTTTATTTCAACAAATGAAGAAAAAATGATTAATTATCTTGATTCAATTTCTACACCAAATGATGAATCAAGAGATGAACTTTCATTTGAATCATCACCACTTCCTAAAGATGTTCTTGAAATTTCATGTGCTAATATTCACAGATATGTTTCTCTTAACAAAACTGAAATTGTTGAAACAATGCAAACAGAAATTCAAGATGAACAAAAATTCAATGATTTACTTTCACAACTTGAAGAAATTCTTGATCGATTAGGAGATCCAATTAATGTTCAAGCAGATGAAGATGTTTAATTTCTTCCTTTCTTTTCCTTTCCTTTTTTAATTCTGATTTTTCTTTTCTTTTCTTTTCCTTTCAATTTTTTTTTCAATTTGATTCTTGTTTGTTTTTCTTTTCTTTTTCTTCTTGAAAAAGAAACAAAATTATCATTCCAAAAAATAAAAAAAAAATTCAAAAAAAATCAAAAACAATTTAAGTTAGAAATAATTCAAAAAAAATCATAGAAGAGGGAAATATTTTGTTTATTATTATTTTGTTTTTAGTAAAGGAAAATTTCAATTATTTTCTGGACAAAGTATATCAGCCCAATTAGTAATCATCAAAGCAAGCAATCCAGTAGGGATATGCAAAGTAGGAGCAAAAACAATGGCCAAATTTTCAGGAGTCATCTTATTCTTATAACTCTGTTTTTGCACACGATCCAAATGGGGAAGAAGCCATCTCAGGACAGCCTTATTGACTTCGGGGATACTGTTATAGATGTGTCGGAGGGCGAGTATGCGGTCTTCGTTCTCGAGAGAGGATACATCATAAAGCGAATCAGTGAAGTCACCGAAAATTGGTTCGGGTAATTCGCGGAAGTAAAGCTTGATAAGACTAGCGACTGTATTCTCGTCGCGAATTCCAGCCAAATCCACATCCTCTCCTCTGTCAAAAGCCTCTTTGAGCTCGTTCATCTCCCGCACGTTGCCTGTGAGTCGATATATTCCCTCTTCGAATTTTGCCTTTTCTTCAAGATACATTATTGATTTTTCAATTATACTCGGTGGTGAGAATTCTGAACGATTTTCATGCCCAATTGCCGCCATTAACGGCACCCCAAACACTTTGGTATCCTCGTTATCTTGCGCTTCCTTACCTTTGTCTTTCTGCTCTTTTTTTTTCTTTTTCTCTCGTTTTTCTTGTTCTTTTTTTTCTTTCCGTTCTTTTTTATCCGCTAGTTTTTTTTCTTTTTGTTCCCGCTTTAGCTTTTCTTTCATATCCTTCCGTTCTTGTTTTTCTCGTCGCTCTTGCTCTTTCCGTTGCTTGTCTGCAATTTTCCGCTCTTCTTTTGTTAATCCAGAATATTTGTCTGTTGATCCTCTTCTTTGATTGTTACTTTTTTCTTCTTGTTTTAGGTTTTCTGCCAATGGATCAAATTCGATAACTTTTAATTTTGAATTTGATTTTAATTTTGAATTTGATTTTAATTTTGATTTGAATTTTGATTTTGAATTTTAATTTTAATTTGATTTTAATTTTTAATTTAATTTTTAATTTAATTTTGAATTTAATTTTGAATTTAATTTTGAATTTAATTTTTAATTTAATTTTGAATTTAATTTTGAATTTAATTTTGAATTTAATTTAATTTTAATTTTGAATTTAATTTAGAATTGAATTTTGAATTTAATTTAATTTTTAATTTAATTTTGAATTTAATTTTAAATTTGATTTTGAATTGATTTTGAATTTAATTTTGAATTTAATTTTGAATTTTGAATTTAATTTTGAATTTAATTTTGAATTTAATTTTGAATTTAATTTAGAATTGAATTTTGAATTTAATTTAATTTTTAATTTAATTTTGAATTTGATTTTAATTTTGAATTTAATTTTGAATTTAATTTTGAATTTTGAATTGATTTTGAATTTAATTTTGAATTTAATTTTGAATTTAATTTTGAATTTAGTTTTGAATTTAATTTTAATTTTAATTTTGAATTTAAATTTAATTTAATTTTTAATTTAATTTTGATTTTGAATTTAATTTTGAATTTAATTTTTGATTTTGAATTTAATTTTGAATTTAATTTTGAATTTAATTTTGAATTGAATTTTGAATTTAATTTTGAATTTAATTTTGAATTTAGTTTTGAATTTAGTTTTGAATTTAATTTTAATTTTAATTTTGAATTTGATTTTGAATTTAATTTTGAATTTAATTTTGAATTTAATTTTGATTTTGAATTTAATTTTGAATTTAATTTTTAATTTTGATTTTAATTTTTAATTTAATTTAATTTTTAATTTAATTTTGATTTTAATTTTGAATTTAATTTTGAATTTAATTTTGAATTTAATTTTGATTTAATTTTAATTTAATTTTGAATTTAATTTTAATTTTTAATTTTAATTTAATTTTGAATTTAATTTTAATTTTTAATTTTAATTTAATTTTGAATTAATTTTGAATTTAATTTTAATTTTAATTTTGAATTTAATTTTGAATTTAATTTTGAATTTAATTTTGAATTTAATTTTTAATTTAATTTAGAATTAATTTTAAATTTGATTTTAATTTTGAATTTAATTTTGAATTTAATTTTGAATTTGATTTTGAATTTAATTTTGAATTTAATTTTGAATTTAATTTAGAATTTAATTTTCATTTTTAATTTAATTTAATTTGAATTTAATTTTGAATTGAAACACAATTGAACGAATAAACAATTAAATAAAAAAATTAAATTAATGAAGAATAATGAATGATAATCAAGGAGAATTAAAGAAATTGAATGCTCTAAACATACAATCATCTTGTGTTTGATTTTGTAAATTTGATTGATTAGAATCATTGAAATCTTGATAAGGTCTAGGAGGTTGAGGTGGTGGATTATTGTGTGTATAGTCTTTCTTCAAAGGTGGTGGTGGTGTTGTTGGTAATTTAGGTGGAATTCTTGATTTATTTGTCATATTTATCTTTTTAATGGAAATTTAAATTTAAATTTAAATTCAAATTAAAATTAAAATTAAAATTAAATTTATAATTGATTTTGTATTTTTCTTTTCTTTTCTTTTCTTTATAAAGTCAATTAATCAATTTAAAAGTGATCTTTGTATTTAGAAAAAAAAACAAACACAAACAACAAAAAAAAAATTAAAAAAAAAAAGAGAAAAAAATGAAAAAAAGAAATTCAATTTTTTCTTTTTATTATTTATTATTCAATTTTCCTCTTTTTTTTTCTTCTTTTTTTTTTCTTCTTTTTCAAACCGTTAATTAAAAATGAAATTAAAAATGAAATTTAAAATTAAAAATAAAATTATCTTTTTGTTTATCGTTTTTCCGATTTCATTATTTTCTTTCATTTTTTTATTATTATTTTTATTGTTTTCATTAAAAAAATGAGTTCCATTTCAGTTGCAATTAGGTTCGTTATATTTTAAAAAAATTTAAATTGAAAATTAAATTAAAAATTAAAATTTAAAAATTTAAGAATTCGTCCAATGATTGGAGATGAAAAAAATACTCAAAAAATTGTTCAACCACTTTCAGAAAATATTCTTCTTTTCGATCCAGGAGAAGAAGATAATCAAGTACAAAATTCAAATCCAGGTCATAAAGTAAAATTTTCGAAAATAAAATCCAAAATTGTTGTTCCACTTTTTATTTTAATTTTAATTTTAATTTTAATTTTAATTTTAATTTTAATTTTAATTTTAGTTTTAATTTTAATTTTAATTTTAATTTTAATTTTAATTTTAATTTTAATTTTAATTTTTATTTTAATTTTTATTTTAATTTTAATTTAAAAAAAAAAAAAGAGAAAAGCAAAAGATTCGAGATTCGCTTTTGATTTTGTAGCTGATGAAGATATCACACAAAGAGAATTCTATTCTAAAACTGCTCGAAATTTAATTTGTGGAGAAAAAGGAATTTTCAACGGTTTTAATTGCACAGTCTTTGCTTATGGTGCAACAGGAGCTGGCAAGAGTCTTATCAACTCAGAAGTAGTCTACACACCAAATGGCCCACGAAAAAACTCCAGTCTCAAAATTGGAGATCATGTCTGCACACCAAATGGCAAATTTTCTTCAATTTCAGGCATTTTCCCTCAAGGAAAAATACCTGTTTATCGTTTAGTCTTCCATGATAAATCATTTGTAGAATGCTCTGCAGACCATATTTGGGCTGCTCTTCTTACTCCAAGAAACACTGCACTCAAATCCCCGTTGTCAATATTAACAGACACCTTCTTCCTGGCTCAGTGTCTTAAAAATAATCATTTTAATATCGCGATCCCCATTTCAAAACCTGCGTTTTTCTTTCAACAGAAAACATCAATATCATCTTATGCCTTCGGTATCATTTTTTCCGCGCTTCTTAAGCTCATTTCCCAAGCTCAAAAATTCGCCGAATTACTTTCGATTCCTCCAAAATACTTGTTCACATCGCTCAACTCTCGATTGGAATTTATTCAAGGATTTTTTACTTGCATCCCATTCAATATTTCGCCAGGTGGTTCGCTTATATTTAAACTTCCATTCATAATTTCTGCGCCTTTGGTGTCGCAACTTCGTTCGTTATTTGAATCACTTGGATCCATTTGTTTTATTTTCGAAAAACACAATTTTTCCCTATTTCAAGTATCCTTTAACTATTTCGAGATTGCAAGGAAAAAACACCCTCACAAGATGTTGTTCCATCCCGTACCAGAAGGTAAAGGATTGGTTCGTCGGCTCTGCAATATCGTCTCTGTCGGCAGACACAAATGCCAGTGCATCGAAATTACCGACTCACGCCATTTGTTCTTGACTCGCCATTTCGTGCCCACTCACAACACATACACAATGCTTGGAAACCGCGAGAACGAGCAGCCAGGGATTATGTACATGGCGATTAGCGACATCTTCTCGTTGATTGATAAGCAATCTGCGGATTTTTCGTTTTCACTTTCCATTTCGTATTTGGAGATTTACAACGAAACGATCCGCGATCTTCTTGGAACTTCCTCAGAAAAATCACTTCATATCAGGGAATCCGACAACGGTACCGAGGTCACAAACATCACAAAGATCCCGATTGCCAATGCGTCTCAGGTTTTCGATTTGCTGAAACAAGGAAACGCAAAGAGGAAACAATCTCCCACTTTGGCAAATCAAGTCTCATCAAGATCACATGCTGTTCTCCAAGTCATTCTCCTCAAGAAAGAACGCACACCCGGTCTCCAATCGCAAACAGTCTCCGCAAAGCTTTCCTTGATTGATCTCGCTGGCTCAGAGCGCTCAACACAGAATTCTGGAATGAGACTTGTTGAAGGAGCAAACATCAACAAGTCTCTTCTTGCACTAGGCAACTGCATCAACTCTCTTGCGAAAAAGTCCAAGAAAGCTCATGTCCCATATAGAGATAGCAAGCTCACTCGTCTTCTCAAAGATTCTCTTGGAGGCAACTGTCTCACTCTTATGATAGCCAATATTTCTCCATCAGACAAAAATTATGAGGATACTTTCAATACTCTTGTTTTTGCCTCTCGTGCAAGCAAAATACAAACAAAGCCTTCTACCAATCGCCGTAAAATCCATGCCCATATCTCAGAATACACCCGTATCATCGCGGATCTCCGTCGTGAAGTAGGCACCCTCAAGCGCAAACTCGAAAAATTTTCTCACACTCTCAAACTTGATCAACCAAACACATCTTCGAATCAAAATCCTTCTCATCCTGAAACCTTTCTGCAAAAACTTTCCAAATTTGTCCAGAACTCAGACCAAGATGGAAATCCGCTCATGAATGATGAATCCAATCCTACAATAATGGAAACCATCTCTCTCTCTAATGATATCAATGCTTGCAAATTTACTCTTAAGTCAGCTATCAAAAGATTTAAAGAGATTAAGCAATCCAAGCACAACGAAAATATGAATATAAATCAAAATATGAATATAAATCAAAATAAGAATATAAATCAAAATAAGAATATAAATCAAAATAAGAATATAAATCAAAATAAGAATATAAATCAAAATATGAATATAAATCAAAATATAAATATAAATCAAAATATGAATATAAATCAAAACATGAATATAAATCAAAATAATATCAACAATCTCTCTGAAAATCTCCATAAAAATGGTCAATTCTTATTTGATCATCTTGCTTCTCTTACTGACGAATTTACTCAACTTGAAAATCAATACTTGCAAACAAAAATAGCCATTCAATCTTTGAAAACTCAACACCTCCTACTTTCCTTCCAAAAAACTTCTTATGAAAATGAATCCATTAATTCAGAATTGAAAAATCTTCATTCAAAAATCTCCCAATTTCATGATCAAAAAATACAATTGCAAAAAAAAGTGGAAAATGCTCAATTAAATTGCCAGAACTTAATCAAACTTATTAATAATCATGATTCTCTCGATAAATCTCAAATAGACTTTTTGCTTTCTAATTTTCGTTTAAAAGATCTTGAAATCGAAAACACTCGACTTAGACAAAATGAGCAATCACTTGTTGATTTGATTGAATTACAAACTAATCAACTCAATCAACTTCGAAATTTAATTCTTTCCTATACAACTAATAGTCCTCATTCTAGTCCATTAATAAAAAATCTTTCTCCATTCCGCAATGTTCTTCATTCTCCAAATGTCATCTCAAAAAATTTTTCCCATATCAATAATAATCAAATCCAAATTCCCAAAAAAAAAATCTCCAAAAGTCAAATTGAAAATCAAAATCAAATTCAAAATCAAAATCAAAATCAAAATCAAAATCAAATTCAAAATCAAAATCAAAATCAAAATCAAAATCAAAATCAAAATCAAATTCAAATTCAAAATCAAATTCAAAATAACAAAGAAAATAAGAGAAAATATCTCCATAATAATAACAATAATAACAAAATTATTGGAGCTTTGAAAGCAAAAATTAATGATCCAAAAAATTTAATGCAAATTATCAAAAAAGATCTTGTTTTCAATTTCCCTTCAAAGAAAAATTCTCGATATTAAATTGCTTTATTATTTTTTTTTTTTCTTTTTAATTGAAAAAGTAAAAGAAAAAAAAAAGTAAAAAAAAAAGGTTTTGATTTTGTGTTTGAATGAAAAAAAGAATTTTTTTTTAGATTCCATTTTCTTGTATTTTTCTCATTTCTAAATTGTTTGAATCTTTTTTTGTTTTGAGAATTTATTGAAATATTTGTTAGTTATTTTACAACTTTTTCATTTTCAATTTCAATTTCATTTTCATTTTCATTTTCATTTTCATTTTCATTTTCATTTTCATTTTGATTTTCATTTTCATTTTCAATTTCAATTTCATTTTCATTTTCATTTTCATTTTGATTTTCATTTTCATTTTCATTTTCATTTATATTTTTTGGAATTTCTTCTATTTCTTCAAAAATTTGATGACACATTTGCCAAGTTTGGAAAATATTATCTTGTGAAACACTTCCTACAACCCATGGATTTGCGAAAGACCAAGAAATTTCATTTACTCTACTTGTATGTCCACCATGAACAAACTAAATAAATTTTTAAATCAAAAAAAAAAAAAGTGGAACAAAATTAAAAAAAAAGTGGAACAAAAAAAATTTTTTTTTATTTTTAATTTTTACTAATAATTCTGGTGGTCCATCAAGACTATCTTGCTGTGTTTGTGGAGTTGCAATTTTACTATAATCCCAAACAAAAGCTCTTCTATCATCTCCTGAACTAGCCAATATTGTTGGATTTTTTTCAGAATGATTCCATTTAACAGAATAAATTTGAGCGGTATGTCCAGATAAAGAAAATAAACTTTGATCTTGCTTTCTCGAATCCCAAAGTTTTACAGTCTTGAATTTGAAGAAATTTTTTTTTTTTATTTTTTGATTGAATTTTTTGATATAGTTTTTAACTTCTCTAAAATTATATTGTTTATTACATGATCAGAAGAACCTGTTGCGAACATAAATTCTTGATAAGGATGAATATCAACACAATTAATAGCGCCAAGATGATCTGACATTTTTGCTTTTGGTTTTGATTGAGATCTTTCATCAATTATATAGAATTCTTTTTCATCTGTAACAACAATAAATTCATTTTTTTTATAATCCCAAGCAACATCCTAAACAAATTAAAATTAAAATTAAAATTAAAATTAAAATTATAATTATAATTAAAATTTATATTTATTAAGATATCAACTTCAATTTTTTTCCCTAATGATATTTGTATAACTGCATCTTTTGATTGTGATGGAATATCATGAACACACACAATTCCATCATAATTACCTGTTAAAAGTAAACCTTTTTTATGGAAACTCCATGCAATACCATATCTTTTGTTTTTTGTTTATAAAATAAATACATTGAAAAATTATAATTACCATTATAAATGAAGCGAAAATGAATATTAAAATGTGGAGAATAAATTTTTATTTTTATTTTGATTTTGATTTTGATTTTGATTTTGATTTTTATTTTGATTTTGATTTTGATTTTGATTTTGATTTTCGATTTTGGATTTTCGATTTTCGATTTTGGATTTTCTTTCATTAAAAAATTACCCTTCTTCAGTATGACCTTCAAGTTTTAATTGAGGATTGAAAGGATCATCATCACCAATTTCTTTTGGATGTTGATTAGTATCAAAGACATAAATATCACTATTACCAGAAGTTGTTGCAATAATATTTTCATCTTGAGGCATATATCTGGCTCTATTAATTTCATTTTGATGTTTAATTTTCTGAACAATAGAAACCATTGTTTTTCCTTGTGATAATTCGGATTCTTATATAAACCAAAAAATATAAAAAATGAGAAAATTATTTGAATTTTCCAAAAATCAATGAATCAAATTTTTTGAAAATGATATCAATATCAATAATAATAATAATAGTAAATACTCATATCCTTCTTGAATTCATCAGCTGTTTTATAATGCTCTTCATTTGGAAGAGAAACTTGACCGAATAGTAAATAATTCTGTTCGAATGTTGAAGTTTGAGTTCCTAAAATCACATATTGATTCACAAATTTTTTATTTTTTGAACTAAAACAAAAAATTGATATAATAAGAATCAGTTTTGTTATTTTGATTAATTTAAGAGAAATAATACTAATCGCTTTTGGGAAGCCATTCCACAGTTAATGAAGGCCATTCTAATGCATGAGAAATTAACATATCATATAAAAAAGGTGTGTTTTTTTTCCATAATTTATAACCTTCATCAATTTCCAATTGTTTATCAACTAAATTTTTTTTTAATCACAAAATAAACAGTTTTTTTTTTTAAATTTCTTGATATTTTCTTATTTTTCAGTTATTCAAACCTGTATTTGTATGATTTGTAGACATTTTTTTTTTTAAATGATTTTAAATTTGGTTTGTTTTTTTTTCCTTTATATAAAAAATAAATTGAAAAAAGAAAAAAATGAAAAAAAAAAATAATTAAAATATTTTTTTTTGCTTTTTTAATTATTTTCATTTTTTTTATTTTTATTATTTCTGAAAATTTGGATTATGTCAAAAAAGGATTGGACTTTATTTCCTTCACAAATTGGATCTTTTTTTAAAAGTTCTGCACAATCTGCAATTCAATGGGGACAAAAACAAATTAATTTAGTTACAGAAACAGAAACAGAAAAAGACAAAGAAAAAGACAAAGAAAAAGAAAAAGAAAAAGAAAAAGAAAAAGAAAAACACAAAGAAAAAGACAAAGAAAAAGACAAAGAAAAAGACAAAGAAAAAGAAAAACACAAAGAAACAGAAACAGAAAAACATATTGAAAATGAAAATGAAAATCAAAATCAAAACCAAATTCAAAATAAAAATCAAAATCAAAATCAAAATCAAAATCAAAATAAAAATCAAAATCAAAATAAAAATCAAAATCAAAATCAAAATAAAAATCAAAATCAAATCAAAAATCAAAATCAAAATCAAAATCAAAATCAAAATCAAAATCAAAATCAAAATCAAAATCAAAATCAAAATCAAAATCAAATTGAAAATCAAATTCAAATTGAAAATCAAAATCAAAATCAAAATCAAAATCAAATCAAAATCAAAATCAAAATCAAAATCAAAATCAAAATCAAAATCAAATTCAAAATCAAAATCAAAATCAAAATCAAAATCAAATTCAAAATCAAAATCAAATTCAAAATCAAAATCAAAATCAAAATCAAAATCAAAATCAAAATCAAAATCAAAATCAAAATCAAAATCAAAATCAAAATCAAATTCAAAATCAAAATAAAAATGAAAAAGAATTTGGTGTTGATTTAAATTCAGTTAAATCATTCTTTTCAGGAATTAAAAAAGGTGTTGTTTCAGCTTTTTCAGAAACAAAGCAAGATTCAAAACGAGCTTTTTCCTTTTTAAAAACAGAATTATCTAAAGGAAAAATGTTGTTTATGAAAAAGTCAAACAATTTGGCGAAACAATAGAATCATCATTTCAACAAAATTTCGCAGAAGAATTTATTGACTATGTTACGTAAATATTTTCACATCTGAATATTTCAAATGAAAAAAATGAGAATAATTTTCTTTTTCTTCTTCTTCAATTTATTTTCAGTTCTTCAGGTTATCATGCTCAAAATCATAAAGTTATCACAAGAGATTTTTATGAACTTTGTTTGTTTTCTATCGATAAAAAGAATACAGAAATGAATCCAGCAAAAGTTGTTCTTCTTCAACATGGATTTTTGGATAATGCATTTTCATGGATTATTAATGGAAAAAATAGTTCACTTGCTTTTCTTTTAGCAAATAATGGGTATTTTTTTAATTTCAAGACTAAAACCAAAATGAATATGAATCAATATTCATTCAATTTCAAAACTAAAAAAAAAATAACTTCTTAAAAAAGATTCACAGTTTTTCTTGCAAATTCAAGGGGAAATGGAATTAGTAATAAACACTTGACTTTAAAAACAAAAGATAGTGATTATTGGAAATTTTCTTGGGAAGATATGGCAAAATTTGATATCCCTGCTGTTGTGGATTATATACTCACATTTACAGGTGCAAAAACTTTAACTTATATTGGTCATGGTCAAGGTGCTTCAATATTATTAGTAGCACTTTGTTTAGATCAAGAAGTGAAAAATTCAAATCAAAATCAAAATCAAATTCAAAATCAAAATCAAAATCAAAATCAAATTGAAAATCAAAATCAAAATCAAAATCAAATTCAAAATCAAAATCAAAATCAAATTGAAAATCAAATTGAAAATAAAATTGAAAATAAAATTGAAAATGAAAATAAAATTGAAAATCAAATTGAAAATCAAATTGAAAATCAAATTGAAAATCAAATTGAAAATAAAATTGAAAATAAAATTGAAAATAAAATTGAAAATCAAATTGAAAATCAAATTGAAAATCAAAATCAAAATCAAAATCAAAATCAAAATCGAAAATCAATTGAAAATAAAATTGAAAATCAAATTGAAAATCAAAATCAAAATCAAAATCAAAATCAAAATCAAAATGAAAATAAAATTGAACATAATTATTTTTCTTCTTTATCAAGTAAAATCAATCTTTTTATTGCTCTTGCACCTATGTGCTCTCTTTATTCAACAAAAAACAAACTTTTACGAAAACTCTCTTCTTTCTCAAATGATTCACTATTTTTAACACTTGGATATAAAGAATTTAAAGCAGATTCTGAAATATTGTTACAAATAAATAATAGGATTGAAAAACAAAACAAAACAGAATCAAAATCACAAATAGAATCAAAATTACAAACAGAACCAAAATTACAAACAGAATCAAAATTACAAACAGAATCAAAATCTAAAATAGAATCAAAATCTAAAACAGAATCAAAATTACAAACAGAATCAAAATCTAAAATAGAACCAAAATTACAAACAGAATCAAAATCTAAAATAGAATCAAAATTACAAACAGAATCAAAACCAAAAACAGAATCAAAATCAAAAACAGAATCAAAATCTGAACTAAAACCTACACATTTATTTCATTTCCTTGACGGACAAAATATTTATCAACAAAGAATAGAAATATACGAATCATATCTTTTGGGAAAAACTTCTGTTATGAATCTTAAGCATTGGATAATGATGATAAACTCAAAAAATTTCCTCAAATTTGCAGATTTGGATTCAAATAATCAAAAACTCTCACAATCTTCATCAGAATATAATCTTGGTTTAATTGATGAATGTTGCCCTCCAATTGCTGTTTTTTATGGGAAACTTGATGAATTATCAACTCCAAATGATATTGAATCATCTTTACTTTCAAAACTTGGAAAAAAACCATTTTATATTGAAAAAAACGAAGAATTTGGACACATTGAGTAATATTAAATAAATATTAAATACTAAATACTAAATACTAAATATTAAAAATTTCTTTTCTAATTTTTTAAATTTAGTTATCTCCTTGCAAGAAAAGTTACTCGAAAAATTTATATCAAAATTTTGGCAATTTTGAGACAATTATAAAATTGAATCTAAAACTTTTAAGAACTTTTTGATCATAAATTCCAAATTTCAAATTTCAATTCCTTTTTTTTTATTGGTTTTTTTTTTTTGGGATTAAATTTGATAAAAGAAAATGAATAATTTTTTAAGCTTATTTTTTCTTATCCCAAAAGAGAATAAAAGAAAAAAGAAAAAAGAAAAAGTTTAATAATTTGTTTTTTAAATGTTCATAATTTTTGGATATTCGTGTTTGGATAATTTAAATCAATTTTTAACTGTATTTAAACAGGAATATAATTCTTTAGTAATTTCCTCTTGTTTTTTAATCAAAGATGTCAAACGATTGATTTTCTTTTTTAATTGAAGATTTTCTTCTAAAATGGATTGTTTTTCATTTTTTTGAGATTCCATTCCACCAAGTCTTCTTTGGAAATGGGATTCCAATTTACTAAATTTCTTTTTTTGTTCTTTTTTTTCTTGAGAAAATTTTTCTTTTAATTTGTTAATTTGTTCATCTTTATGATCAACAAAATTGAAAACTAGATCATGAATTTGGTTGATTTTTTTGTTTGTTGAATCCGCAAGTTTTTGATTTTGGATTGATTTCAAATACTTATTGATTAAGTCAATATTTGCCTTTATTTGATTGTCAAAATTTTGAAAATCATTAAAACTATCTGTTGATTCATTTCTGAGAAGAGTCATTCTTTTGGGTACATTTTCATCTGCTAAACTTGATGTTCTTGATAATCGAAATTTATCTACTTCACTTAGATCGCTATCAAAACTCATTTCACTTAATGTTTCAAATCGATCCAATGCAAAATTTACTGGTTCTGTTTCTGTTTCTAATTTTGGTTGTGAACCAACAGGACTTACCCTTTTTATATTAACTTCTGCAAGATGTTTATTATTTAAACAAATTAAAGAGATGGATGCTGAGATTTGCAATAATTCTTTTCCTTTTATAATCCAATCAATATCAGAACCATGAGGTGAACTATTTTTAAATTTTGATTTTTATTAAATTTAATTTGATTTTTATTTATTTTAATTTGATTATTATTAAATTTAATTTTATTTGATTTTTATTATTAAATTTAATTTGATTTTTATTAAATTGATTTTTATTAAATTTTATTTGATTATTATATTTAATTTGATTTTTATTATTAAATTTAATTTTTATTATTATTTATTTTAATTTGATTTTTATTAAATTTAATTTGATTTTTATTAAATTGATAATAAAAATGAATCAAGTTTTTCAACATTGATCAAATAACATTGAAAAAATGATCCCTTTTTTGTTACTTCAAAACTGTTTTAAATTTCGTTAGAAGCGCATAATTTAAATCACAAGTAGTTTGTTCATTGGGTTGAATTTCTGCAGAAATACTTGTTAATGGCTTATCAATAATAGTTTGGTTATTTAATTTTGTTAAATCAAGAAACTTTTCATTTGCAAAATGGATTTTAATCAAATTATCTAACAAAAAGATTGGGTTTGCTGATTCTTTAACAGATTTAATATATTTTGAAGTTTTTTTTTTAGGGATCACATTTGAATTTTCTGTGTTTCCCATTTTAAATGAATTTTTTTTTATTTATGCGAAAAATAAAGAAAAAAAATAAAGAAAAAAAAAAATGAATTTGTAATCTTTTTATTCATTCGAAATATTTCATTTAAAGAAAAAAATTTTTTTTTCTTTTTATTTTGTTTTTAAAAAATTCAATTAAAAAGAAAATTTTTTTTTTTTTAATTCAAAAATAAAAAATTTTAATTAAAAATTCAAAATCAAATTCAATTTTGAATTTAAATTTTAATTTAAAAGGAGATCCAAAAAAAAAATATTTTTGTGTTTTTATTTTAAATTATTTTTTGTAATTGAATGATCTTTATTTGAAAGAAAATTTTTTGTTTTGTTTATTTTTTTAATTAAATTTAAAACAAAAGAAAAATAAAATAATTTTATTAATTTTTGCCGGCATTTTTCCATACAGAAAATCTAATCAATCCTAATAAACTTCCTAATAATATAAGATAAAACCCAATCCCAAAATGAATTGTTTGTTTGTTTTCATTTACAAATCTAAAAATTAAAATTTGAGAAAAAAGAAGCGAAAATAAACCCATTCGGAATTGGTTAGTTAAATATAACAAAATTCCAATAAGAAAAACTACAACTGAAAGAGAAAAAGAAATATTATCTTTTAGTCCAAATTCTCTAAATACCCGATTTTGCTCACAAATATCAACAAGATCGCTTAAGAAATATGTTGATGTGCAAATAGAGCCTTGTAAAAAAGATGCAGGAATTTTAATTTTTGAATGAAAAATGAAACAATTTGAAAGATGTTGTTTGAAATTAAACCAAATATCACTATTCTGTAAAATACGAATAAATTGAAGATAACTAAATTCTTCTCCAGTAACCGTTATCCACAAAGAAAAGAAAAAACTGGAAAGAATAATAAGTAAAGGGAAATGCTTAATAGATTGACGTAGTAACAAAAAAAAAGGGAGAATTGTAAAAAAGATGAACAAAATTGCAATAAACATAATACAAAATAAAAAAATTTTGAAAAAAAAAATGAAATGGTTTCAATCATTTTTTTTTCATTTTTTTGTCAATTTTTTTCCAATTTTTTCATTTCATTTCTTCTCTTTTCCATTCTTTCAAGATTTTCCATTTTAAAACAAAAATATTTTCAATCAATAAATTTGCAAATTTCCAAACCGAAAAAAAAAACACAAAAACATATAAATAATGGAAAAAAAAGAGAATCAATCAAATCAACAGGAAAATAACAGCATTCCATCACTAGAATTGAATATCGAAATGCTACAAAAAAACACAAAACCGAAAAAAAAGGAATATCGGAATCTTGGGGAACTCATTTCGCGAGTAACGAAACAAGAAATGGAAGAGTTAATTCAAAAACAAAACACAGCAGGACGAGAGATTGAGCTTGCGGAAATACCGGAAGAATATCTCGCAAAAGCGAAGAAACTTCTGAGCGAAGAAACAACAAGTACAATAACAGAGCGCTGGGCAAACAAGTACAAAGAGGAGAGCAGCAAGTTTTGGGACAAGTTTTACAAATCCAACAAGGATCATGCCTTCAAAGATCGCAACTACTTCTATCAGGCCTTGTTTGAAGAGTTGCTTGAGAAGGAACGATTCAAGGACCAAGAACGTGTTGCTCTCCTTGATATTGGCTGCGGCACAGGCTCTACAATGTTCCCTTTGTTGCGTCGCACAAAGAAGCTCGATTTCTATGGGATTGATCTCAGTCCAAAAGCACTGCAACTTCTGAAAGAGAACCCCGAATTTGATTCCGAGCGAGTGAAAAATGTTTTTGTTCATGATATCACAAAATCTGATATTCCCGATCTGCCAGAAAAATCTTTTGACATTGTGACTTTGATTTTTACACTCAGCGCGATCCATCCTGATCATTATGTTCCTGTTTTCAGGCGTCTCAAAAAAATGTTAAAGCCAAATGGTGTTATTGTTTTTCGTGATTATGCCGTTTATGATCTTTCCCAACTTCGATTCAATCAAAAGGAAAATAAATTGTCAGAAAATTTGTATGTTCGTTGGACTGGAACACTTTCTTATTTCTTTTCGACAGAAGTGATCGCAAAAATTGCTTCTGAAACTGAATTTAAACTTCTGAAAAACCAATATACTTCAAGACAAATTCTTAATAGAAAAAAATGTTTAGTCATGCATAGAATTTGGATTGAAGCTTTATTTGAAAATACAAATTAAATTTCCAAAAAACAAAAAACAAAAAACAAAACAAACATTAATAATAATTTTTTATTTTTATTAGATTTAATGTTTACGTGTTTTTTTTTTTAAAAGAAAAATTTTTTTTTCATTTTTTCATTTTTTCATTTTTTCATTTTTGAAAAAGCAATAATAAATAAATAAATAAATAAAAATGGAAAATAAATTATGTATTGGACAAACACCCTTTCCTTATATTATAAAGGATATTAATAGTTATAAGCTTGGGCGTAAAGAACTTGATTTAGCAGAAAAGGAAATGCCAGGATTAATGTCTATTCGTAACGAATATGCTGATAAAAAGCCTTTGTCTGGTATTAGACTTACAGGTTCACTTCATATGACAATTCAGACTGCGTGTTTAATTGAAACATTAGTTGAATTGGGAGCAAGTCTGAGATGGTGCAGTTGTAATATTTTCAGTACACAGGTATGTTTAAGATCATTTATTTAAAACCAAATTGAATATTGAATATTAAATTAAATATTGAATTAAATTAAATTGAATATTAAATATTAAATTAAATTGAATATTAAATTAAATATTAAATTGAATATTAAATTGAATATTAAATTGAATATTAAATTGAATATTAAATTAAATATTAAATTAAAAATTAAATTGAATATTTAATATTAAGTTGAATATTAAATTAAATTGAATATTAAATTGAATATTGAATATTAAATATTAAGTTGAATATTGAATTGAATATTAAGGGGGAGACATCATAATTCATTTTTGGATTTTTTTTCATTTAATAATATTTTTTTTTGGAAAACAAAAAACTAAAATAAAGATCTTTGATAAATTTTATTTTTGATTATTTTTCTTGTTTTTTTGTAATTTTTGGGAGTTTTGTTTATGTTGTTTCTTTTGATCTTTTCTTTTTTGTATATTATAAAATACTTCTGGAATCTTCCATCCCCATTGCTCACTTAACAATTCTCTCCATGCTGGACATTCTCGATCAAGTACCGCCATATTGACGCGAAATTCATACTGGGACGGGGCATTTATCCTTTTTGGAATATACTTTGTTTTTGAACTAAAAAAAGATTCGCAAGAGTTTGTGTTATAACCACCAATTATTTTGTCTGAATCTTTTATGATATTTTCAATGTGCCGTTCAAACTCTTTTTGTTCATTTGGGTCACTAATCCAATAATTTGGATTTTGCTTTTTCTGTTTACATTGACTACAATGGTCATGATTCTTATTTTCATAATGGTTCACTCCCAACTGCATCAATTCATTAAATCTTTTCACATCTCCATTGCTACTTTCGATCGATGAACGAAACCAGTTCTTCACACTCTGACCTTTTCCTTCCAGTGAATGAAATTTTTTTCCAGATTTTTCAATTTTTTTTCGAATATTTTTTCCATAATGGGAAACATCTAATTGTTCTTGAACTTTGGGCCAATATCCTTGAACAACTGATTTTATATTTTTACAATTATCATGAATTAATGTGTGGAGTGTTATTTTATCTTTCCATTTTTGTCCAAATCTGTTTACTGCTTCTTTTTCCATTTGATTAGAAAATCCTTTATACCCTTGCCTGCGAGTTACATGAATAACATCAAAAATAGAATTCTGATCTACATCAAAAAATATGGTAGATGATTCTCTTGCTTTCCATCCTCTATGTGACCATCCTCCATCAAAAGAGCAATTTTGAGCTCTTTCAAGTTACTCGCTAAAAATCAATAAAGATCTACACTTTGGGTTGAATGATTTTTTAGCACATTGTCGATTGAAATCAAGTGCTTGATCTAATAAGTATTGGATATCATTCCCATAATCTCGACAAATTCTGTTAAATTGTGTTTCACTAACAATTTCTATTCCCAATAAGGAAAACCATGGAGTATTGTGAGTAAAACAAACCTGACATTAAACTCGCCACAACAACTTGTTGAGGTGTTACATTAGTTTTTCCATTCTGGATCAATTATATTATTAGTTTTTCCTTTTCTTGAATTTGATCCTTATTTTCATTTGGCTTTTCTCTTCTTTTTTAACTATAAAAACCAAAACAAAATTAGTTGACGTTAAATGAAAAAAAAAATTCAATAAAATTGAAAAGAAAATTTGTAATAAAAACAACTAAGATATGAGAATTTCATTTTGTTTCTTTTTTTATTCTACTCTCAGTTTCAGTTTCAACTTCTTTTTCATAATTTGATAATTTTTGAAAGACAAATTTAAATTAAAAACATAAATTTACATTTATTTTGAAAAGAGTTTTACTTATAAAAAATTCTTAAAATTGCAAAAGAGAGGTTTCTTCAATTTTAAAATAACTTCTTGATTTAATTTTGATTTTTGTAGATGAAATAATTTTTTATTAAGAAAAAAAAGAAAAAAAATCAATAAGGACCGTTAATTTTTTCACTTTGCTCAAGTGGGGCTGGTTGGGGCTGATTTTTTTTGTATGAAATCTTCTTTCCTCAACTTGAACAAATCGTCTAAACTCTTTGTTTCACTTTTCCTCACTTTTTCCCGATTAAACTTACCATTCTATAATTGGTTCTGTAGCATCCTTGACATATGAATGGTGATTCAAATTTTTCAAAATCAAGTGAAATTATTATTGTATCTGGTCGATTCCAGTAATTCTCAAACCAATAGCCACAGACACAGCATGGTTGCTTTCTTTTACCCATTTTAAAATTTGCAAAAGAAAAAAATGATTTCAATTTCCCTCAATTTGAATTTTTACACTTATTTTCAATTAAAAAGAGGATCAAAACTGATCAAGAATTGAGCTTGAAAAAAAATTTTTTTTTTAATTTTGATCTAGATCTTGAGAAAACATTTTTAATATTAAAAATAAAAAATTAGATAGATTTGTTTTTTTGTTTGTTTATTGATGAAATAACAAAAAAGTTAAGAAAAATTTTCACTGATGACTCCACCTTAAATATTAAATTAAATTAAATTAAATATTAAATTAAATTAAATTGAATATTAAATTAAATTAAATTGAATATTGAATATTGAATTAAATTAAATATTAAATATTAAATATTGAATATTAAATATTAAATATTGAATATTAAATATTAAATTAAATATTAAAATTAAATATTAAAATATTAAATTATATTGAACATTGAATTGAATTGAATATTAAAATTGAATTAAATATTAAATTGAATTTTAAATTAAATATTAAATTGAATATTAAATATTGAATTAAAAATTAAATTGAATATTAAATTGAATATTGAATATTAAATTAAATTGAATATTGAATGTTGAATATTAAATTGAATATTAAATTGAATGTTAAATTAAATATTAAATTGAATATTAAATTAAATATTAAATTGAATATTAAATTGAATATTAAATTGAATATTAAATTAAATATTAAATTGAATATTAAATTGAATATTAAATTGAATATTAAATTAAATATTAAATTGAATTGAATAAAAATTAGGATCCAGCAGCTGCAGCAATTGTTGTCGGAAAAAATGGAACACCAGAAAAACCTGAAGGAGTACCAATTTTTGCATGGAAAGGAGAAAGTGTTGAAGAATATTGGGAATACACAGCAAAAGCATTAGATTTTGGAGATGGAAAAGGACCAAATTGTATTGTAGATGATGGAGGAGATGCAACACTTCTTATCCACCAAGGATATCTTTTTGAAGAGAAAGAAATAGCACCGGATCCAAGCAAAGGAAAAAACAGAGAAGAAAAAGCCATTTTTACAGTTCTTTTAGAAATTTACGAGAAAGATCCAAAATATTGGCATAAAATTGTGGATGAAGTCTATGGATGTTCTGAAGAAACAACAACAGGTGTTCATCGTTTAGAGCAAATGGAAAAGAAAAAAACACTTCTTTTCCCAGCAATTGATGTCAATAATTCAGTTACAAAAAGTAAATTCGATAATACTTATGGATGCAGACACTCCCTTCCAGATGGAATCATGAGAGCTACAGACGTTATGATCGGAGGAAAGACTGTTGTGATTGCTGGTTATGGTGATGTTGGAAAAGGTTGTGCTGAAGCAATGCGTGGTCAAGGTACTTTTTTTTTTATCTTTAATTTTTCTTCTTTTTCTTTTTTAATTCTGAAAATTTCAAAAAATTTTCCTCAAATATCCAATAAAAAAAAAGGTGCTAGAGTTGTTGTTACTGAAATTGACCCTATTTGCGCTTTGCAAGCTGCTATGGATGGTTTTGAAGTCAGAAAAATGAATAGTTTAGTTAAAACTGCAGATATTTTTGTAACTTGCACAGGATGCAAAAAGGTTGTTACAATTGATCATATGAGACAAATGAAAGATGGAGCGATTGTAGGAAATATTGGGCGTATGAATTTAAAATCAAAAAAGAATTTAAAATTAAAAATGAATTTAAATTTAAAATTAAAAATGAATTTAAAATTAAAAATGAATTTAAAATTAAAAATGAATTTAAATTTAAAAATGAATTTAAAATTAAAAATGAATTTAAAATTAAAAATGAATTTAAAATTAAAAATGAATTTAAAATTTAAAAATTAAATTAAAAATGAATTTAAAAATGAATTTAAAAATGAATTTAAATTAAAAAATGAAATTAAAATTAAAAATGGATTTAAAATTTAAAAATGAATTTAAAATCAAAAATGAAATTAAATTTAAAAATGAATTTAAATTTAAAAATGAATTTAAAATTAAAAATGAATTTAAATTTAAAAATGAATTTAAAATTAAAAATGAATTTAAAATCAAAAATGAATTTAAAAATGAATTTAAAATCAAAAATGAATTAAAAAATGGATTTAAATTAAAAAATGAATTTAAAAATGAATTTAAAATCAAAAATGAATTTAAATTAAAAATTAAAAATGAATTTAAAATTAAAAATGGATTTAAAATTTAAAAATGGATTTAAAATTGAAAAATGAATTTAAATTTAAAAATGAATTTAAAATTAAAAATGGATTTAAATTTAAAAATGAATTTAAAATTAAAAATGGATTTAAATTTAAAAATGAATTAAAAATGAATTTAAAATTAAAAATTGAATTTAAATTTAAAATGGATTTAAATTTAAATTAAAAATGAATTTAAAATTAAATTAAAAATTAAATTTGAATTAAAAAATGAATTTAAATTATTTTTTTTTAGATTTTGATCACGAAATTGATATGGATGGACTTTATCAAGATCCAGATGTTGTTAGAGAAAACATTAAACCTCAATACGATCGATTTGTCTTTAAAGATGGACATGGTGTTCATGTTCTTGCTGAAGGAAGACTTCTTAATTTAGGATGTGCAACTGGTCATCCAAGTTTTGTTATGTCTTTTTCATTTTCAAATCAAGTTCTTGCTCAACTTATGCTTGTCGAACAAAAAGGTAAATTGGAGAAGAAAGTTTATAATCTTCCAAAACATTTGGATGAAAAAGTTGCTCGTCTTCATTTAGGTCATTTGGGAATTGAATTAGAAGCATTAACTGAGGAACAATCAAAGTATCTTGAAATCCCAATTGAAGGTCCATTTAAATCAGAAAATTATCGATATTAAAAAAAAAATTTTTTTTCTTTCAAAAAGATTCCATTTTTTTACTTTTTTCTTTTCCCTTTTTTCTTCTTTTACAATAAAAAAAAAGATTTGATCCAAAATTAAAATTAAAAATAAAAAATTAAAAAAATTAAAAAAATTAAAAAAATTAAATTCTTTTTTATTTTTTTCATTTTTGATTTTCAAAAATTTCATTTATTAATGGAAAAAATAAGATTTAAAATTAAAACACCTTCTGTTTTGCGACGATTTGCTCTTCCACAAGATGTTTCATTTGCTTTTTTAATAAAACTTATTAACAAAATGTGTGAAAATGATAAAGCATTAAATTCAAATCAAAAGAAAATAATTTATCAAAAAACTGAAGAAAAACAATGGAAAGAAATTTCAAATGAAGGGAATCTTTGGGAAGCAATTTCAAGCATAAAAACAGAAAAAAACAAGATTCTTTATCTTTATGTAGTTGATGACAAAAGTCAATTAGAAAAAATTGCAAAATTTTCAGTTGAATCAAATTTATTCCCTCCAGTTGATTTAGGCAGTTTAAAAACCTTAACGGCAAATTATATAAAAAACATTACTACTTCCTTTTTTGATGAAAGAATCCAAAAATGGTTCGATTCAAATTCTGGAATCTTTCTTCAAAAAATCAAAGAAATCTTTGAATCGAAAATTCCTGATTTGGATTCCTTTGTGAATTTAGTTCAATCATCAATTCTCAAAGACAAAAATATCTCAGAATGGAAAGACACACCGAAAATAACCGAAATTGCCAAATTATTTATGGATTTTGTTTTGTCTTATAAAAAAAATTCAAAAACTTTTTCTGATCTTAATTTGGAATCTTCTTTGTTACAATTTGCTTTTGAATTTGATATAAATTCTCCAAATATTTTAGCAAAAAAGACAGAACATATGATAAAGGAATTAGATCCAAAATTTCGTAAAACTTTTGTTGATATTGTTAATATGGGATTTCCACCTTCAGAACAATTAATCCAAGCTGTCCAATTATGTAACGGAAATGCTCAAGAAGCTTTGGATCATTTATTAAATTTTTTACAAAAAAAATAATTAATTTTCTTTTAATTTTGTTTTGGTTTTTTCTTTACAAATTTAAAAAAAGGCAAATTTAAGAAAAAAAAAACAATTATTATTTTGTTCTGAATTTAGAAAAGTGGAATTTGAAATTATTTTTCTTCTTTCTGAAAAGAAAAGGAAAACAAAAGAAAAATCAAAAGAAAAATCAAAAGAAAATCAAAAGAAAAATTAAAAGAAAAATTTTTTCTAAGAAAAAAAAAGAGTTTGTTTTGAATCTAACTAATTAATTAACTAATTAATTAATTTCTACCAATCATCATTTTTTTCGAGTTGAATATTATCATCTTCTTTTTCAATTTGAAGATTATCATTATCATTATCATTATCATTTTCATTAGAATTTTCATTAGAATTTTCATTAGAATTTTCATTAGAATTAGAATTAGGAGGTTTTGGTGTTTCTTCAAAAGGTTTTGGTGTTTCTTCAGAAATAGCAAAAGGATCAACTAATTTAATATTAACTGGTTCTTTAACAGAAATTCCAAAAAAATCATTTAAAGTATGAATGATTGTAGGCCCAAGAAATCTGGAGAATTGATTCAATTTATAATTCAATTTATAATTCAATTTATAATTTAATTTAAAATTCAATTTAATATTTAATTTATAATTTAATTTAATTTTAATTTAATTTATAATTCAATTTATAATTCAATTTATAATTTAATTTAATATTTAAATTAATATTTAATTTATAATTCAATTTAATATTTAATTTAATTTCAATTTAAATTATTTAAATTATTAAATTTAATTACCTTGAAAGAATATTATGAAGATTTAAACGATAACCTAAATAACCAAATGCTCCAATAAAAGTCAAAAACATGACAAGAAGTGGATTTTTCATTATAGAAATAATTTTATTGTAACTTAAAGCAAAGAAAATAATCCAAAAAATTGGAGGAATTTTGAAATTAGTAACGTTTGAATTTTGCATATATTGTGCTTCAATAAAAGCTCTTTCAGCATCTTTTTCGAAATTTGTTCGAATATTATTTTGTTCTTTTTCTTGAATAATCATATCTTCTGGTTTTGGTGTTGGATTTTCTGTTAATCTTATATATGAAAATAGATCTAAAACAATATGTGCCTTTTAAAATTCAAATAATTTTTTTTTGAATTTAATTTTTTGTAATTTAAAATTCAAATAAATTTTTTTTTAATTGATTTCTAACTTGTCTTTTTGCTCTTTGAAATATTTCGGAAATTGGATGTTCTGGTCTCCAAACTCTTGGCAATCCTTTTTCATCATATCTAAATCTTTCATCAAATCGTTTTTTCATTTTTAAAAGAACAAAATTTGAAGCTTCAGAAACCATTTTAGAAATTATTGATACTAATTTATCTTCGAATTGCTTATAAAATACTTTTTTTTCTTCTTGTAATAACCCAAATCCTTTTTAATTATAATTATAATTTTAATTTTAATTATTTTAATTTTAATTTTAATTTTAATTTAAATTTTAATTTTAATTTTAAATTTGAATTTTTAATTATAATTTTAATTTTAATTTTAATTTTAATTTTAATTTTAATTTTAATTTTTTAATTTTAATTTTAATTTTAATTTTAATTTTAATTTTGATTTTAATTTTAATTTTAATTTTAATTTTAATTTTAATTTTAATTTTAATTTTAATTTTAATTATTTTAATTTTAATTTTAATTATTTTAATTTTAATTTTAATTTTAATTTTAATTTTAATTTTAATTTTAATTTTAATTATAAATGGAGTTTTCAATTAACCTTGTAAATATTCTTCCATTTTTGGGTTTAATAAATTTCTAATTTGGTCAATTTTTTCTCTAATTTTTTGCCACATATTTTCAAAAGCTTGGTCTAAAAGAAAAGGAATATCTTTTTTGATTTCTGTTTCCAAAGAATCCAAAGCTTTTTTCAATAATAATTTAACACCTCTTTCTTTTTCCTTATTAATTCTAGAAACAATAACATTAATAACTTTTTCAGAAAATTGAATAATTTCCCATCCTGAAGTTTGAAAAACAGATGATTTTCCAAGACTTTCAAATTCAGAAGTTGTTTTAATTTTGATATCATTCATTAATCTAGAGAATTGTTTTAGTGGTCGATCTTTTGGAACTACTTTTTCTATTTCTTTGTTAAATTCACTACATATGTGTTCTTGGATTTTTACCATTTGAATTGAAAATTGTTTGAATAGTTCTTCGATAATTTTGACTCTTAATTCTTCTCTTGTTTTTTCACTAACTTCTTTTTGGTATCTTTTTGTAGATTCATCAAAAAATTCTAAATGATAAATTTTATGAATTTAAATATATTTTTGAATTTAAATATATTTTGAATTTAATATATTTTTTCAATTTAAATATATTTTTGAATTTAAATTTATTTTTTGATTTGAATTGAATATATTTTATGAATTTAATATATTTTTTGAATTTAAATATTTTAGAATTTAAATATATTTTTTGAATTTAAATATATTTTTGAATTAAATATATTATGAATTTAAATATATTTTTTGAATTTAAATATATTTTTGAATTTAAATTTAAATATTTTTTTTGATTTGAATTGAATATATTTTTTGAATTTAAATATATTTTATGAATTTAAATATATTTTTTGAATTTAAATATATTTTTTTAAAAAAATTACCTAAAGAATTTAATAATAATTTTTCACAACGATTCCCAAAATCTTTAAGATAATTAACTTTTTCTAAAGGTTCAATAATTTGAATTAATTCTTGTTCTTTAAATTTCGAAAAAGCTTCACCAGAAATTTCTGTGCATCTAAAAAGAGACAACATTTGTTTTTGAGTAGGAATATCTAAATTTTTATTCTCAAGAATAACTTTCCAAATTGATTCTGAAAATTTTGAAAATCCATCAATAGGAATTCCTTTAAAAAATTGTTTTTGGAACAAATAATTATCAGTTTGAGGATTAAAAAATCTAGGTTTCAATAATTCAATTCCTTCATTAAATTTTTCAGGTTCATGAATTTTATGTGGTAATGATGTAATTTCAATCGAGAAAAAATCTTCAATTTTGGATTTGGAAAATTCTTCTGGTTTGGCTATTTGTACCCAAATTTCATGCACATCTTTCATAATTTGTTCTTGTAATACATTTAATGGTGTGAGTGTATGATCTCGAATAATGAATAACAAAAATGTTTTCGAACTTTTAATTTTAATTTTAATTTTAATTTTAATTTTTAATTTTAATTTTAATTTTAATTTTAATTTTAATTTTAATTTTAATTTTAATTTTAAATTTTAATTTTAATTTTAATTTTAATTTTAATTTTAATTTTAATTTTAATTTTAATTTTAATTTTAAATTTTAATTTTAATTTTAATTTTTAATTTTAATTTTAATTTTAATTTTAAATTTTAATTTTAAATTTAATTTTAATTTTAATTTTAATTTTAATTTTAATTTTAATTTTAATTTTATTTAATTTGAATTTTAATTTTAATTTTAATTTTAATTTTAATTTTAATTTTAATTGTTGAGTTTATAATTTTAATTTTAATTTTAATTTTAATTTTAATTGTTGAGTTTATAATTTTAATTTTAATTTGAATTTGAATTTGAATTGTTGAGTTTTTAATTGATCTGAAAAATTTTTCAATTAAAAATCACAAAAAAGAAAAAAAAAATTTTTTTAAAAAATATAAGATAACATTCTAAAAAAAAAGAAACAAATTTACGTTTCCGAACAAAACAATTCTAAATGAACTTCAAAAACAGTTTTTAAAAGACTTTTGTTAGCAGCACTATATCTACCAATATCTTGCATCCACATATTAATAATTAAAACTTCAGACAAAGCAAAAGAAAACAAAGCAGATTTACGAGCAAATTGCTAATTTAATAGATAAATTTAATAGATAAATTTTAATTATAATTTTAATTATAAATTTTAATTGTAAATTTTATTATAATTTTATTATAAATTTAATTATAAATTTAATTGTAAATTTAATTGTAAATTTAATTATAAATTGTTTTTAATTTTAATTATAAATTTCAATAGATAAATTTTATTATAAATTGTTTTTAAATTTAATTATAAATTTAATTATAAATTCAATAGATAAATTTTAATTATAATTATAAATTTCGTTATAAATTTTATTATAAATTTTAATTATAAATTGTTTTTAGTTTTAATTATAAATTTAATTATAAATTGTTTTTAGTTTTAATTGTGAATTTTAATTATAAATTTCGTTATAAATTTTATTATAAATTTTAATTATAAATTTAATTATAAATTTCAATTATAAATTTAATAGATAAATTTTTATTATAAATTTAATTGTAAATTGTTTTTAATTTTAATTATAAATTTTAATTATAAATTTTAATTATAAATTTAATTTTAATTATAATTATAAATTTAATAGATAAATTTTAATTATAAATTTAATTATAAATTTTAATTATAAATTTCAATTATAAATTTAATAGATAAATTGTTTTTAAATTTAATAGATAAATTGTTTTTAATTTTAATTATAAATTCAATTATAAATTTCGTTATAAATTTTAATTATAAATTTTAATTATAGTTTTAATTATAAATTTAATTGTAAATTTTATTATAAATTTTATTATAAATTTTAATTATAAATTGTTTTTAAATTTAATAGATAAATTGTTTTTAAATTCAATAGATAAATTTTAATTATAAATTTCGTTATAAATTCAATAGATAAATTTTAATTATAAATTCGTTAGAAAATTTATTTACTTCATGTTCTTCACCTCTTTCTGAAGAATCTGTTCCTTCAACATCAATTACTAAAATTTCTCCATTTGTAGACTTATCAACCCATATTCCTTTTGTTGTCTGTGTTCGTCCTTGATCTGAATCCATAACTGGAAAATTTGTTTGAAATAATAAATTAAATAAAGTACTTTTTCCACTACTTTGACATCCAACAACTGAAACTATATGATAATCTTTTCTTTTTCGAACTAATTCCCATTTTTCAAGTTCTTCTGATAAATTGGGATTGAAATTCCCATCATAATCAACCATTTGAAGTTGTGTTTGCATTATTTCTATTAGTTTATTATTTATTAAATGAAAAAAAAATGAAAAAATTTTTTCCATTTTTTTTTTTTCATTTTTTTTTTTTAATCCTTTTTTCTCTTTTCTTCAAAACAAAAAATGAGTTAATTTTTATTTTAAGAATTTAAAAAAATTTTTTTTAATATATAGAATGACTAATTAAAATTATTTTTTTTTCTTTTCTTTTCTTTTCTGTTCTTTTTAATTTCAGGTTATGATTCTACATTAAAAACAATATCAGAAAAAATACGTCAATTAAAAATAACAATTTCTTTAATGGTTTGTTAAATTATTAAAAAAAAATTTTTTTAAATTCAAATTCAAATTCCCTTTTTTTTTAAATCAATTTTTATTCTAGATTGAATCAATTAAAGAAGAAAAAAGAGTTCGGAATGAAAATATTCAAAAACATAAAGAATCTCTTATTCAAGATTTGAGTTATTTTTTTGAAAACTTTCCAAAATTAAAATATAAATTATCAAAAGAACAAGAACAAATGAAAAATAATTTATTTACTCAATTCCAAAATTTATCAAATATTCTAAAAGAAATTGAATTAAATAAAAATCAAAAAATTCAAAATCCAAATGATTTAGTTGATTCTTTATCAAAAAAATTAAATTCAATTTTTCAAGTTGTTAATATTTCAGAAACAAAATTACTTTATTCAGCAAAATCTCAAAAATTTCAATTAGAAAAACCATTTTTATCAGAAAGAAAAACTACACAAAAATTTCAATCCAAAAAATCTCTTTTTTCATTTCAAAAAAATTCAAATTCAAATTCAAATCAAAAAAGAAAATCAAAACTTCCTGATAAAAAGGATTTGATATTTGATAATGTTTTTGAAAATTTATTAGATATTAAATCAGATACTTCTCCTAAAGAAGATTCCAAAAATAATCAAGTTTCAAATGAAAAAAAAGAAGAAAATACTTTCGATGATTTTGAAATTGTTGAAACTTTTGTAATTAAAAATGAAATTAAAAATGGAAATGAAATTAAAAATAAAAATAAAAAGAAAAATGAATTTGAAAAATGGGAAGATTTCTCTGAAAAATCAAATAAAGATGATTCTGGAGTAAAGTGGTATTGAATTTTGATTTAAATTTTAATTTATTTGAATTATTTTAATTATTTTAATTTTTAAATAAATTGTTTGAAAAATATTTATTATTTTTTTGAATTTTATTTTCCTTTTTTAAGTTTTAAAATTTTTAATTTTGATCATTTGATTTTTCTTCTAAATCAACATTCTCTTCTGGTTTTTCTCGAATTGAAACTAAACCTGGAATTGCACTTTTCTTTTCTAAATCTTCTTGTTGTTGACGTTTTTTTTCTTCTTCAAATAATTCTTTATTATCTTGTTGAGAAAATTCTTTTGATTGAATTAAAAAGTCTCTTAAATGAATTTTAAATTTAGGTAAATCTTGTTTTAATTCAAACAAACCATCAACAAAAATTTCAATTTGAGTTTGATTTAAATTTGAAAATTGATTTGAAAAGAAATTAACAAGATAAATTCTTAAATATTTTTCATTTTCAAGATTATTTTGAGCAGAATCAAAAAGTGGAACAGAAATTTGATTTAAAGAAACAAATTTGATCATTTTTTGTATAATATCAGCTTGTAAAGGAAATCCTGATTTGTGGAAAGTATCTGTCAAAACTTTGAAAATTTCCTCAATTATCAAAAGATAAAACGCTTGGAAAAAACCATTTGCAATATTAGGAACAGATAAAATATTATTAATCAAATCAATAAGTATTTGGAGTCCAATTTCAGAAATGTTTCTATCATTGTGCTTAACACCCCAAATCACACTATCTACAAAAACTTGGAAGTTATTTGATGTGTATTGGAATAAATGATTGAAATTAGTTTTATTGATTGTTTGAATCAATTTGAAGAAATGGAGCCGAAATTCAGGATAGTCTTCGAAATTCAGAGAAATCATTTGGATTGTTGATTCAAAAATTGACTCCATAATTTCTGGGATTTTGCTTGAAATCAACCCTTTCACTTTTTCTACAATGGTTGTTAATACATACAACACTTCATGGCATCTTGTTTCTGGAAGCGAGTTTTTATACTCTACCAACATAATTTCAAATAAGGATGGAATGATATCGCGAACAATCATTTGCGGATCTATGCTTTTGTAAATAAATGTTTGTATTAATCCAAGCACTTCTTTTTTCACTGAATTTAAATTTTTTATTTTTTGTTTTTTGATTATTCGACTTCCATCGCTGTTTATAATTTCATTTATTAATTTGGAATAAATTTCATAAATATTCAGCATATTTGGGAATAAAAACATAAACTGTTTGCGAAATGGTGATCCTGCACTAAGTGCCACTCTTGAATTAATTTTCAAAATATAAATCAAATCTTTGCAAAAATCTGAATCAGCCATTTTTATATTATTTGATAAAACAATTCTCATCGAATGCTCCCATAATGCATTGTATGAATCCATCAATCTATCAATTAACTTTTCCTTCTCTGTTTTTTTTGCTTGTGCAATCATAACTCCCAATGCCTGGAAAAATATTAGTTTTTGATGATTTTCAAGATCGGAAATGTTTGTTGAAAGTTTGTTGATGATTTTGTTGATAAATGGACTTGTGTCTTTTCCTTGTGTTGAAACAAAATTCCATCTGCATTCATTGGATATTTTCAAAAAAGTATCACAAGAATTATGAACAATCATTAAATTATTCACCATAAAAGTTTCATCTTCTTCAACACTTATATCATATACATATTCTTGTTGATCTAAATTTGGTTCTTCTATATCGATTATTAAATCATGGAAAACATCACTATAAAGTGCTTGTTTAAGTGATTTGATATCTTTTTCTATTTCTTCGTTGATTTGTTCTTTTGATTCCATTAATCTATTTTCGATGCTTTCTTTTTTTGATAATAATTGTGAATTTTTTGCTTTCAATAAATATTCTTTGATTTTCAATTTTAACTCAATAGGAACTTCGAAATTGAAAATGGAACTAGAATTTAAAATTTCAATTTCAGATGAATTCAAAAAATTTTCTTTTTTACTCCATTTTTCTTCAATTAATTCAATCAATTTTTGTAATGATTTTCTTGTTGAATCTCCATTTATATCCACAAATTTACTTAATTCAATATCGAAAAATGTTGCTAATCTTGATGAAATATTTCCAATATAAGGAATAGTTTCAAATTTCTTAATTTCTTGTTGGTTATTTTCTAATGATAAAGTTTTATTAATTTTTTCAATAACAAATTTCATATTTTCTTCAATGAATTCCAGATTTAATAATTCAGAAAGAATTTGTCTTGAATTTTCGTTTTGAAATATTTGAATGTAAACTAAATCTGTATTTTTTTCTTTTTTAGAACAAGTTGTTAAAATTTCAAATCTAGCAAGTATTAATTGAATAATAGAAGATAAATTTTGTGAAGAAGAAAAAAGAATTAGCTTTTCTTCTTTTTGAATCAAATTTTGATAAAAATATCCTGTTAATAAACCAGAAAGAAATGATTCATTTGCCAATAACAAAAATGATCTAAATTTGTTTTCAAATTCTAATCCTAAATTATTTATAAACAATCTTAAATTATTAAAAAATAAAACAAGATTTGAATCCCAAAATTGTTTTTTGGAAATGAAAATATCTTCAAATATTTCCCAACAATATAAATTTAAAGAAGAATTTGCTGAACAAAATTCCATTTGTTTTGAATCTGAATCAAATTTTCCAGATGAAATGAATATTCCAATAAGAAATCCAAATTTTGAATTTAAAAAGATTTCCTTGTTAAAATGAATTTTGTTTTTAGGATTTGTTTGATTTTGAGATGAAATAAAATTGTATATGTTAATTGAATTAATAACATCAGAAGAATCAACGATAAATCGTTTTGAAATAGGAAGTCTATGTTTAAAAGATTGAAGATCGCTACCAAGAATTGGTATAATTTTATCATTTTTCTTGATTACAAAAGAATGGTTTTTTGTTGCAATAATAGTTCTATTTGTCTGTGTTTTAATTTTGATCAGATTATCATTTAAAGGATGGCGAGAAAAGCTTGTAATTTTTTTCCATTCAACTTTTTCATTTTGATTTACACTCATAATTTCAACATTATCATTTGGAAATAAAACAAATGATTTTCCATTTGATATCAAAGAATTTTCATTTGTTTCGTTTTTAATTTTTGCGTCTATAAAATCACCAATTTTAAATGGGATAATTTTGTTATTGCTGAATTTAAGAATAACAATTTCATCACGATGAATTGACATATCTTTAATCCCTGGATGAGGTTCATGCATAAATTCAAACAATTTATCTACAATAGTTTTGAGAAATTTCCAATGCATTCTCATAAACCTTGGATATTGACCAACAACATACATAATATTACTTGCAATAACAGCTTTATTATCTTTGCCTGTTTTTTGTTCACAAAACCCAAGTAATTTCTTAAAAACAACAACCAAAAAAGTTTTTTCAATTTCCTCAGGCATTGAACCACTAATTGAACCAATTGCCCAACAAACTTTGTTTAATTTACTCCATGAGAAATTGGTTGCTATAATTTGTGCAATTAATTGATCTAGCATAACATCTTGCATATCTTGGTAATTTAAATGGGTTAATAAAACCATTGTTTTCCTCATCAATTCATAAATTTCTATTGTATCATTATCTCTTACATATTCTCGAGTTAATTCTCCATTTTCATCTTCCACAATCAAAACCTCCTCAGGTTTAACCATATTTTCAATCATAATATATCTAACTTTGGCAAGAATTTCTTCGTATTTCTGAACTCTTGGTGATCGTGTTTGTGAATTATTTGCAGAATATGTTTGATTTCCAATTCCAAGAACAGATGATCGTTGAGTAGAATTGTATATCATATTTTCATTGACTAAATCACTTGCAAATGAATTCCAAAAATCCAAACAAATTTTGAATATTTCGATATCGGATATTCTTGACATCGAAACAACTAATTCTAAAGCTATAAATATTTTTTCATCACCAACTTCATTGGAATTTTCCAGTGTTTTCAGATGATTTTTTAAAAAGGTGCTTAAAAAGACAACTAAAGTGTTTATTAGTGCTCTATCGTTATCTGTTCCATTTTCATAAATGATTCCAAGATCTGTTGTTGGTGGAATAAATACCAAAATTGGTTCAAGTGATAAATTGAATAAACTGACAAATTTATGTGCATAATTAGGAATGAATTCCAATAAAGAAATTTCAATTAAGCATTGTAAAGCATTTTGAGTTGTGTCTGGATTTGAAACGAACTATTTAAATATAAATAAAATAAATAAAATAAATAAAATATTTAAAATATTTAAAATATTTTTATTTTTATTTACTTTATTGCAAAGCAATTCTATAATTTCAGTTTCATAAACATAACCAAGAGGAATCCATTTTAAAAATTTTTCAAAAGTTGCAAGAGTTGTCTAAATAAAATAAAATAAAATAAATTAATAAATAAATTATTAAATAATAACAAATAAATAAATTACATTATTAAGTGATGTTTTTTCACTATTAATTAAAATATATTCGCATAATTTATATATTGAAGAAAAATCATTATAAAGTGAATCTTTTAAATTTTGAGTTTTTTCACGAGTTAATTGACCTTCATTAAAATCAAAAATTTCTTCACTTAAAAGTTTAAATATCATCATTATATTTTCACAAACAGTTTCACTTGTTTGACTTGAGTTTATCATTTCTTGAACAAAAGAACTCCAATTTTGAGGCCATTCTTTTTTAGCAATCTTAATAAAAATTCATTTATAAAATTAAAATTCATTTAAATTAAAATTAAAATTCATTTATAAAATTAAAATTCATTTATAAAATTAAAATTCATTTATAAAATTAAAATTCATTTATAAAATTAAAATTCATTTATAAAATTAAAATTAATATTAAAATTAATATTAAAATTCATTTATAAAATTAAAATTAAAATTAAAATTAAAATTAATTTATAAAATTAAAATTCATTTATAAAATTAATATTAAAATTAATATTAAAATTCATTTTATAAAATTAAAATTAAAATTCATTTATAAAATTAATATTATTTACTTCAATAAGTGCTTCATTAAATTTTGTTAATAAAACTTTATTTGAATTCATTTTTTCATCATCAGAACTTAAATCAAAAATCATTTTTAATATAAATTCTTTAATTGCTTGTTGATGTTGATTTGGAATTATAAGCCAATTAAATTTAATTGTTTTTTCAAGTATTTGAACTGCAAGAAATTTGGTATTATCATTATTACTATATTCAATTATAACATCTACTCTTTTCCAAGAATCAGGATGATCTCTAAATTTTGTAAGAATTTCTTGTGCAAAATTTCTCTATTTTATTTTATTAAAAAATATTTTGTTTTATTAAAAAATATTTTGTTTTATTAATTTATTTTTTTATTTTATTTATTTTTTATTTTTTACTTCTTCATTTGTTCCATAATAAAGTGCATTTACAACTTCATCTAATAATTCAACATTAAATGATTCTTCTGAAAAATTCAATAATTGTTCTGCCATTTAAATTTTTTTTTTTAAAATGAAAAAAAATGAAAAAAATGAAAAAATGAAAAAAAATTTTTTTATTTTTTGAATTGTTTGGAAAAAAAAATTTAAGTTAAATTCTTATTTGATAATTTAATTAATTGAATTGGATTTAATTTGATTTAATTATTTAATTAATTAATTTAATTTAATTTAATTTAATTTAATTTAATTTGATTTGATTATTTGATTTGATTTAATTTGATTTAATTTGATTTAATTTGAATTAATTTAATTTGATTTAATTTGATTTAATTTAATTTGATTTAATTATTTGATTAATTTCTTATTTAAAATTAAGTTAAATTCTTATTTAATTATTTGATTATTTGATTTAATTTGAATTAATTTAATTTAATTTAATTTAAAATTGAATTTATTTTTTCTTCTTGTTTTTGCTCTTTTTTGTATTAATTCTTGATTTCTCTTCATTTAATTTCTTATCAATTTTAGGAATCATTTTGGAAATAAAAACCCAAAGAGAAGAAACAGAATTATAATAAGGTTGAAGAAAAACACCAAGAGCAAATTTAACATTTGGATTAAATTCTTTATGGAAATCAAAATTTTCTGATAAAAATCTCCAAATTTTTTCTGAATCAATATAATTAAAATTAACAGGAGCGGCTTCAAAAGAATATCCACTTGGAACTAAAGAACTAAGCTTTCCTTTCCATAAAGAGTGATTATGAGCATCTTCAGCTTCGATTGCTTTCAATTCCACTTTTTCAAAGTAAGGAAGTCCTTCATGTATTACTGATGTCATGCTTGATAAGAATTCTGTTTCTAAATTTGAATTCTTTCTCCAATTTGTAAATGAGTCAATTAAATCTTTATGGATTTTTTCCTCAATAATTTTTGCTCGTGATTCGGATAATTTATGTCCGAATTGAATAGGATAAAAAAAAGTTTCCAATTCAGAAAATAAATCATCAACAATAAATGGAACCCAATCTTTTGACATTTTAAGATTGTAATGAATTTTTCTTGGATCCAATGAATTTTGAGCATTTCCCCAAAGATTTTTTGAATTTGCAACAATTTCGATTGTTTTATAAGGAACCAAATCTTGGTCAAAAACAGAATTATTTTTTTTATCATTTTGATTTTTTTCAGAATCAGAAACTAGTTCAAGTTCTTGTTCATTATTATTATTCTTATTATTATTATTATTCTTATTCTTATTATTATTCTTTTTCTTGTTTTTTGATTCTGAATCTGTTCCTATGTCTGTTGTTTGGAATTCTATATCTGTTAATATCACTTTTTGCTCCACTTTGTTTGTGTTTGATTCTGTGTTTGAATCCAAATCAAGTTCTGTTAAAAAACTATCAGAAGAAGTTTCTTTTCCTTCCCATCTTTCGGGAAGAAGATATTGCTTTCCTGTTAAGGTTTCATAAAAGGAAACTGTTTTGTCATCATTTAAAGTCATGACCCAAAAATGATAATTTCCATTGTATCTTTTTCCAACGCAAAGATAAGCATCCATATCAATTCCAAGCAACAAATTTGCAAGCAAAACTGCATGTTCTTCTATTGATCCTTTCATCATTCTTAAAAAGAAGTTTTGACTGCAAAATACATCCGATCTTCCGTTAAAAGATTTCTCATCTTCTTCAAATGGAAAAAGTCGAACAAATCGGAATAATGTTTGAATGTTCCGTAATTCTTGGGGAATAACTGTTCTTGTGATATACGAAGATAAAAGATGTTCTGAATAATTTTCATCTGTTCCAAAAATCTGATAATTTCCTTGTTTCAGACTTTCTTTTGGAATGTATTTTTTCCATTCAAATTCTCTTCTTCGAAATTTTTCATTTAAAGGGATTTTTGTTCCGAACGGATTAACATTTTTAAGTTTAAATGAATCTGGTAAACTAGGTTGAAACCAAACTCTAACGTTTAAAGTTTGGTTTGTGAGTTCTCCATTTTTGATGAGTTTGAGAGGTGCAGTTAAAACATTTGTTAAGATAGTTTTATGCTTTTGGACTATAAAAATGGAATAAATTTTTCAAATTAATTTTCGGAATAAATTTTTAAATGAATAAAAATTATCGTACGATTTGAATCAATTTTTTCCTTTGGAGATTGAGTAATTTTATACAATTCCAAAAAAGCAAATCCAATAAAATCATCACCAAATTCATCTCTATCAAAAAGATTAAATTTAATATTTCCTTTATCGGCAATACTTTGTTCGGTAAAACTTGGCAAATTAAGAGTGAAATAAATTTTCTCATTAAAAACAGGATTCAAAGTTTTTTCAATAACTCGAGTTTTTTGTTGAAATCCACCCCATTCTACAATAACATAAGCATCTGTAAGCCCATTATCATCAGTTGAAATGAGATCAACAGCATCTTTTATTTCAATTCCAAGATATTTTTCATTTTCTTTTAATGGAATTTCTGATCCAAATTGTTGATGAGGCGAAATTTCTTTCATTTCAACAAATCCTTGAATAAATCCTGCTGGTGTATCTTTATTCATTGGTTTATTTGTTTGGGGATCTTTTGATTCTATTCCTAAAACTAATGGTGATGCTAAAATTCCGGAACTTGAAAAACCTCGTAATTCAATTTGGCATTTTCCAATTTGTGTTGGTTTTGTTTTTGGACTTTTCATTTTAATTTGATTTAATTATAAATTTTTAAATTTTAAATTTTAAATTTTAAATTTTTAAATTAAATAAAGAGATCATCATACTCCCAATCATAAATAACACAAGAAATTTGTTCTTTTTGAAGTTCACTTAATATTCCTTGAAAAGTAATCTCGCCAACATCATCCCATTTTGGATTTAATGTATTTGGGATAAAATTTGATTTGCAATGATTATTAAATTGATTTTTTTTCCAAAATTTACTACTTGTTTTTTTGATTTCAAAAGTAATAAAAGGATCGGATGTTCCATTTTCATTTGCAGGAAGTAAATTTTGGCCAAACCAATCATAAAAATGTAAATGAAAAACAAATATTTCTTGAAAATAACATAAAAATGTAACTTCTGATGTGATTTCATTTGATTCTTTATTTTCTGATGTATAAATTTTTGTATTAATTGTTTGATGTATATTTCCATTAGCCAAATCAAAAAGATTAATTCTAGCTTCTCCATGTGATTCTTTGCTATATCCAGTACATTTTTTTGTTAATAACTTCATCCAAAAAAATTTTTAATATTAATATTTAATTTTAAATTTTAAATTTTAATAAAAAATACAGAAATGACTAAATTATAATTCTTTAAATCTTCATATGAAAATTCAACTTCTCTTATAAATTCATTTGTAAATTTTCCAAAACCTTTAATGTTTTTTAAAGAATGAGTTTTAAAAGCTTTTCCTTCTTGAATTGTAAATCGTTTTTGGTTTGATTTTAAATCTTTTTCATTTAAAATTCTTTCAAAAAAGAAAGAAAGAGCAAGAGAAGGCATTTCACAATTTTGAATCTTTTTTTAATTTTAATTTTAATATAAATTTTAATTTTAATTTTAAATATTAATTTTAATTTTAATTTAAATTTTAATTTTAATTTTAATTTTAATTTTGATTTTAATTTAAATTTTAATTTTAATTTTAATTTTAAATTTTAATTTTAATTTTAAATTTAATATTAATTTTAATTTTAATTTTAATTTTAATTTTTAATTTTAATTTTAATTTTTAATTTTAATTTTAAATTTTAATTTTATTTTTAATTTTAATTTTAATTTTAATTTTAATTTTAATTTTAATTTAAATTTTAATTTTAATTTTAATTTTAATTTTAATTTTAATTTTAATTTTAATTTTAATTTTAATTTTGATTTTAATTTTATAAATGAATTTTAATTTTAATTTTTATTTTGATTTTAATTTTGATTTTAATTTTAATTTTGATTTTAATTTTAATTTTTACACTTATATCTTTAATAATAATTTTAAATGGTTTTTTTGGAAGTGTTTTTTTTTCTGTTTCATTTATTGCTTTAGTTTTAGAAAGTAATTCTTTTTGATGATTTTCAAAATTTTCTGAATGATTATCATCTTCAATTTCAAGTTCATTTTCATTTTCAAGTTCAATTTCATCTTTGTTATTATTATTATTATTTTTATTTTTTTTTTCATCTTCATCTTCATCTATAGTTTCAAATCCTTGAGTTTCAATTTCGCTTTGTTGTTTTGGATTTGTTTCTGAACTTGTAATTTTTTGTTCATTCCATTCATCTGATTCAATTTCTTTTTTTTAAAAAAAAAATTTAAATAAAAAAGGAGTTTTAAATAAGAATTCTGATTTAATTAATAAATTTAAAAAATAAACCTGTCATTTTCTCTTTTTAAAATAATCAAAGCAAAAAAATTGTGAAAAGAAAAATGAAAAATTAAAAAATGGAAATTAAATTTTTTTTTTCATTTTTTCATTTTTTCATTTATTTCCTTATTTCTTTATTTAAAAATTAAAAATTAAAAATTAAAAATGATTCCTTCAGTAGTTGTTGATATTATTCAATTATCATTTTTTTCAATATTTGGAATTTATATTATTATCCGGTTAAGTTTATTATTTCAACGTTATTCAATTTCTTATAAATATCAAAAGGTAATAAATTTATTTTTTCAATTTATTTTTTTGATTATTTTTTCAATTTATTTTTTCAATTTATTTTTTTGATTTATTTTTTTGATTATTTGGAAAAAAATAGTTTATGTTTCTTTTAATTCTTATTGGAGCTATTTCCTAGAATTGTTTTAATAGCATTAATAATTTCCTTTTTTGAAGATACTCGAAAATCTTCAACTATTGTTATTTTTTTATGGATTTTTGATTTTGCTTTTTACTTTTCTGCATATTTTCTATTAATTTTCTGGTTGTAAATAATATTTTGATTTTGAATTTGATTTTGAATTTGATTATGATTTTGAATTTGAATTTAATTCTGAATTTTAATTTAATAATGAATTAAGAGGGCAAATACGGAACGAGATCTCAACACTTTCAAATTCACAATTAAAATCGAGAAATCGGAAACTAAAATGGGTGTTTCTTTTAGTTGTTGTTATGGTTATTATTTCACTTTCTTTAATTGTTTCTTATACAGGAGTAAACAGAAGATGGGATCGTTTATTTGAAACTATAGTTTTTATTCTTGCTTCAATCGGAATTTTAATTTATTCTTTTCATTTATTTAAAATGACTTCTATTCCCAAATTGCAAGTTTTAGCTCTTCATAAATCACTTAAAAGGCTTTTAATTGGTGTTATTCTTTGTTTAATTTGTTTTGTTGTTCGTATTCCACTTTTAGCTTTATATTCTTTGGATAAAAATACTTCTTCAAATGAGGCTTATTTTCTTTGTTATATTATTATTGGTGAAGTTATGGCTTCATTTTGTTTTGTTTCTATTTTTGAACTTCCAGCAAAAAAATCACAAAGTAAATAATACATTTATCAAAATAAATATTTATCAAATTAAATATTTTCCAAATTAAATATTTTCCAAATTAAATATTTATTAAATTAAATATTTTCCAAAATAAATATTTATCAAATTAAATATTTTCCAAATTAAATATTAATTAAATTAAATATTTTCCAAATTAAATATTTAATTTCAAAATAAAAGAACAAGTGATTCAAATGGAACGTATAACAGAAAGATTAATGAATTCTGAAAATATTGATTGAAAACAAAAAACAAAACTTTAAAAAAAAATTCAATAAAATGTGCAACGAAAATTGTGATTTAAGTTGAATAGCATTTATTTTCCATTTTGAAAATTTTAAGAAAAAAAAAAAAAGAAAAAAAAAAGATTTACTGATTTGAATAGAAAACTCTTTCTTTCAAAAAAAAAGAAGAAAAAGAAAATTTTGAATTATTTTAAACTTTGCTTCTTGATTTTCTTATTTTCTAGATTAATTTTAATTATCACTATCTATATTTTGAATATTTTCGTTCATTTGATTATTATTTTGTAAATTTTTTGGTTTTTTAATTTTAAAAAGATAAAGGTTTTTTGGAATTGAATCTCCAAAAAAACTTTCATTAGAATTAAAACGCATAAAACCACCAGGCCAAACCCAACTAAATTAAAATTAAAATTAAAATTAAAATTAAAATTAAAATTAAAATTCAATTAAAATTAAAATTAAAATTAAAATTAAAATTAAAATTAAATTAAAATTAAAATTAAAATTAAAATTAAAATTAAAATTAAAATTAAAATTAAAATTAAAATTAAAATTAAAATTAAAATTAAAATTAAAATTAAAATTAAAATTAAAATCAAAAATAAAAATTAATATTCAAATTAATATTAAAATTAAAATTAAAATTAATATAAATATTAAAATTAAAATTAAAATTAAAATTAAAATTAAAATTAAAATTAAAATTAAAATTAAAATTAATATTAAAATTAAAATTAAAATTAAAATTAAAATTAAAATTAAATTAAAATTAAAATTAAAATTAAAATAAAAATTAAAATATAAATTAAAATACAGTTGTTTCTCTATTGAAATATCAGTTTGTTGTTGAATTGCTATAAAAGCATCTTTTTTTGTTGTTAAACTTTTAATTTCAAAAAATGTTTTAGCACCAGTAAATAAAATATAAGCATAAATTTTTTGAGATTCTTTCATTTGAGGCCTATTTTTTGTGAAAATATTAAATAAAATGAAAATTTTTGTTAAATAACTTGATAAATTAGAATTCATTTGATATAAAAATTATAAACTTGCATAAGTTTAGTTGAAGAAACAAATGCAACAGATTCTGATAAAAATTGATGAGGAAAAAATGATGGCCATACTATAAAAGTAGGTTGACTTTCATCTAAAGGTTTAATTATTGTTGTATCTCCTATTTTTCTTCCAATTTTTTTATAAATCTAATCCAAAAAAAAAGATTATTCTGAATTTGTTTTATGGTTTTTTTTAAAACAAACATCTGATATTCTTTCTTGAGCTGATGTTTCAATTTCAAATACATCACCATCATCATATATTAAATAAACAAAGAAACAATCCTCTTTGGGTTTATTTGGATCTTCTTTTAGATCTGAAAAATTATCCAAAGTACACTTTTTTTATAAATTTAATTATAAATATAATTATAAATTTAATTATAAATATAATTATAAATTTAATTATAAATATAATTATAAATTTAATTATAAATTTAATTATAAATTTTGATATAAATATAATTATAAATTTTGATATAAATTTAATTATAAATTTAATTATAAATTTTGATATAAATTTTGATATAAATATAATTATAAATTTTGATATAAATTTTGATATAAATTTAATTATAAATTTAATTATAAATTTAATTATATATTTAATTATATATTTAATTATAAATTTAATTATAAATTTAATTATAAATTTAATTATAAATTTAATTATATATTTAATTATAAATTTAATTATAAATTTAATTATAAATTTAATTATAAATTTAATTATAAATTTAATTATAAATTTAATTATAAATTTAATTATAAATTTAATTATAAATTTAATTATAAATTTAATTATAAATTTAATTATAAATTTAATTATAAATTTAATTATAAATTTAATTATAAATTTAATTATATATTTAATTATATATTTAATTATAAATTTAATTATAAATTTAATTATAAATTTAATTATAAATTTTGATATAAATATAATTATAAATTTTTGATATAAATTTAATTATAAATTTAATTATAAATTTTTGATATAAATTTTGATATAAAATATAATTATAAATTTTGATATAAATTTAATTATAAATTTAATTATAAAATTAATTATAAATTTAATTATATATTTAATTATAAATTTAATTATAAATTTAATTATATATTTAATTATAAATTTAATTATAAATTTAATTATAAATTTAATTATAAATATAATTATAAATTTAATTATATATTTAATTATAAATTTAATTATAAATTTAATTATAAATTTGATATAAATTTAATTATAAATTTAATTATAAAATTAATTATAAATTTAATTATATATTTAATTATAAATATGATTATAAATATAATTATAAATATAATTATAAATATAATTATAAATTTAATTATAAATTTAATTATAAATTTAATTCATATTTAATTATATTTAATTATAAATTTAATTATAAATTTAATTATAAATTTAATTATAAATTTAATTATATATTTAATTATAAATTTAATTATAAATTTAATTATAAATTTAATTATAAATTTAATTATAAATTTAATTATAAATTTAATTATAAATTTAATTATAAATTTAATTATAAATTTAATTATATTTAATTATATATTTAATTATATATTTTTTGAATAGAAATGTAATTATAAATTTGATATAAATATAATTATAAAATTTGATTATAAATTTAATTATAAATTTAATTATAAATTTAATTATAAATTTAATTATAAATTTAATTATAAATTTTAATTATAAATTTAATTATAAATTTAATTATAAATTTAATTATAAATTTAATTATAAATTTAATTATAAATTTAATTATAAATTTAATTATAAATTTAATTATAAATTTAATTATAAATATAATTATAAATTTAATTATAAATATAATTATAAATTTAATTATAAATTTAATTATAAATTTAATTATATATTTAATTATAAATTTAATTATATATTTAATTATAAATTTAATTATAAATATAATTATAAATCTAATTATAAATATAATTATAAATTTAATTATAAATTTAATTATATATTTAATATATTTTGAATAGAAATGTACTAGTGGTAAAAAACTATAAAAATGAACAGAATCATTCCCTATTTTTTTTAGTTTGCGAATATATTGCATTGCTAAAGTTGCTTTGTCAAAATTTTCAAACTCAAAAACAATCCATTTTTTGAGATTTGAAGAGAAAATACTATATTTTTTTTTGAATAACAAAAAAATTGGAATTAAATTAAGAAATTAAGAAGAAAAAAATTTTTTGCAAATAAAAATTACTGTTTTGATCTTAAAACTTTTAAATCTTCTCGTTGAAAAATATCTACAATTTCTTGAGTATTGATTTGTTGGGGAATTCTTGTAACAACAATTGTTGATAAAATTTTTTCAGAAACTCTTTTTTGAACCAATTTGAAATCCATTTTTATTGAAGGAATTTGAAAAATTGGTTTCATAGGTGGTTTTTTTCCTGAACAACGCATTCCGTTGATTAATAAATTTTTTTTGTTAACACTTATTCCAACATCTTGAAAAGCATAAGCCCAAAATAATAATGAATTTTCATCCTTTTTTTTGTTGGAATAAACATTTAAATATTAAATTAAATATTAAAATAAATATTAAAATAAATATTAAAATAAATATTAAAATAAATATTATAATAAATATTAAATATTAAAATAAATATTGAAATAAATATTAAAATAAATATTAAAATAAATATTAAATTAAATATTAAAATAAATATTAAAATAAATATTAAAATAAATATTAAAATAAATATTAAAATAAATATTAAAATAAATATTAAAATAAATATTAAATTAAATATTGAAATAAATATTAAAATTAAATATTAAAATAAATATTAAAAATAAATATTAAAATAAATATTAAAATTAAATATTAAAATAAATATTAAAATAAATATTATATTAAATATTAAAATAAATATTAAAATAAATATTAAATTAAATATTATAATAAATATTAAATTAAATATTAAATTAAAATATTATAATAAATATTAAAATAAATATTAAAATAAATATTAAAATAAATATTAAATTAAATATTATATTAAATATTAAAATAAATATTAAAATAAATATTAAAATAAACATTAAATAAATATTAAATTAAATATTGAATTAAATATTAAAATAAATATTAAAATAAATATTAAAATAAATATTAAAATAAATATTAAAATAAATATTAAAATAAATATTATATTAAATATTATATTAAATATTAAAATAAATATTAAAATAAATATTAAATTAAATATTAAATTAAATATTATATTAAATATTTAATTAATGGTTGCAAACTTGAGCCTGAACAACATATGTTCTTTTCTTTGTTTCAATTGTAAAACATCTTTCCATTTGATTTTTTTTAGGAAAGTTTCTATTTTTAACACCATTAAGTTCGAAATTAACTTTTTCAATTTCACTAACTTTAATTCTTTTTCGAATATCTTTCTTTTTTATAATTGTTAAATCTGATTTTTTCAAGTTTGCTTGTTCGACTGCTTCATAAAACTTTGCCTTTGAATCACCAAGAATTTTTTTATCATTTATTTCCTTTTTTTTAAAATTAAAATTAAAATTAAAATTAAAATTAAAATTAAAATTAAAATTAAAATTAAAATTAAAATTAAAATTAAATTAATATTAAAATTAAAATTAAATTAAAAATAATTGGTTTTGATTTTAATGTTGGAATTTGATTGAATGTCATTTTATAATTAAAAAAAATTTTTTAAAAAGCAAAAAAAAAAAGGAAAATGAGGAAAAAAAAAATAAAAAAAATAAATAAAATAAATAAAAAAATTGATATATTGGAGTATTCAAAACTTACAGCTCTATAAGATACAGCAGAATATATTAACTCTTCTCGAAACAATTCAAATTTACGAATATCCCAATGAGATTTAATTTTTTGTTTAACAAATTTCCTTAACCAACCTTTATAAAAAAGTTCAGAAGTCATTAAAAAGAATTTTAAAAAGAAATTTAAAAAGAATTTTAAAAAGAATTTAAAAAAGAAATTTAAAAAAGAATTTTAAAAAAGAATTTTAAAAAAGAAAAAAAATGAAAAGTAAAAAAATTTTTTTATTTTTTTTTCATTTTTTCATTTTTTCATTTTTTTTTCATCCCTTTTTTTTCAATGTCTCGTGAGTTTTCTGCAAGTCCTCCTCGTCAAAGTTTAAATGAATTGTTTTCAAAACCAAATAGTAACAAGCCAACAAATGTTTTGCCTTCAAATCAACCGCAATTACAACAATCTCCTCAACAGCAAAGTTTAATTTTAAATCCTATTGTTGCTTCTTTATATCGTTATAATCCTAATATTAAAAATTATGAAATGATTGGAAAAGTTGCTTCTTTAATTATGTTCTCTTTTCAAAAAAGAACTTTTCAATTAATTGTTTATCAAGATAAGAATAAACCAATTATCGTTTTGAATATTACTCCAAACACAAAATTTATTGTAAAATATAAATTAAAATATAAATTAAAAATTAAAATTAAAATTAAAATTAAAATTCATTTATAAAATTAAAATTCAAATTAAAATTCATTTATAAAATTAAAATTAAAATTAAAATTAAAATTAAAATTAAAATTAAAATTAAAATTAAAATTAGAATTAGAATTAAAATTAAATTTAAAATTAAAATTAAAATCAAAATTAAAATTAAAATTAAAATTAAAATTAAAATTAAAATTAAAATCAAAATTAAAATTAAAAATTAAAATAAAAATTAAAATTAAAATTAAAATTTAAATTTAAATTAAAATTAAAATTAAAATTCAAATTTATTTATAAAATTAAAATTAAAATTAAAATTAAAATTTAAAATTAAAATTAAAATTAAAATTTAAATTATTAAAATTAAAATTAAAAATTAAAATTAAAATTAAAATTAAAATTAAAATATAAATTAAAATTAAAATTAAAAATTAAAATTAAAATTAAAATTAAAATTAAAATTAAAATTAAATTTAAAATCAAAATTAAAATTTAAAATTTAAAATTAAAATCCAAAATTAAAATTAAAATTAAAATTCAATTTAAAATTAAAATTAAAATTTAATATTAAAATTAAAATTAAAATTAAAATTAAAATTAAAATTAAAATTAAAATTAAAATCAAAATTAAAATTAAAATTAAAATTAAAATCAAAATTAAATTTAAAATTAAAATTAAAAATATTTTTCTTCACATTTTAAAGATGATGAAAGATAATTTTCTTAGATTTTCTGATGAACATCAACAAACTTGGCTTTTAAATATTCAACCAATGACTGATTTCATTTCATTTTCATGTCAATTATCAATGATAATAACAATACAAAAGATTTCATTTAAATTTCCTACAAACTCAATTGAATTTTTTGATCTACAAAATGGAGAAGGAAACGAAGTTCATCCTCAAGATTTTGTTAAAGTGAATTATATAGGTTGGCTTGTTGATTCAACTCATTCTTTTAAAATTGGAAAATCTTTTGATTCAAGTTTTGAAAAAGGAAAAGATTATCGTTTTAAAGTTGGTTCTAAAAATACAATCAAAGGTAAAATAATAAAAAAATAATTTAATATTTATTTAATATTTTAATTAATAATAATTATTTAATATTTTAATAGGTTGGAGTGAAGGAATTACTGGAATGAAAATTGGTTCAAAACGTTTTTTAATAATTCCACCTAGTTTAGCTTATGGAAAATCAGAAAAAAAAACAATTCCAGCAAATTCAGTATTATTATTTTTTATTGAAATTGTTAGTATTGAACCAAATAAAGAAAAAGATGATAAAAAAGATGAAGAAAAAGAAGATAAAAAAGATGATAAAAAAGATGAAGAAAAAGAAGATAAAAAAGATAATCAAAAAGATGAAGAAAAAGAAGATAAAAAAGAAGATAAAAAAGATAATCAAAAAGAAGATGAAAAAAATGATCAAAAAGAAGATAAAAAAGAAGATCAAAAAGAAGATCAAAAAGATGATAAAAAAGAAGATAAAAAAGATGATAAAAAAGAAGATGAAAAAGATGATAAAAAAGATGAAAAAAAAGATGAAAAAGAAAATAAAAACAAAAACAAAAACAAAAAGAAAAAACAAAAGAAAAAGAAAAAGAAAAATAAATATTCAAGTGATTCAATGACTCAAGTGATTCAAATGATTCAAGTGATTCAAGTGATTCAAGTGATTATTATTCCAAAAAAAAGAAGAAAAACAAAAACATCAGAAAAAAAAAATATCGAAAATTCAAACAAAAATTTGAACCAGATAATTTAAGAATTTATCCTCAAACATATTATCCAGGATTTACACCACAATTAACAGAAACAATAACACGAAGAAATCCAAATTATCAACAAAATTATCAACAAAATTATCAACAAAACAATCAACAAAACAATCAACAAAATTATAAACAAAATGAAAATCATTTTTTGGAAGCAGAAAAACTTCTATCATCAAATGAAGTTATGGATTTATTATTTGAAGGAAGAAGAACAGGATTAGATACAAAGACAATACTCAACAAACTTACATTATCAATTGAAATGATATCAGAAAAAATAGAAAGAATTTACAGATCACAATCGATTGGCGGCCAAACTGGCGCCTTCCAGGACAGAATGTCTCGGATCCAATCCGATACTATTTCTCCTGATGTTGAAAGAAAACTACTTGAATTAATAGAAACAAATGAAAAACTCAAAAATGAAAACGAACAAATTACACAATCTTTGAATGAATTTGAAACAAAAATGAAAAATGTTTTGAAACAAAAAAAAGAAGAATATTCGCAGAAATTAAACGAACAAGAATTCATTCAAGCCAAGCAAGAAAACCAAGTTCTCCATTCCAAAAATTTGGAGCTTCAATCCGAAAACTCTGATCTTAAAAAATCGTCATTAAAACAACAAGAAAAAATCCAAAGACTTAAGGCAAAAAACTTGGATATTGGGTCTGGAATTGAAAGACTAGAAAACGAAAAAACGCAAATTGAAAATAATCTCCAAGAAACAATACAAAATCTGCAAAATGAAAAGCAGCAAACGGAAACAAGACTGAAAGAAGAACTTGAAAAACTAGAAAATGAAAAAAAACAAGAGCAATCAAAACTCCAAGATGAAATCCAAAAAATCAAAAAGGAAAAAGAAGAATCGGATTCAAATTTCCAAAAAGAAAACGAATCTTCAACTACAATGAAGTCGTCAATAGAAAAATTAACAAACGAAAATCAAGATTTAATTGAAAAGAACAAAAATCTCGAAAATGAGAATAATGATTTTAAATCAAAAGAAAACCAAAATAAGGAAGAATTAGAGAAAATTAACCAAGAAAATCAAAAACTCAAAGAAAATATTCAATCACTCGAAAATGAGAACCAAGAATTAAAAGATTTGCAACAAAAAAAAGAAGAAAACAAACAAGATGATGATGATGAAGTCAAAATGAAAAATGAAGAACTTGAAAAAGAAAAACAAGAAATCTCAAATCAACTGAATCAAATCCAAAACGAAAATGAGGAATTGAAAAAACAAATTGAAGCATTAAAAAAATCACAGGATGATTTAAATAACGAAAAAACACAAATCAAACAAGAAATTGAAGACAAAACCAAAGAAATTGAACAAATTCAAGAAGAACTTAATAAATCAAAACAAAAAAAGGATCTTGAAAAATTGAATTTCCAAGAAGAAAAGGCAGAATTCGAAACACAAAAAAAAGATTTTGAAAATGCTTCTCGAATATTTAATGAAAAAATTCAATCTTTTAAAGAAAAAAAAGAAGAATTTGAGAATGAAATCCGAAAAGAAGAACAAAATAAGTCTAAAAATTTTGTTCGACAAATTATGAATTCTACTTTTGAATCAATTAAAAAACAAGTTCAAGCAAATGAGAATTATGATGGAGGAAATGTTTTAAAATTAGTTGCAAATTCTATTCGTGAAACAACAATGAAAGTTTTAAGTAATTTAGATGGAGAAGAAGATGAAACTGAAACTAGTGATGAAAATGAAAAATCAAATGAAGATGAAAAATCAAATGAAGATGAAAAATCAAGTGAAGATGAAAAATCAAGTGAAGATGAAAAATCAAGTGAAGATGAAAATGAAAAATCAAGTGAAGATGAAAATGAAAAATCAAGTGAAGATGAAAATGAAAAATCAAGTGAAAATGAAAATGAAAAATCTGATTAAATCAAAATTATTCTTTTCTTTTCTAAAATTCCCAAATTTTTTAACTCAAAAAAAACAAAAATTTCTTTAATTAATTAATTAAATAAAAAATTTCTTTTCTTTTCTTTTCTATTTTTGATTCTTTATTTTGTATTTTTGATTTCTAAAAAAAAAAAGAAGTTTTTATTTTTATTTTTATTTTTATTTTTCTATTTAAAAGAATTTCTATGATTTGTTTTGGAAATTTGTTTCATCCAAATTCTTGTTTTATAAGTTTTAAATAATTCTTTAACAAGATCTCTAAAATCAATTCTTGTTTCTGCTGTAAAATAAAAAGTAAGTTTTTTTCTATCAAATTGGAATTCAGAATCAATTAACTAAATAATAAAATAAAAAAAAAGATTAATTTTTGTTCCACTTTTTTTTTTTTAAAAAATTTTTTTTTGCTTTTTTTAATTTTAATTTTAATTTTAATTTAAATATAAAAACCTCCATTGGAATTCTTCTCTCTTTAATTTTCCGTTGACAAATTCCAAAAGCTCTCAATTCATCTTTTTCCTTTCTACTCAAATCCGCGACCTCTTGTTGATAAGCTTTTCGAATAACTTGTTTAAAATTGTCTGAATTTTTCTGTTTGTTTTGATTTGAATTTTTTGATTGATTTTCAATGGGAATAACATTAACAATAAATCCAAGATCTACACCACGATCAGCCTCAACAATAATAGCATCATTAGCATTGAAGTTGAATTCTGCAGATGCAAGAAAACGAGCGCGCCGACCGGCTTTAAACTCAGCATCCACATATTGAGTAAAATTTTGGGATTGACTCAAAAGAGTTGATGAATAAGTGTCAGATTCATTTTCATTAGAATTGTTGTTATTGCTATAAAATTCGTTATCATTCTCGTTATTTATATCATTGTCGTTAGTGTTTTCAGTTTCGTTTTCTGTTTTATGAGGGAATTCTTGATCGTTTGTTGAGAAAATTAAGTCTTCATTTGTTTGTGTTAAATCTTTAATTTTTTTTTCTTTTCTTTTTTTTTTTTCGTTTGATTTTTTGAATTGGTTTTGATCATTTAGATTCCAAATTGAATTTTCTGATTTTTTAAAATATTCATCATGAATTGGGAGAGAATTAGTTGATGATTCAATTTGCGAATCATTTGGGTAATCGAATGTTGAATTAGAATTAGAATTAGAATTAGAATTAGAATTAGAATTAGAATTAGAATTAGAAATTGAATTTGAAATTGTGTTTGAATTTGAATAGAATCCATTGAAATAATTGTCGAAATGGTGATAATTTTGTTCAAATGTGAATTCGGGTTTTGAAGGCGATTGACTGAATGCCATGTTGTTCATGTTCTGTTCAAAATGATTGCCAAATTGTGGAAGTGAAGACAATGAGCGAGATGTTTGAAGGCTTGTTTGAAAATAGTTTGAATTTGTTGTTTGAAATTTTCCAAAAAAAGATTCGTTTCCGTTTTGATTTGTTATTGTTTTTTGAATATTTGGTTCTGATGTTTCTTTCTTGAAAGAAATTGAATTTGGAAATGGTGAAAAATTATTGAATGAAAAATCATTAAATTTTGGAAAAGAATTCTTATTTTCTGTTGTTTTTGTTTTTATTTTATTATCATCTTCTCCGTCTTCTAAATTTTCAATTATTTTCTCTTCTTCGAATTTGAATAAATCATTGATTTGATGAAAATTTGGTGATTTTGAGAAATTATGTTCCATTTCTTTAAAAAAGTTTCTAATTTATTAATTTCCAAAATAATTTTTAATATTGAATTAAATTAAATATTAAATTAAATATTGAATTGAATTAAATATTGAATTAAATTAAATATTAAATTAAATATTGAATTAAATATTGAATTGAATTAAATTGAATTAAATATTGAATTAAATATTGAATATTAAATTAAATATTGAATTGAATATTGAATTGAATTAAATTGAATTAAATATTGAATTAAATATTGAATATTAAATTAAATATTGAATTAAATATTGAATTGAATTAAATTTTAAATTAAATTTTAAATTAAATTGAATTGAATTGAACTGAATTGAATATTGAATTGAATATTGAATTGAATTGAATTGAATTGAATATTGAATTAAATATTGAATTGAATATTGAATATTAAATTGAATATTGAATTGAATACTAAATATTGAATTAAATATTGAATTGAATTGAATATTAAATTGAATTAAATATTGAATTGAATTAAATATTGAATTAAATTGAACTGAATTGAATTGAATTAAATTAAATATTGAATATTGAATTAAATATTGAATTAAATATTGAATAATATTGAATTAAATTAAAATATTGAATATTGAATATTGAATAATATTAAAATATTGAAATAAATATTGAAATAAATATTGAATTGAATAAATATTGAATTAAATATTGAATTGAATTGAATTGAATTGAATTGAATTGAATTGAATTAAATTAAATTAAATTAAATTGAATTGAATATTGAATTGAATTAAATTGAATTAAATATTGAATATTGAATTAAATATTGAATTAAATATTGAATTGAATTGAATATTAAATTGAATTAAATATTGAATTAAATATTGAATTGAATTGAATATTAAATTGAATTAAATATTGAATTAAATATTGAATTGAATTGAATTGAATATTAAATTGAATTAAATATTGAATTAAATATTGAATTGAATATTGAATTAAATATTGAATTAAATATTGAATATTAAATATTGAATTAAATATTAAATTAAATATTGAATTAAATTAAATATTAAATATTGAATTGAATTGAATTGAATTAAATTGAATTAAATATTGAATATTGAATTAAATATTGAGTATTAAATATTGAATTAAATATTGAATTAAATATTGAATATTGAATATTGAATTAAATATTGAATTGAATTGAATATTGAATTAAATTGAATTGAATTGAATTGAATATTGAATTAAATTTTGAATTAAATTGATACGATTTAAAAAGTGAATTATCAAGAGAAGTGCTCAAAGATATTCCTTTATCAGGACTTGTTTGTATTCTATATTTCTGCATTAAATCTTCAAAAGAACTTTTTTCATTTGATTTAGAAATTTCATTTTTAACAGAATTAAAAGAAAATCTTTGAGGAAAAGAAGTGGAAATATTTTTTTCATAATTTTTATTCTCTTCTTGATTTAATTCTTTTAATGTTTGTTTTGTTTCAATTTGTTTTAAATCATTGAGAATTTTTGAAGGATTTTTATTTGGATTAATTTCCTTTTTTATTTATTTATTTTTTATTATAAAAAAAATTTTTTTTATAAATTCCAAAAAAAATTTTTTTTTTTTTTAATTTATTTTTAATTTAAAATTACTTTGAACATTTTAATTTTTCCTTTTTTAAAATTAATTAAATTTAATTTTAATTTTCGAACTTTAAAAGAATTTTTTTTAAAATTTAGATTTGGAAATTTAAATTGAATTTGAAATAAAATCTAGAAAAAAAAAAAGGAAAAAAGTAAAAAGAAAAGAAAATCTATTTTTGTTTTTGTTTTTGTTGTTTTTGTTCAAAAGAAAAAAAAAAAAGGAATGTTCAAAAAGAAAAGAAGAAAAGAAGAGAAAAAAAATGAAAAAAAAAAAATGAAAAAAATTTTTTTTTAAAATTAAATTTACTTATTAAATAAAAAAAAAGTAAAATGAAAATTTCAATTTGTTTTTTTTTTTTTAAAGATTTTTTCATTCAAAATTTAATTTGAGATTTTTGAGCACCTCTTGGTTCTCTTTCTTTAGAAATCTCATATAAATCATTATCAGATTTAAATTCCAAAGAAGATTTCAAAATTTTTTGGATTTGATCCACTTTTTGCAAGTTATAAGGAGTAATTTGAAATCTTTGAATTTCTGAGATTGTAGTGAACAATAACTTGCGTTTGCCGAAGTTAATGAGATCGCCATTAATCCTATCAGGAGAACCGTCGGAAATAAAGGTAAGATCAGTAAGAAAAACACCGAGATAAGGGATGCAAGGAGGCTGGACAGTTTTAAGGAGTGTCCGGTATTCTTTATATCCACTCACACTACTTGTGACTCTATCTAGCTCTTCGTAAATTTTCCAGAAACTCTTGGGAACTTCTTTCTTTGTGAACTTCAACCGATTGACGCAAGAATTACTGATCGCACCAATGATAGCCATGACACTGTCAAAATTATTTTGTTGATAAAAATGCTCAGCAATTTTGATGAACCTGACCATCTGTTTTGCCCTTGCGCGCACTCTTTTCGGGAGTACAATTTGCGTGCATACATAACCGACGAGCTCATTGAATTTACTTGCCATATACAGGACGTTGGGCGCCTTCTGTTTCAATTTTTGTTTTGACCATGCTTGCAGGACCAACTCGGACGGCTGAATCTCATGGAAGACAGAGAAAACAAATAACGTTATTTGTCGTGCAAACTCCTCTTCCTCCAAGTCCTCAAGTCTTAATGTTTTCGAGAAAATATTAGGGGGTACTTTTGGTTCGGGTGGTGAATCTGCAAATGACATCCCTTTTTCAAGTGACATTTTTTCACCCGCTTTAATTTTCTGTAATTGCGCCCGTATTTTCTCTTCCATTCCGGGCTTGTCGAATTTCAAGTGTTGATTTAAAAAACGTTCTAATTTTGTGATTAATTTGCTGTCGAAATCTCCCGGATGTTTTTGGATCCATAAATTTATTATTGATGAAACTCGTAATTGTATTATATCTTTATTCTTGATCCAATCTTTCTCGCTTTCGTTCCTTTCTGCATCATATACTGGTACTTGATATCTTTGTATTAATTTCAGTAATAAATGTTCTGGTTTCATAAATGATTGATATGTCATTAGCATTGCTTGAACAAATTTTGGATCTTTTTTTCAAATAAAATTTTAATAAAATTTTTTATCCGATTTTTAATTTTAATTTTAATTTTAATTTTAATTTTAATTTTGATTATAATTTTAATTTTAATTTTAATTTTAATTTTAACTTTAATTTTAATTTTAATTTTAATTTTAATTTTAATTTTAATTTTAATTATAATTTTAATTTTAATTTTAATTTTAATATTAATTTTTAATTTTAATTTTAATTTTAATTTTAATTTTAATTTTAATTTTAATTTTAATTTTAATTTTAATTTTAATTTTAATATTAATTTTAATTTTAATTTTAATTTTAATTTTAATTTTTATTTTAATTTTAATTTTAATTTTTAATTCAATTAACCTGTTCCTTTCTCATAAGTTAGTTTTTCTATTAATTTATTTATATTAGCTGCAGAAATTGTAGATAAAAAATCAACTTTTTTTGTTGAATCATCTTCATCTTCTTTAACATTTTCCCAAATAATATTTTTTTCATTATCAGGACCTTCTTCCCAAATTGGAGTATCATTTTCCACTAAAAAAAATGGAAATAATAAATAATAAATAATAAATAATAATAAGTAAATTGGATATTAATCTTTTTTAATAAACTAACAAATGAAATCAAGTCCCATTTTATCTGCTCTATCTTGAAAAAGTTCATATCTTTCTTCATTTGTCATTCCTTCTGTATTCGAACTTTTCATAACTAAATCCCAAAGATTTTCTGAATCAATAATTCCTAATTGAAGTAATGTCATTAATCTACTATCTTGAAGTTTGCCTTTATCTTCTTGATCTAAATGAAATTAATTCAATTAAATTTTAAATTTAAATATTTTATAAAATTTCTTTTCAAATCAATTCAAATATTTTGTTAAATTCCTTTTCAATTAATTCAAATATTTTATAAAATTTCTTTCCAATTTAATTTAAATATTTTGTTAAATTTCTTTTCAATTTAATTTCATTTAAATATTTTGTTAAATTTCTTTTCCAATTAATTTAAATATTTTGTTGAATTCCTTTTCAATCAATTTAAATATTTTGTAAAATTCCTTTTCAATTAATTTAAATATTTTGTTAAATTCCTTTTCCAATTTAATTTAAATATTTTGTAAAATTTCTTTTCCAATTCAATTTAAATATTTCATAAAATTTCTTTTCAAATTAAATATTTTGCTAAATTTCTTTCCTTTTCAATTTAATTCCAATATCTTGTTGAATTCCTTTTCAAATCAATTTAAATATTTTATAAAATTTCTTTCCAATCAATTTAAATATTTTGTTAAATTCCTTTTCAATCAATTTAAATATTTTATAAAATTTCTTTCCAATCAATTTAAATATTTTGTTAAATTCCTTTTCCAATTAATTTTAATATTTTGTTAAATTCCTTTTCAATTAATTTAAATATTTTGTTAAATTCCTTTTCAATTAATTTAAATATTTTGTTAAATTTCTTTTCAATTTAATTTTAATTTAAATATCTTATAAAATTTCTTTCCAATTAATTTAAATATTTTATAAAATTTCTTTTTAATTAATTTAAATATTTTGTTAAATTTCTTTTCAATTTAATTTTAATTTAAATATCTTATAAAATTTCCTTTTATTATTTTGGAAATTATTTACATTGAATTGAAGTTTTTTCTTCAAGAACTTTTGTAATTTCTTTTTGGTTATAAAAATCATAATGTTGCATAATTAATTGAGATATAACTTCTTTTGTTAATCCATCAATAATTTCTGTTTTAGCACCACAATAATAACGAGAAAAAGAAACTGCTCTTTGAACTGGTTTAATTCTTTCTCTTAATTCTAATATTTCTGGATGTCTCTTCATAACTCTTGATTCCCAATCTGAACGATCAGTTTCATCATGTATTTCCAATACTTTTAATTTTAATTTTAATTTTGATTTTAGTTTTAATTTTAATTTTGATTTTAATTTTAATTTTAAATTTTAATTTTAATTTTAATTTTAATTTTAATTTTAATTTTAATTTTAATTTTAATTTTAATTTTAATTTTAATTTTAATTTTAATTTTAATTTTAATTTTAATTTTAATTTTAATTTTAATTTTAATTTTAATTTTAATTTTAATTTTAATTTTAATTTTAATTTTAATTTTAATTTTAATTTTAATTTTAATTTTAATTTTTAATTTTAATTTTAATTTTTAATTTTAATTTTAATTTTAATTTTAATTTTAATTTTTAATTTTGATTTTAATTTTAATTTTAATTTAAATATTAATTTTGATTTTAATTTTAATTTTAATTTTTATAATTTTTAATTTATAATTTTTTATGATTAAAGAATAAAAACCTGATTCCATTTCTCTTTTATGTTTAGATTTTCCTTGTTCTATTCCAATCAAAATTTTTTTCTTTTCTCGAATTTTTGATTCAACTTCTTTAATTTTATTCTTAATTTTCTTTGTTGAAGAATTTCTATGTCTCAATAAACCTTTTGAATTGAGTAATCCTCGAAGATTTTTTTTAGATTCTTCTATTTTTTTCATATATTCTTCTTTTTTCTTGAGATTATTCTTTAATTCCTCTTTGAATATTTTGATAATCAAATATAAAAATAATACATAATAAATAAAAGAAAAATTAAATGAGAATTGAATCAAAATTTTTCAATCAAAACAATAATTTTCTTTGTGTTTAAAATTAACCATTTTGTTTTTTTGCTGTTTTTCTTGCATTTTCAATATTTTGCATTAATATTCGATTTTTTGATTCAAGAGATTCAACTTGAATTCTTTCTTCTTCAATTAATTGATTAATTGTATTAAAATCATTCCAAATTTTTAAATTGCTTTCAAATCCAATTTTTGAGTAATCTGAGTCAATAAGGTGCTCCACATCCTTTTATATAACAAATTTTAGTTTTTGATTTTAATTTTAATTTTAATATTGATTTTAATTTTAATTTTAATTTTAATTTTAATTTTAATTTTAATTTTAATTTTAATTTTAATTTTAATATTGATTTTAATTTTAATTTTAATATTGATTTTAATTTTAATTTTAATTTTAATTTTAATTTTAATTTTAATTTTAATTTTAATTTTAATTTTAATTTTAATATTGATTTTGTAAATGAATTTTAATTTTAATTTTAATTTTAATTTTAATTTTATAAATGAATTTTAATTTAAATTTTAATTTTAATTTTAATTTTAATTTTGATTTTAATTTTAATTTAAATTTTAATTTTAATTTTAATTTTAATTTTGATTTTAATTTTAATTTTAATTTTATAAATGAATTTTAATTTTAATTTTAATTTTAATTTTAATTTTAATTTTAATTTTAATTTTAATTTTAATTTTAATTTTAATTTTAATTTTAATTTTAATTTTAATTTTAATTTAGTTTTAATTTTAATTTTTGATTTTTAATTTTGATTTTAATTTTAATTTTAAATTTAATTTTAATTTTAATTTTAATTTTAATTTTAATTTTAATTTTAATTTTAAATTTTGTAATGAATTTTAATTTTAATTTTAATTTTAATTTTATTTTTATTTTTAATTTTAATTTTAATTTTAATTTGAATTTTAATTTTAATTTTAATTTTATAAATGAATTTTAATTTTGATTTTGATTTCAATTTTAATTTTAATTTTAATTTTATAAATGAATTTTAATTTTAATTTTAATTTTATAAATGAATTTTAATTTTAATTTTAATTTTAATTTTAATTTTAATTTTAATTTTAATTTTATAAATGAATTTTAATTATAATTTTAATTTTAATTTAATTTATAAATGAATTTTAATTTTAATTTTAATTTTAATTTAATTTATAAATGAATTTCAATTTTCTACAAGAATTTGTTTCTTTAAAAGATTTTCTTCAAATGTAAGTCTTTCAATTTCTCTTTGTGAAACAAATTTCTCTTTCTTTAAAAATGAAAGTTGATCTTGTTTTTTTTGATTTTCTAAAAAAGATTTCCCAATTTCTCCTTTTTTAATAATTTGTTCTTCAAATTCTTTAAGTTGAATTTTTTTATTTGAATTTTGAGCAAGATTTTCAAGTAAAAAACCATGAGCTTCAATTTTTCTAAGTGTTTCATCTTTTTTTTTTTGTTTTGATTAATTTTTTTAATTGAAATTTTTTAATTGAAATTTTTTTAATTGAAATTTTTTATTTTTACCATCAATTAAATCAAATGCATCTTTTGGTGGAAAAAGATATGATTCTCTCACAAAAATTCCATGATTTTCTTTGCATTCAAAATACTTAACTCCATTAATACTTCCATCATTTCTTCCAGCTTAAAAATTCAAATAGAAAAATTCAATTAAAATTTTTTTTTATATTAAAATTTGCTTTTTTTTATTTAAAAAAATTTTTTTCGTCTTTTTTTCTTTACTTGGGGTTTCTAATTCTATTCCAATCCAAAAACCTGTTGCAAATTCTGTATTTCCAAGAAACTTTATAATTCCATTTTGATTTTTAACTTGAACTTTTTGACCAATTTTTAATTGACTATTCATTTTATTTAAAAAAAAATTTTAATTAAAAAAAAAGAAGAAAAAAAATAAAAAATTTTTCTTTTTTTTTTTAAATTCATTTTTTTCTTTTTTTTTATTTTTTTTTCATTTTTTTTTTTTAAAATGGGAAATAAAGAATTTCAAAAAGAAATCGATGAAGCAAAAAAAACAAAACAATTGGATTTAAGTCAAAAACTTCAACAAACTGATCCAAATAAAATAGATGTTAATCAAGTTCAATTAGAAAAAGTTAATTTATCAAAAAACAATTTAAGACAATTCCCTAAAAATTTTTATGAATTAAAAGATTTAGAAGAATTGAATTTATCAGAAAATCGATTATCAGATTTCAAAAAAGAATTAAAAAAACTTGGAAAATTAAAATCACTAAATATTAGCAATAATAAATTTTCAAAAATTCCTGATCCAATTTATGAATTAATTTTACTTGAAAAATTGGATATTAGTTTTAATCCTATTAAAGAAATTCCTGAAAAAATTTCAAAACTTCCAAATTTGAAAACTATTATTTGTGAAGGAATTGATTTGAAGAAAATTCCTGATTCAATTAAAGATAAAATTGTGACAAAAAAAATTGAATTACAAAATCCAATTCAAAATCCAATTCAAAATCAAAATCAAAATCCAATTCAAAATCCAATTCAAAATCCAATTCAAAATCCAATTCAAAATCCAATTCCAATTCAAAATCAAAATCCAATTCAAGATAAAATTCAAGATAAAAATCAAAATCAAAATCCAATTCAAGATAAAAATCAAGATCAAATTCAAGATAAAAATCAAAATAAAAATCAAGATAAAATTCAAGATAAAAATCAAAATCAAAATCAAGATAAAAATAGAATACAAATTGATAAATTAATTCGAAAACCTAAAAACCTACTTTTACAACAACAACAAAAAGACAAAATTTTACAAAATTTGAACCAAAATGTTAATGAAAAAAATTTGGAGCAAAATCCCCAAATGACTCCTCAAGAAATCTATTCAAAAATTCCAAATCTTGAAAAAGAAAATCAACCCAAATATAATTGGAATATTTTTTATCCAAAAAATAAATCTGATAAAAAAGATATTGATTTAAAAATATTTGAAAATATTTTAAAAGATTCAATTCCTTCCGAATTTTTCTGTCCAATTTCAAATCAAATTATGAAAGAACCAGTTATTGCTTCTGATGGTTGGACTTATGACAAAGATTCTTTTGAAGAATATTCTCAACAAAATAAACCTTCTCCTAAATCTGGTGATCTTTTTGCAGAAAAATTTGAATCAAATGATTTTTTGAAATCAAGAATTCAAAATTTTATTTTATTAATGGAAAAACTTTTTACAGAAAAAAGAAAATAAATCCAAAAATTTAAATTAAATCAAAAAACAAAAAAACAAAAATTTTTCCTTTTTTAATTTTTCATTTTTTTCCTTTTTTTTAAAAAACAAAAAAAAAACAACAAAAACAAAAAACAAAATGAATAATAATAATAATAACCAAATTGAAAATGCAAATCAAAATGCAAAATGAAAACGAAATGAAAAATTTAGAAAAAAAAGTAACAAAAAATTTAATTAAAAATTATTCAAACCTTTTAAATGGAAATTCATTTAAAGATTTTTCAATTTTTGTTGAGAATAAATCAAATCCTTTTGAAATTAAAGTTCATAAATCAATTTTATCTTCAAGATCTCCTTTTTTTAATGAATCATTAAGGCAAGAATCTCTTTCTATTTCTTTAAATCAATTTAATAAAAAAGAAATGGAATCAATTTTGAGTTATATTTATTATGGAAATATTTCTTTTGAGAATCAAGAAAATCTTATTCAATTATTAGAAATTTCAATTTATTTTAAATTAAATTTATTGAAAGAAATTATTCAAAAAATTTCAAATTCAATTAATTATTCAAATTTTTCCAATTTTTATTCCAAAATCGAAATTTAAATTCAAATGAAATTGAAATAAAATGTTTTGAATTAATAAATCAAAATTTTTCCCAAATTCAGAATAATGAAAATTTATTCAATTTAACTAAAGAAGAAATTATCAAATTTATTCAATTTAAACAAGAAAAAAAAGAAATTTTTCAATTTGATTTTTTTCAATTTTTAAATAATTGGATTGAAAAAAGAAATCAAAGATTAAAAGGAAAGAAAGAAAAAGAAAAAGAAAAAGAAAAGGGAATTGAAAAGAAAAGATTATTTCATTCTTTTTTTTCATTATTTGATAAAGATTCAATTTCAAAACAAGATTTTGATAAATTAAAACAATTTGATTTTTTTCCTAAATCTTTTTTAGTTGATATTCAAAACAAAGTTATTCAAGATAATCAAAAAGAAAATCAACAAATGAAAATTGAAATTGAAGAGAAATGGAAGAAAGAAATTGAAGATAAAGAGAAGGAAAATCAACAAATGAAAATTGAAATTGAAGATAAATGGAAGAAAGAAATTGAGAATAAAGAGAAAGAAAATCAACAAATGAAAATTGAAATTGAAGAGAAATGGAAGAAAGAAATTGAAGATAAAAATAAAGAAATTGAAGAGAAATGGAAGAAAGAAGTTGAGGATATGAAACCTATTTTTGATAAATATGGAGAACAATATCAAAAAGATTTGGAATATGAAAAACAAATGAAGGAATTCGGAAAAGCATTTTCAGATTCAGAAATTATTCAAGATATTGAATATGTTAAGAAATTACAAGAATGGATAAATGATAATGATTTTTTTTCTAAAATGAAAAAAGGATTTTCAGCAAAAAGAGATGGATTTAATTCTCAAAATTGGCATAAAGCAGTTGATGGGAAAGGAAAAACATTAGTTATTATCAAAACAAAACAAAATTTTATTTTTGGAGGTTTTACTCAAGTTGGATTTAATGGAAATACAGGAAACATTAATGACTCAAATGCATTTATTTTTTCATTAAGAAATGATAAAGGGGATAGAATACCTGCAAAGTTTACAATTAAAACACCTCAATATGCAATTTATTCAAACTATAATAGTTGTGGTCCATATTTTGGAAATGATTTTTATTTATCTTCTAATTTACAACCTGGTTATTCAGATTTTGGTAATAGTTATAATCTACCTAATGGAATTACTTATGGAACAAATGAAGCTAAAAGTTATTTAGCTGGTTCTTATAATTCATGGGTTGTTGATGAAGTTGAAACTTATTTCATTTAAAAATTAATTAATAATAAGAAAATCAAACTTTTTTTTTTTAATTTTTTTTTTCAAAATTTAATTCAATTTTAATTTACTTTTAATCAAATTAATTTCTTTAAAATAATAAATAAGAAACAAATTTAATTTTAAATAATTTAATTTTAATTTAAAATATTTATTAAAAATTTAATTAATAAAAAATAATCCAAAAAAAAAAAATAATAAATTTTAAAAAATTGAATATTTTTAATATAATAAATAAAAATAAAAATTGAAAATAGAAATTAATAATAATTAAATTTAAATTCATTAATTAAAATAATAAAATAAAAAAAATCAAATAAAATTTATTATTAATTAATATTTAAATATTAATAAATTATAATCAAAATCAAAAATAGAATAATTAGTAAATTATTTTTAGAAAGTTTATCTTATTCAATCATGTTAAATTCAATTTATTTAAAATTTTTTAATTTTTTAATTTTATTTTTAATATATTTTATTATAATTAAAATTGGAATAATAAATAATTAAAAATATTAATATAATAAATTAAAATATTATATCAAATTAAATTAAAATAAATCTAATTTAAATTATTATTAAATATTATTAAAATTAATTATTTATCTTTATTAAAATATTTATTCCACTTTTTAATATATTTTATTATGGATTAAAATTGGAATAATAAATAATCAAAAATATTAATATAATAAATAAAAATATTATATCAAATTAAAATATAATTAATTCTAAATTAAATTATTATTAAATATTATTAAAATTAAATAAATATCTTTATTAAAAATATTTTTCTTTTTAATTTTATTAAATTATTGGGAATAGTTTTATATTATTCTAAAATAAAGAAAAGTTGATAAAAATATAAACAGAATTAACTTGAAATTTAATTATTTAATATTCTTTATTCCACTTTTGAAATAAATTAATTAAAATATTTTATTAATTTTATTAAATTATTGGTAATTATTTTATATTAATTTAAATAAAAAATATATTAATAAAATAAATTAAAATAAATTAAATTTAAATTTAATTATTTAATATTTATTTTATTCCATTTTTCTTTTATAAATTAATTAAAATATTTTATTAATTTTATTAAAAATATTGGGAGTAAAAATTTTATATATTTTAAATAAAAAAAATATTAATTAAATATATAAAACAGAATTAATTTTAAATCTAAGTATTTAATATTCTTTATTTAAATTTTGAAATAAATTAATGAAAATATTTTTATTAATTTTATTTAAATATTGGTAATAATTTTAATTATTTTAAATAAAAAAATATTAATAAAAATATATAAAAATATAATTAATTTTCAAATCTAATTATTTAATAATATTGATTTAAATTTTGATATAAAATTAATTAAAATATTTTATTAATTTTATTTAATTATTGGGAATAATTTTATATTATTTTAAATAAAGAAATATTAATTAAAATATATAAAATAGAATTAATTTTAAATCTAATTATTTAATATTCTTGATTTAAATTTTGAAATAAATTAATTAAAATATTTTATTAAATTTTATTTAAATATTGGTAATTATTTTATATTATTTTAAATAAAGAAATGTTAATAAAATATATAAAATATAATTAATTTTAAATCTAAGTATTTAATATTCTTTATTTCATTTTTGGAATAAATTAATTAAAATATTTTATTAATTTTATTAAATTATTGGTAATTATTTTATATTATTTTAAATAAAGAAATATTAATAAAATATATAAAATATAATTAATTTTCAATCTAAGTATTTAATATTATTGATTTAAATTTTGAAATAAAAATGAAAAGTTTAAGTTTAAGTGTAAATTACAGTTTTATTTTTAAAAATTTTAATAAAAACAAAATAAAAACAAAAATTTAATTTCTTGAATTGTTTTTTTATAAAATTGAACATTTCTTTTCATCATTTAATTTTCTCAAAGATTTCTTTTTCTTTGATTCAGGATAAAGAACAGAACGAATAGTTTCATCAACAACTTTTGAAATATTTTGATGAGACAAAACAGAAACTTCAATATATTGAAAAGCATCCAATTTTTTAGCAAGTTTTCTAGCTTGTTTTGAAGAAATCAATTGATTTTTATTTTTCAAGTTTTGGATAAAATTATGATTTGCTCTCAAATCCTTTTTTGTACCAACAAGAATAAAAGGAACATTAGGAGAATAAAGTTTAATTTCTGGAATCCATTTTGATTCAACATTTTCAAAAGAAGATCTTGATGACAAAGAAAAACAAACAAGAAAAATATCAGTTTTTGCATAAGAAAGTGGACGAAGTCTATTAGATTCATCATTTGAAATTGTGTCCCAAAATCCAATTTGAATTGTTTTAGAATTGAATTTTGTTAATAATGAATAATTATCTGCTTTTTTTGGAATATATTCTGGTTGAAATTGTTTTCTTGAACTTTTGATTATTAAACTTGTTTTGCCTACTTTTTCATCTCCAATTACAACACATTTAATTGTTTCAAAATTTGACATTTTTTTTATAATAATAATTTAATAACAAAAAATAAAAACAAAAAATAAAAAAATGATTTTCTTTTTTTTTTCTTTTTATATTTTTTAATTATTTTTTTTGTTATTTTTTCTTTTCATTCGAAAATTTTTTATTTATTTTTTTCTTTTTATATTTTTTGTTAAATTTTTTTTTCATTTGAAAATTTTTCATTTTTTTTCATTTTTCTTTTCTTTTTTAAATAAATAAATGGAAATTGAAATTGGAATTGAAATTGGTGAAAAAATTTATATTGAAGGTTTTTTATTGAAAAAAGGTTTAATTGTTCAATCATTTAGAAAAAGATATTTTGTTGCAAATCAATTTTGTATTAAATATTCTAAAAAAGAAAATGAAAAACCAAGAGGAATAATTTTTTTATCAGATATTGAAAAAATAAGCAGTAAATAATTTTAAACAGAACACATTCAAAACGAATTTCCATTTCAAATACCAATTTTCAAATTTAAATTATAAATTAAATTATAAATTAAATTATAAATTAAAATTATAAATTAAATTATAAATAAAATTATAAATAAAATTATAAATAAAATTATAAATTAAATTATAAACAAAATTATAAATAAAATTATAAATAAAATTATAAAAGAAAAATATCAAATTTTTGCAATAAAAAAAATGGAATTATAAATTAAAATTATAAATTAAATTATAAATAAAAATTATAAATTGAATTATAAATTTGAATTATAAATTTAAATTATAAAAAAATTTTAAATAAAATTATAAATAAAATTATAAATTAAATTTTGAATTAAAATTGTTTTAAATTTTAAATAAAATTATAAATTTAAATTGTAAATAAAAATTTAAATAAAAATTATAAATAAAATTAAAAATAAAAACAAAAATAAAATAAAAATTCTTTATAAATTTTTAATTATTTTTTAAATTATTTTTAAAAATTTCGAAAATTTTTAATTATTTTTAAAATTTTTGTTAAAAATTTTTCAATTTGAAAAATTTTATTTTTCATTTTCTTTTCTAAATAAATTAAAATAAAAAAATAAATAAAATTAATAAATAAATAAATAAAAATAAATAAAAAAATTATAAATGAAAATTATAAATTGAAATTTTTATAAATAAAATTTAAATAAAATTATAAAGAAAAAGATAAATTTTTTTATAAATTAAATTTAAATTAAATTATAAAATAAATTATAAAAAAAGAAAATAAAAAATAAATAAAATTTTTAAATAAAATTGAAAAATAAAATTATAAATCAAATTTTAAATTAAATCATAACAAAATTTCAAAATAAATTATAAATAAAAATTAAAATTAAATTATAAATTAAAATTATAAATTAAATAAAATAAAATTATAAAATAAAATTATAAATTAAATTATAAATTAAAATTATAAATTAAAATTATAAATAAAATTATAAATAAAATTATAAATAAAATTAAAAATAAAATTATAAATAAAATTATAAATAAAATTATAAATTAAATTATAAATAAAAATATAAATAAAATTATAAATTAAATTATAAATAAAATTATAAATTAATTTATAAATAAAATTATAAATAAAATTATAAATTAAATTCAAAATTAAATTATAAATTAAATTATAAATTAAATTATAAATAAATTATAAATTTAAATTATAAATTTAAATTATAAATTTAAATTCAAAATTAAATTATAAATTAAATTATAAATTAAATCAAAATTAAAATTCAAAATTATAAATAAAAATATAAATAAAATTATAAATTAAATTATAAATTAAATTATAAATTAAATTATAAATAAAATTATAAATTATATCCAAAATTAAAATATAAAAAAAGTGTTAGAAGAAAAATTCCTTCAAATTTTTACACCAACAAGAATATTTTTCATTTCTTGTTTAACTAAAATAAATCGAGATAAATGGTTTAAAGCATTGAATTATTTACTAATTGGATATCGACAAGAAGTTTCACTTGATGATGAATATTTTCAAAAAAGAGTTCAATTTCAACCAGAAACAGTTTCTGAATCTGAAGTTGAAGTTGAAGTTGAATTTGAATCACAATTACAATCTTTTTCTAATGGAGAAGAGAAAATAAATTCATTTGATTTAAATAAACAAAATATTCCAAAAAGAGAAAAATTAGAACGTGAAGTTTTTACAGTTTCGAATAAAAAACCAGAAACAAAATCAATAAAATCAAATCAAGAAATTGCAATGAATCCAAATTCAAATTAAATTTCCAAATTTTAATTTTTGTATTAATTTTAATTTTAATTTTAATTTTTTGAATAAAATTTTTTGTTTTTCTTTTTTTTTTAAATTCATTTTTTTCCTTTTTTTTTTTTAAATGTCAAAAGAAAAAAATTTATTTAACCAATTCTTTGAACTGAATCCAAATTTAGAAAAGGAACAAAACAAATTTCCACCAGATTTAATTTATGATAAAGAAGTTGGAACTGAACAACAAAGACAACTTGAAAAACAAATTAAAATTGAAAGACAACTTGAAAAAGAAAAAGAAAAAGAAAATCAAATTGAAAAAGAAAATCAAATTGAAAAAGAAAATCAAATTGAAAATCAAATTGAAAAAGAAGAATTAAAACCATTTATTGAATATATTTTTAATCATGAACAATGGCTTAAATTTTCAATTAGATATCAAAATGTTAAAAATAATAACTCAAAACTCCTTAAAATTGCAATGAGTTTTACATTTCAATCATTTTTACAAGGTTATTATCATTGTAAAAATAAGCAAAAAAGAGAAATTTCAAAAGCGGAACTTCAAGAAGAAATTTTATCAACTCAAATTTATACTCAAAATCATCATTTTACTTTCGAAAATAATCCAAATAATAAAAATGAAGTTTTAATTCATAATTCTCTTGGTGATACTTTAGAAAATCTTAATTATATGAAAAAACAAACAGATTTAAATCCAATTCTTTTTCTAGAAATTCCTTTTGAAAAATTAAAGTAAATTGAATTATTTATTTTTATTTTTATTTTTATTTTTTGGAATTAATCTTCTTCTTTTTTATATAATTTTTTTTTAGTGAAAAAACTATTTGCAGTGTTCAAAATCAATTTTGTAAATTAAAATTAAAATCAAAATTAAAATCAAAATCAAAATTAAAATTAAAATCAAAATCAAAATTAAAATCAAAATTAAAATTAAAATCAAAATTAAAATTAAAATTAAAATTAAATTTAAATTTAAATTTAAATTTAAAATTAAAATTTTAGCAATAATTCTTTGTCAATCAAGTTTATATTTATTATTTTCTGATCCATTTAAATATGAACCTTCAAGAAAATTGAAATTTCCTAATAAAAAAAATTCAGTTATATATTTTCCAAAAGTTATGTTAATTCGAGGTTCAGAATTACAAGGTTTTCCATTTCTTGATAAACCAGAATATTTTTCTTGTGTTTGCATTTTGAAATTTGGTAAAAATTTAAAATATAAAAAATTTAGAATTCAAAATCGGAAAAAAAAATTTTAAAATCGGAAAAATTTTTTGGAAAAATAAACAAACAAAAAAAAAGATCCAAAACAACAAAAAAATTATGAAAAACAATTACTTTTAGCTTTGAAAGTTGCTGTTGAAAATAAGCATAATTCTATTATTTATCCTTTTGATCATACTTCTCAAAAACCTGCTCAATCAATTGCTTTAACATTCAAATCAATTTTTGAAAAAACAAAAATTCAAAATTATTTTCAAAAAATTTGGTTTTCTTTTCCTGAAAGAATGGGATCTTTTTTTTCATTTCCTTTTACTACTCATTTATCTGCAAAATCATTTCAAACTTATGAAAAAATTGAACTTGAAGAAAGAGATTTTGTGAAAAATTATTATGAAGAAAGAGTGAAAGTTTGTCAATTTAAAAATATTTCAATTTACAAATAATTCAATTCAATATTTAATATTTAATTCAATTCAATTCAATATTCAATATTCAATATTCAATATTCAATATTCAATTTAATATTCAATTCAATATTTAATTTAATATTCAATATTCAATTCAATATTTAATTCAATATTTAATATTCAATTCAATTCAATTCAATATTTAATATACAATATTTTAATTCAATATTCAATATTCAATATTTAATTCAATATTTAATTCAATATTCAATTCAATATTCAATATTCAATATTCAATTTAATTCAATATTTAATTCAATATTCCAATTCAATTCAATATTTAATTCAATATTTAATTCAATATTTAATTCAATATTTAATATTCAATTTTAATATTTAATATTTAATTCAATATTTAATTCAATATTTAATTCAATATTTAATTCAATTCAATATTCAATCCAATATTCAATTCAATTTCAATATTCAATTCAATTCAATATTCAATCCAATATTCAATATTCACCAATACAATATTCAATTCAATATTCACCCAATTCAATTCGGTCAATATTCAATTCAATTTAATATTCGATTCAATATTCAATTTTAATTCAATATTCCAATATTCAATTCAATATTCCCATCAATTTTATTCGATTCAATTCAATATTCGATTTAATTCAATATTCAATTCAATCCAATATTTAATTTCGATTTAATATTCAATTTCAATATTCAATTCAATATTCAATTCCGATATTCAGGTATTCAATATTTAATTTCAATATTTATTCAATATTTAATTCAATATTTAATTCAATTCAATTCAATATTCCAATTCAATTCGTATTCGATATTTCAATTCATTCGAATTCAATATTCACCAATTTTATTTCGAATTCAATTCAATATTCAATTCCAATATTCAATTTCAATATTCAATATTCGATTCAATTTCATTTTAATTCAATATTTAATTCAATATTTAATTCGATTTCAATATTCATTTAATATTTACCCAATATTTTTCACCAATTCATATTTTTATTCAATTCAATTCATTATTCAATTCAATCTTTTAATTCAATATTTTTCAATTCAATTCAATTCAATATTTAATTCAATTTAATATTCATTTCCCAATTTATTCAATATTTAATTCAATTCAATATTTAATTCATTTAATTAATATTTAATTTAACCAATTTTACCAAATATTCAATATTTAATTCAATTCAATATTCGATTCAATATTTCATTCAATATTTTTATTCAATTCAATATTTACTAATATTCAATTCAATTTTTAATATTTTAATATTTTAAATTTTTATTTATAATTCAATTCAATATTTAATATTCAATTCAATTCAATTCAATTCAATTTAAAATTTAATTCCAATATTTAATTTAATATTCAATTCCATATTCAATATTTGATTCAATTCGATTCAATTTAATATTTGGTATTTTCCAGTATTCCAATATTTAATATTTAATTCAATTTTAATTCAATATTAAAATCAATATTTGAATTCAATATTTGAATTCAATATTTTAATATTTAAATTCAATATTTAATTCAATATTTAAATTCAATATTTAATTCAATATTTAATTCAATATTCAATTCAATTTAATATTCAATTCAATATTCAATTTAATTCAATTCAATTATTTAATTCAATATTCAATTCAATATTCAATTCAATATTTAATTCAATATTTAATTCAATATTTAATCAATATTCAATTCGAATTTAATTCAATATTCAATATTCAATATTCAATTTATATACAATATTCAATTTAATATTTAATTCAATATTTAATATTCAATTCAATTCAATTCAATATTCAATTCAATATTTAGTATTCAATATTCAATTCAATTTAATATTCAATATTCAATCCAATATTTAATTTAATTTAATATTTAATATTCAATTTAATATTTAATATTCAATTCAATATTTAATTCAATATTTAATTCAATATTTAATTCAATATTTAATTCAATTCAATTCAATTTAATTCAATTCAATTCAATATTCAATTTAATATACAATATTCAATTTAATATTTAATTCAATATTTAATATTCAATTCAATTCAATTCAATATTCAATATTCAATATTCAATATTCAATTCAATATTTAGAATATTCAATTCAATATTTGGTATTCAATTCAATTCAATTTAATATTCGTATTCAATCCAATATTTAGTATTCAATATTCAATTCAATTTAATATTCAATATTCAATCAATTTTTAATTTAATTCAATATTTAATATTCAATTTAATATTTAATATTCAATTCAATATTTAATTCAATATTTAATTTAATATTCAATTCAATATTTAATTCAATTCAATTTAATTCAATTCAATTCAATATTCAATTCGATTCAATTTAATTTAATATTTAATTCAATTCAATATACAATATTCAATATTTAATATTTAATATTCACCCATTTAATATTCAATATTTAATATTCACCAAGATTTAATATTCATTCAATATTTGGCAATATTTGAATTCAATATTTAATTCAATTCAATATTTAATATTCAATATTCAATATTTAATTCAATTTAATTCAATTCAATAATATTCAATTTAATATTTAATTCAATATTTAATTCAATTCAATATTTAATATTTAATTCAATATTCAAATTCAATTTCAATATTCAATATTTAATTCAATATTTAATATTTAATATTCAATTTAATATACAATATTCAATTTAATATTCAATTTTAATATTCAATTTAATATTTTATTTTAAATATTCGATTTGTATTCGATTCCAATTCATTCGATTCAATATTTGAATTCAATTCAATATTTGATTCGATTCAATATTCAATTCAATATTCATTCAATATTCCATTTCAAATTCAATTCAATATTTAATATTTAATTCAATATTCAATTCAATATTCAATTCAATTCAATTCAATATTTAATTCAATATTCAATTCAATTCAATTCAATTCAATTCAATATTCAATTCAATATTTAATTCAATATTCAATTCAATTCAATTCAATATTCAATTCAATATTCAATTCGATATTCAATCCAATTCAATATTTAATATTCAATTTAATATTTAATTCAATATTTAATATTCAATTTAATATTTAATTTAATATTTAATTCAATATTTAATTCAATTCAATATTCAATATTCAATGATTTTTTGATTCAATATTTGATTTTATTATTCCAATATTCACTTCATTCGATTCGATTCGATATTCAATTCGATATTCAATTTCCAATTCAATATTTGAATTCCAATTTGATTCAAATTTTCAATATTCATTCAATATTTACTTCAATATTTAATTCAATATTTAATTCAATATTTATTCAATTCAATATTCAATATTCAAATATTTAATTCAATATTTTAATTTAATATTCAATTCAATATCCATTCAATATTTAATTAAATTGAATTCAATATTCAATTTAATATTTAATTCGATTCAATATTTAATATTCAATTCAATTCAATATTCAATTTAATTCAATTCAATATTTAATTCAATTTAATATTCAATTCAATTCAATTCAATATTCAATATTTAATTTAATATTCAATTCAATATTCAATTCAATATTCAATTCAATATTCAATTCAATATCCATTCAATTCAATATTTAATTCAATATTTAATATTCAATTCAATTTAATTCAATTCAATATTTAATTCAATTTAATTCAATTCAATATTTAATTCAATTTAATATTCAATATTTAATACTCAATATTTAATTCAATTCAATTCAATTCAATAATATTCAATTCAATTCAATATTTAATTCAATATTCAATTCAATTCAATATTTAATTCAATTTAATTCAATTCAATATTTAATTCAATTTAATATTCAATATTTAATTCAATATTCAATTCAATATTTAATTCAATTCAATTCAATATTTAATATTTAATTCAATATTCAATATTCAATTCAATATTCAATTTAATATTTAATTTAATTCAATTCAATATTTAATATTCAATTCAATTCAATATTCAATTCAATATTCAATTCAATATTTAATTCAATATTCAATTCAATATTTAGTATTCAATTCAATATTCAATTTAATATTCAATATTCAATCCAATATTTAATTCAATATTCAATTCAATATTTAATTCAATATTCAATTCAATTCAATTCAATATTTAATTCAAAAATAAGGATATTAAACCTGATTTTGAAGATGATGACATTTTAGTTATTGGAATCTCAGGAGCAAGTAGAAGTGGAAAAGGAGAATTAGCCAAAAAATTAGAGATGATTTTTAATACTCAAGCATTTCATCAAGATTATTTCTTCGATAGAAAATGGATATTTCAACACAAAGGAAATTGGGAAAATCCAGGTGCAATTTTATGGGATGAAATGAAGGAACAAATTCGACAAGTTATGATACATTTGAAAGAAAAAAAGCAGCATATTTTAATTATTGAAGGATTTCTTTTATTTGCATTAGAAGAATTAAATTCAATTTTTGATATTAAAATTTGGATAGAAATTTCAGAAGATATAATGTATAATCGAAGAATGTCAACAACTACTGTTCCTGAAGTTTATTTTCATCTTTTTCTTTGGCCTGAATATGAATCTTATAGAAAAAAATCTATTCTTCCTTTAATTGAAAATTCAAGTATTCATCAAATTGAAGGTACTTTACCTAAAGTTGTTGTTGTGCAACAAGCCTTAGATCTTATTTTCGATTTATTTTCTCAAATGAAATCAGGAAAAGAAAAAAGAAGTTTTAACAAACAATTCTTTCTTGATCAAAAATGATTTTTGAATAGGAATAATTTTTATCCGAATTAAAATTAAAATTAAAATCAAAATCAAAATTAAAATCAAAATTAAAATCAAAAATTAAAATTAAAATTAAAATTAAAATCAAAATTAAAATCAAAATCAAAATTAAAATTTAAATTAAAATTAAAATTAAAATTAAAATCAAAAATTAAAATTAAAATTAAAATTAAAATTAAAATTAAAATCAAAATTAAAATTAATATCAATATTAAAATTAAAATCAAAATTTAAAATTAAAATTAAAATCAAAAATCAAAATTAAAATTAAAATCAAAATCAAAATTGAAATTAAAATTAAAATCAAAATTAAAATTAAAATTAAAATTAAAATTAAAATTAAAATTAAAATTAATATTAAAATTAAAATCTAAATTAAAATTAAAATTAAAATTAAAATCTAAATTAAAATTAAAATCAAAATTAGAATTAAAATTAAAATTAGAATTAGAATTAAAATTAAAAATCAAATTTAAAATTAAAATTATTTATCCGATTTTTTTTTCTTTTTCAATTTTTCATTTTTTTTCTCTTTCTTTCTCCTTTTTCTTCTTTCATTTTAAATTAAATAAAAGAAAATAAAAGAAAACAAAATGAATGTTACAATAGAATTTTTAGGAGGATTAGATGCTTTAGTTGAAAAACAAAAAGAAGTTAAAACAACACTTCCAAAAGAAATAACACATTTAAAACATTTAATTATTTGGATTAAAGAAAATTTAATGAAATCAAGACAAGAAGAATTTGTGACAAATGAATTACAAATGTAAATAAAAAATTTAAATAAAAAATTAAAATAAAAATTTAAATAAAAAATTTAAATAAAAATTTAATTAAAAAATTTTTTCTTTTATATCTTCTTAGTCGTCCTGGAATTATGGTTTTAGTTAATGAAATTGATTGGGCTCTTTTAGATGAAGAAAATTATGAAATTCAACAAAATGATCGAATTGCTTTTTTATCTAGTTTACATGGTGGTTAAATTTTCTTTATTAAAAATAAAAAGAAAAATTAAAAAGAAAAATTTTATTGATTTTTTGATAAAACAAAAATAAAGCAAAAAGAAAATAAAATTATTAAATCTTTTTATAATGAGTCATCTAAATAAAATTTATGGATTAAAACCACTTTTTATTTTAATTTGAAAAATTTTTTTTTTTAAATTTTTTTTTCATTTTTTTTTTTTCAATTTTTTTAATAAAAAAAAAAGATTAAAAAATGAAACAAGAAAAAAACAAACAAGAAAAAAATCAAGAAGAAAAAAAGCAAAAACAGAAAAAAAGAGCTAAATTAACAGATCAAGAAGTTGTTGAAACTTTTGAAAGAATGATTGAGCAAATTGATAATCAAAGAAAAGAAAGACTTGAAAAACAAAAAAAAGATGCAGAAAATTTATTTAAAGTTGAAAAAAGAAATTTAATGAATCAAGAATTTCAATTAGTTGATGATGAATATGAAAGAAAAAAAAAGAAAATTTTAGCAGAAAAGAAAATGTACAAATTTAAATTTCGAATTCAAATTTAAATTATAAATTAAATTATAAATTAAATTATAAATAAAATTATAAATTAAATTATAAATTAAAATATAAATAAAATTATAAATAAAATAATAAATTAAATTATAAATAAAATTATAAATAAAATTATAAATAAAATTATAAATAAAATTATAAATTAAATTCAATATAAAATTATAAATCAAATTATAAATTAAATTCAAAATTAAATTATAAATAAAATTATAAATAAAATTATAAATAAAATTATAAATTAAATTATAAATTAAATTATAAATTAAATTATAAATTAAATTATAAATTAAATCAAAATTAAATTATAAATTAAATTATAAATTAAATCAAAAATTAAATTATAAATTAAATTATAAATTAAATTATAAATAAAATTATAAATTAAATTCAAAATAAAATTATAAATAAAATTATAAATAAAATTATAAATAAAATTATAAATTAAATTCAAAATTAAATTATAAATTAAATTATAAATAAAATTATAAATAAAATTATAAATAAATTATAAATTAAATTATAAATAAAATTATAAATAAATTATAAATTAAATTATAAATTAAATTATAAAATAAAATTATAAATTAAATTCAATATAAAATTATAAATAAAATTATAAATTAAATTCAAAATCAAAATTAAATTATAAATCAAATCAAAATTAAATTATAAATAAAATTATAAATAAATTCAAAATTAAATTATAAATTAAATTTGTAAAAATTTTAGTCAAAATTCAACAATTATTAATTCAACAAGATTGGCAATTTTAAAAGCAAAATATAATGCAGTTCAAAGAATTTTAAAAGAAGCTCATTTTAAATTAACAGAAATTGGAAAACCATCACCTCAATATGAACAATTAATTGAAAAATTAATAATTCAAGTATCTTTTTAAAAGAAAAAAGAAATGACAAAAAAAAAAACTAATTCATTTTTATTAAAAGGGTTTATTAAAATTAAGAGAACCAAAAGTTATCCTTCAATGCAGACATTGTGACGTTAAAATTGTTAATGAAGCAATTCCAAAAGCAATAGAAAAATATAAAGAAATTACCTCTAAAGATTGCGAAATTAAATTATTGCGTTCTCAATATCTTCCACCTCCAAAACAAAAAGGAAAATCAGTTCCATTTTGGTAAATAAAAAAAAAAGTCGAAAAAAAAACTGTCAAAAAAAATTCCCTAAAAAAAAAAATTTTATTTTTTCTTTTTTATAAAATAGTTCAGGAGGTGTTGTTTTGAATTCTTCTAATGGTAGAATTGTTTGTTCAAATACTTTAGATAACAGATTATTAATGGCTTTTGAATCAATTTTACCTTTAATTAGAGATAAATTATTTGAAGAAGTTGAAGAAAAATCAAATCAAAATAATTGAAAACAAAAACAGAAATTTAAGTTAAAATTTAAGTTAAAAAAATTTTTTTTAATTTTGGAAATTTAATCTGGAAAATTATTTTCTTCGTTTTTGTTTCAGAAAAAAAGAAGAAGAAAATAAAAGAAGAAAAAAACAAAAAGAAAAAATATTTTTTGGTTTAAAAAATCCAACTAAATCACAAGAGCATTATCATCATTTCCTCTAGTTTTTTGAACTAAATTTTCAAAATGATTTCTTGCAACTTGAATATTTAAAGAAATAGCAGCATTTTCAATTTGAGGATCAGAAATAATAACAAGAATATAACTATTTGCAGTAAAAGAATCAACAAAAGCTGTGAAAAATCTGTTGCGAATTTCCATACTTTGAAAAGGAGAATGAGCTTTATTGCAACTTAATTTAAAATGCTTAATAAATTTTGATATTTTTTCAAATCGATGAATATCTTGATAAGTTTTTGAAGAAGAAGCAGAAATGACAAGAAAAGTTGAGCGTTCAAATAAAACAACTTCTTCTGCATCACAAATTTGACAAAAACTATGTAAATGCTCTTCCAAAAGTTGAATTTTTGGAATCAAAGAATAAACTATTTTTGACCAAGCCAAAAATAATGTTTCGTTCCAAATTGATGTTCCAAAACAAGTTACTTTCAATGGATTTTCTAATATTTCTGAAAATTTACTTAAAAATTTCATAATTTCCTCTTTATATGATTCAATCACATTTTCTCGTTCTTCTTCAGGTATAAGATCCACTTTGTGGATTAAACAGAATATTTTGGATTCTGGTGAAAATTCCGAAAGTGCAAAAACTGATGATTCAAGATAATTTAAATCCTATTGTTTTTGTTTTATAAATTTTATAATCTATTTGTTTTGTTTTATAAAAAATGAAATTTTACTTTTTCAGTATCTTTTCTTGTAACGTCAAAAACATAAATAAGAACTTCAACGTTACGAAAAACTCGATCTCTTTGAGAACCGAAAAAATTTTCTAAATAAGAATCTTGACCTAATAATTTCAAAATAATTTTAAAATAATTTCAAAATAATTTATTAATTTAATTTTAAAATGATTTAATAATTTAATTTCAGAATAATTTATTAATTTAATTTTAAAATAATTTATTAATTTAATTTATTAATAATTTATTAATTTAATTTCAAAATAGTTTATTAATTTAATTTAATAATAATTTATTAATTTAATTTAATAATAATTTATTAATTTAATTTAATTTTAATAATTTATTAATTAATTTAATTTTTAAAAATAATTTATTTTTTTAAAATTTTATTTTAATTTTAAAAAATTTATTAATTTAATTTTTAATAATAGAATTTATTAATTTAATTTAATAATAATTTATTAATTTAATTTTAAAAATAATTTAAAATTAATTTAATTTCAAAATAATTTATTAATTTAATTTTAAAATAATTTATTTATTTAATTTTAAAATTTAATTTCAAAATTTTATTAATTTAATTTTAAAATAATTTATTAATTTTATTAATTTTATAATAATTTATTAATTTAATTTTAAAATAATTTATTAATTTAATTTTTTCATAATAATTTATTTTTAATTTAATTTTTAAAATAATTTATTTAATTTAATTTCAAAAATTTAATTTTTTAAAATAATTTTTTTACCTCCACAATCCATAAATTTAAAATTAAATTCCCAAGAAATCTTACATCAAATTTATGAATCTATATCAATTTAATTAAGTTTAATTTTTTATGTATTTAATTTTAAAATTTTATTTCATATTTTGATTTTTAAATTTTGAAATAAAATTTTTTTAATTTTCTTTTTAATTTTTCTTTTTCTTTTTTTTATTTCATTTTTGAAAATTTGCAAAAATTACTGAACGCATTGATGTTTTTCCACTTCCTGAACGACCAATTAATAAAATTTTTCTTTTTGTTGGATTCATTTAATTAAATTAAAAAATGAAAAAAAAATGAAAAAAATGAAAAAAATGAAAAAAATTATTTTTCACTTTCTTTTTATTTTTTTTTTTTTTTTTATTTTTTTTCTTTTTATTTGAAATGGATTATCTTTTAGTAAATAATTTTCCAATTTTTTCTTTTATAATTTAAATTATAAATAATAAAAATGCAAATAAAAATAAATTGAGAAATTATTCAATTAAAAAAAAAATTTTTTTATATTTAAATAAAAGGAACTTTATACCCTTCAAGAAGCTATTGAAAAAAATGATATTTCTTCAATAAAAATGCTTGTTTCACAAGGAGTAGATATTAATCAAGATTTAGGAGTATTCAAACCAATCCATTTATTTATTTAAAATCAATTCATTTAAAATCAATTCATTTATTTATTTAAAATCAATTCAATTTATTTATTTAAAATCAATTCAATTATTTAAAATCAATTTATTTATTTAAAATCAATCAATTTATTTATTTAAAATGAATTTATTTATTTAAAATCAATTTATTTATTTAAAATCAATTTATTTATTTAAAATCAATTTATTTATTTAAAATCAATTTATTTATTTAAAATTAATCAATTCATTTAAAAATCAATTTATTTATTTAAAATCAATTTATTTATTTAAAATCAATTCATTTATTTAAAATCAATTTATTTATTTAAAATGAATTCAATTCATTTTTATTTCAAATCAACTTCATTTATTTAAAAATGAATTTATTTATTTAAAATCAATTCATCTATTTAAAATCAATTTATTTATTTAAAAATCAATTTATTTATTTAAAATGAATTTATTTATTTAAAATCAATTTATTTATTTAAAATAAATTTAATTTATTTAAAATCAATTTATTTATTTAAAAAATTTATTTATTTATTTAAAATCATTTTATTTAAAATCAATTTATTTTATTTAAAATTTATTTATTTATTTAAAAATCAATTCATCTATTTAAAAATCAATTTATTTATTTAAAATCCCAATTCATTTATTTAAAATCAATTTATTTATTTAAAATCAATTTTATTTATTTAAAATTAATTTATTTATTTTAAAATCAATTTAATTTATTTAAAATTCAATTCAATTTATTTAAAATTAATTTATTTATTTAAAATCAATTTATTTATTTAAAATCAATTTATTTATTTAAAAATCAATTTAAATTTTATTTATTTAAAATTAATTTAAATTTTTATTTTTGTTTAAATGTAAATTTTGTTTTATTTAAAATTATTTTGATTATTTAAAATTATTATTATTATTAAAAGGGATGGACTCCTCTTCATTATGCATCTGACCAAGGAAGTTTAGAAATTGTTCAATATTTAGTGGAAAATCAAGCTGATATTGAAAAACAAACATTGGTAAAATAAATTGCATTTTCTTTTTTTAATAAAGAAGATGAAAATTAATGATTTTATTTTGTTTGAAATAGAATGTAAATTTTTAATTCAAAATAAAAATCAAAATTAAAATTCAAAAATTCATTTTAAATATTCTTAAAGGGTTCAACTCCTTTATTAATTGCTTCTCAAAATGGGCAGTTGGATGTTCTTCGTTATTTACTTGAAAACAAAGCAGATCCAAATTGTTGTGATAAGGTTTATCTTGTCTCAATAAATTAATTAAAACAATTTTTTTATATTCAAATTTAATAATTGTTTTTTTTATTATTATTATTATTATTATGAAAATAAGATTTGAAAATGAAATATTTTTCAAAAGAAATTTTTTATTTTGATTTAATTTTGATTTAATTTCGATTTAATTTTAATTTAATATTGATTTAATTTTGATTGATTTAATTTTGATTTAATTTTGATTTAAATTTGATTTAATTTATATTTAATTTTAATTTAATTTGATTTAAATTTGATTTAATTTTGATTTAATTTTGATTTAATATTTTGATTTAAATTTATTTAATTTTGATTTAATATTGATTTAATATTGATTTAATTTTAAGAAAGTAACTCCTTTAATATTTGCTTCAAGATATGGAAATTTAGCTATGGTTCAAGAACTAATAAAATATGATGCAGAAATAAATCATACTGATCATGTAATTTCAAGAAAAAACTTTCTTCTTATTAAATTTTTTATTTTAATTTATTTTTTTTTTAAAAGGAAGTAAATTTTCCAAAAAAAAAAATATTCCAAATTCTAAAAAAAAATGTCATATTTTTCTTCTTCTTTTTTTTTGAATTAATTAGAGTAATAGTGCTTTACATTTTGCTTCAAATTTTGTTCATTTTGAAGTTGCAAAAGAATTAATTGCTCAAGGAGCAAATGTTGATTTACAAAATTTTGTGAATTCTTTTTAAAATTTTTAATTGAATTTTTAATTGAATTTTTAATTGAATTTTTTGAATTTTTAATTTTTAGGCAGTATTTATTTATGAAAATTGTAATTGAAAAATATTTATCAATAAAAATTAATTAATTTAGGGAGAAACTGCTCTTATGTTTTCAGCACAAATTGGTAGTGTTGAAATTGTAAAAGAATTACTAAATGCAAAAGCTTCTGTTTTCAAAAGAGATTTTGTAAATAAAATAATTAGATTTGAAAAAAAAACAATTTCATTTGAAATTTATATTGTTTTATTTTTTGAAAATTTAGGAAGTAAAATTTAAATGAAAATATTTTTACTTTCCAAAAAAAAAGAAGAATTTTAATCAAAATGTTCTTATTTTTTATATTCCTTAATTTAAAAGGGAAAAACTGCACTTGATTTAACAGAAAATGAAGAAATTAAAACTCTTTTAAAAGAAAAAATGTTTCCAAAAAAAAAGGGTTTTTTTCATAAATGTTTTTGTGCTCGAACTGAAGATAATTAAATAGATTTATTATTTGATGAATTTTAAATTTGGTTTTCAAATTGATTAATTTTTTGAAATTTTATTGTTTATTTTAAAAAGATTGAGAACAAATAAAAAGTTTTTGAAAAGAAAATTTTGGAATAGATTTTATTTTGAAAAATTACACAAGAAATTATTGATGAACTTCAAATTGGAATTGATTATCTTCAATTAAATCAAACAAATCCAAATTTATTTGATTTATTAATTAACAAATTTAATAATCAAAATCAATAAAAAATGAGAATAGATTTAATTTAATATTTAATTTATAAATCAATTTAAAAATATAATTTAATATTTAATTTTATGTCTAAAATAATAATTTAATATTTTAGATTTAAATATTTTATTATTTAAATATTTAACATATAAATATAAAAAATAAGAATTGATTTAATTTAATATTTAATTTATAAATTAATTTAAAAATATAATTTAATATTTAATTTCATTATTAAAATAATAATTTAATGTTTTAAATTTAAATATTTTATTATTTAAATATTTAACATATAAATATAAAAACGAAAATAGATTTAATTTAATATTTAATTTATAAATTAATTTAAAAATATAAATTAATATTTAATTTTATTATTAAAATAGTAATTTAATGTTTTATATTTAAATATTTTATTATTTAAATATTTAACATATAAATATAAAAATAAGAATATATTTAATTTATTATTTTTAATTTATAAATTAATTTAAAAATATAATTTAATATTTAATTTTATTATTAAAATAATAATTTATTGTTTTAGATTTAAATATTTTATTATTTAAATATTTAACATATAAATATAGAAAATAAGAATAAGTTTAATTTAATATTTAATTTATAAATTAATTTAAAAATATAATTTAATATTTAATTTTATGTTTAAAATAATAATTTAATGTTTTAGATTTAAATATTTTATTATTCAAATATTTAACATATAAATATAAAAATAAAGAACAAATCAAATTTTGAATTTATTTAATTTAAAAATCAATTTAAAAATATAATTTAATATTTAATTTTATGAAGAAACAATAAAATAATTTATTTATTGTTTTAGATTTAAATATTTTATTATTTAAATATTTAACACATAAATATAAAAATGAGAATAGGTTTAATTTAATATTTAATTAATAAATTAATTTAAAAATATAATTTAATATTTAATTTTATGTTTAAAAAATAATAATTTATTGTTTTTAGATTTAAATATTTTTATTATTTAAATATTTAACATAAAAATATAAAAATAAGAATAGATTTAATTTAATATTTAATTTATAAATTAATTTAAAAATATAATTTAATATTTAATTTTATTATTAAAATAATAATTTATTGTTTTAGATTTAAATATTTTATTATTTAAATATTTAACATATAAATATAAAAATAAGAATAGATTTAATTTAGTATTTAATTTATAAATTAATTTAAAAATATAATTTAATATTTAATTTTATTATTAAAATAATAATTTATTGCTTTAGATTTAAATATTCTATTATTTAAATATTTAACATAAAAATATAAAAAATAAAAATAGGTTTAATTTAATATTTAATTTATAAATTAATTTAAAAATATAATTTAATATTTAATTTTATTATTAAAATAATAATTTAATGTTTTAGATTTAAATATTTTATTATTTAAAAATATTTTGAAAATTGATTTTTTTGAAATTAAAATTTTATCTTTTTGAATTAAATTGAATTAATATTAATTTAGAAATTTGTTTTTAAATTTAAATTTATTAATAATTTTTAAATTCCAAAAAAAAATTAAATTAAAAATTAAATTAAAATAAATTTCCTTTTTTTTAATAATAAAAATTAATAAAAAATAATAATAATTTATTAATAAATTAATTTAAAATAATAAATTAAAAAGAAAATTAAATTAATTATTAATTTAAATTTATTCTTATTTTTTATATTTATTTATTTTCAAAATCCACTTTTTTTATTCATTTTTTTTTAAATTTTTTTTTTTCATTTTTTTCCTTTTTTTTAAAAAACAAAAACAAAAACACAAAAAACAAAAAACAAAAAACAAAATGGATAATGATAATAATAACAACCAAATTGAAAATGCAAATCAAAATCAAAATGAAAATGAAATGAAAAATTTAGAAAAAAAAGTAACAAAAAATTTAATTAAAAATTATTCAAACCTTTTAAATGGAAATTCATTTAAAGATTTTTCAATTTTTGTTGAGAATAAATCAAATCCTTTTGAAATTAAAGTTCATAAATCAATTTTATCTTCAAGATCTCCTTTTTTTAATGAGTCATTAAGACAAGAATCTCTTTCTATTTCTTTAAATCAATTTAATAAAAAAGAAATGGAATCAATTTTGAGTTATATTTATTATGGAAATATTTCTTTTGAGAATCAAGAAAATCTTATTCAATTATTAGAAATTTCAATTTATTTTAAATTAAATTTATTGAAAGAAATTATTCAAAAAAAAATTTTAAATTCAATTAATTATTCAAATTTTTTCCAATTTTTATTTCAAAATCGAAATTTAAATTCAAATGAAATTGAAATAAAATGTTTTGAATTAATAAATCAAAATTTTTCCCAAATTCAGAATAATGAGAATTTATTCAATTTAACTAAAGAAGAAATTATCAAATTTATTCAATTTAAACAAGAAAAAAAAGAAATTTTTCAATTTGATTTTTTTCAATTTTTAAATAATTGGATTGAAAAAAGAAATGAAAGATTAAAAGGAAAGAAAGAAAAAGAAAAAGAAAAAGAAAAAGGAATTGAAAAGAAAAGATTATTTCATTCTTTTTTTTCATTATTTGATAAAGATTCAATTTCAAAACAAGATTTTGATAAATTAAAACAATTTGATTTTTTTCCTAAATCTTTTTTAGTTGATATTCAAAACAAAGTTATTCAAGATAATCAAAAAGAAATTGAAAACAAAGAGAAGGAAATTGAAGATAAATGGAAGAAAGAAGTTGAAGAGAAAAACAAAGAAATTGAAAAAAAAGAGAAGGAAATTGAAAACAAAGAAAAGGAAATTGAAGAGAAATGGAAGAAAGAAGTTGAAGATAAAAACAAAGAAATTGAGGAGAAATGGAAGAAAGAAAATCAAGATTTGAAAGCAGAGATTGAATTAAAAAAGAATTTTCCTCAATTTTCAGATTCAGAAATTATTAAAGATATTGAATATGTTAAGAAATTACAAGAATGGATAAATGATAATGATTTTTTTTCTAAAATGAAAAAAGGATTTTCAGCAAAAAAAGATGGATTTAATTGTCAAAATTGGCATAAAGCAGTTGATGGGAAAGTAAAAACATTAATTATTATCAAAACAAAAGATAATTTTATTTTTGGAGGTTTTACTCAAGTTGGATTTAAATATTCAACAGGTGGAGAATGGATTAATGATTCAAATGCATTTATTTTTTCATTAAGAAATGATAAAGGGGATAGAATACCTGCAAAGTTTACAATTAAACAAGGTCATGAAGGATATGCAATTCATTCAAACTATAATAGTTATGGTCCATTATTTGGTGGTGGAAATGGATATAATGATATTTGGTTAAATTCTAATTTACAACCTGGTAATTCAAATTTTGGTCATAGTTATAATCTACCTAATGGAATTACTTGGAATACAAATGAAGGTAAAAGTTATTTAGCTGGTTCTTATTCTTCATGGGTTGTTGATGAAGTTGAAACTTATTTCATTTAAAAATTAATTAATAATAAGAAAATCAAACTTTTTTTTTAATTTTTTTTTTTCAAAATTTAATTCAATTTTAATTTACTTTTAATCAAATTAATTTCTTTAAAATAATAAAAAACAAATTTAATTTTAAATAATTTAATTTTAATTTAAAATATTTATTAAAAATTTAATTAATAAAAATAATCCAAAAAAAAAAATAATAAATTTTAAAAAAATTGAATATTTTTAATATAATAAATAAAAATAAAAATTGAAAATAGAAATTAATAATAATTAAATTTAAATTCATTAATTAAAATATTAAAATAAAAAAAATCAAATAAAATTTATTATTAATTAATATTTAAATATTAATAAATTATAATCAAAATCAAAAATAGAATAATTAGTAAATTATTTTTTTAGAAAGTTTATCTTATTCAATCATGTTAAATTCAATTTATTTAAAATTTTTAATTTTTAATTTTATTTTTAATATATTTTATTATAATTAAAATTGGAATAATAAATAATTAAAAATATTAATATAATAAATAAAAATATTATATTAAATTAAATTAAAATAAATTTAAATTAAATTATTATTAAATATTATTAAAATTAAATATATATATTTATTAAAAAAATTTATTCCACTTTTTAATATTATTTTATTTTAATTAATTAAAATTGAATAATAAATAAATAAAAATATAATAATAAAATAAAAAATTAAAATATTATTTTAAATTAAATTAAAAATATATTTAAATTAAATTATTATTAAATATTATTAAAATTAAATATTTATCTTTATTAAAATAAAATTCATTTTCTTTTCAATTTTATTAAATTATTTGTAATGATTTTATATTATTTTAAAGAAATATTAATAAAATATATAAAATATAATTAATTTTCAATTTAATTATTTAATATTCTTTATTTCATTTTTGAAATAAATTAATTAAAATATTTTATTAATTTTATTAAATTATTGGGAATAATTTTATATTATTTTAAATAAAGAAATGTTAATAAAATATATAAAATATAATTAATTTTAAATTTAATTATTTAATATTCTTTATTCCATTTTTGAAATAAATTAATGAAAAGATTTTATAATTGAAAGAAAAGAAAAACAATATAAATTTCCAAAATTAATATTAATAATGAGAAGTGAATTATATCGAGGAATGTTTTTATCTGTAACAGAAGATAAATCTAATAAAGTTACAGATTATAGTGAATTAAGTAATAAATCATTTCAAATATTTGAATATTGGATTTATTCAAATCAAATTAAAGATGAAATTGAAATTACACAAGAAATAATTAATGAATTTAAAACTGGAATTGATTATTTTCAATTAAATGAAACAAATCCAAATTTATTTGATTTATTAATAATCAAAATTAAAATTAAAATTAAAATTAAAATTTCATTTTTCATTTTTTTCTTTTCAAAAATGAATGAAATTTTATTTTTTGGAAGAAATAAAAAACCAAAACTTTTCAAAAATGAAACAGAAACAATAGCAAAACCAATTCAATTTAAATTTGAAAATGAAAATGAAAATGAAAATGAAAAACAAATTAAACAAATTTCAACAAGTTGGATTTCAACAATTTTCCTTTTTGAAAATGGAAAAGCAATAGAATATTTACAAAGTTCAAAACAAAATCCTGAAAAAATTCAAATTGAAGAAAATATTCAAAAAGTAAGTTTTGGTTTTCAAAATGAAGCTATTTTAACAAAAGAAGGAAATGTATTTGCAAAAGGATATGCTATTAATCCAAAAAATCCAAATCAATTTATCAATATTTCATCATTAATTGAAGATACAAATGATAGAATAATTGAAGATGTTGTTTGCGGAGAAAATTCAATTTACTTATTAACTTCAAATCATAATGCTTATGGTTTTGGTGATAATTATTATTCTCAACTTGGTTCTAAATCACCAACTCAGGCAGAAAAACCAATTTTAATGATGAAAAATGTTTCTAAAATATTTTCAGGAAATTCTTCTTATCATATCTTTATTTTAAATTCAAATCAAGAATTATTTGCATCAGGAAATAATGCAAACGGTCAACTTGGATTAGGAGAATCAAGAAAAGAAAAGACGATCAAAAACTTTACCAAAATACAAAATATTCCAAAAGGTAAAATAATTGATATTAAATGTGGGAGTTGGCATTCAATAATGTTGATTGAAAATGAAAATCAAAATCCAAAAAGAAAACTTTATTCATGTGGATATTCTCAAAATAACGGTTTTGGCAAAATTCAAGATACAAAAGAATTTACTGAAATCAAATCATCTTTATTTGAAAATGATGATATTCTTGATTTTTCTGTTGGATATAATCATACTTTGATTTTAACATATAAAGGGAAATTAATAGGATTTGGAGATAATAGATTTGGCCAATTAGGAACTGGAGATACAAATAATCAATTAATTCCAATTCAAATTGAACTTCCTAAATTAAGATTTAATGAAAATATTTCCAATTATCATATTTCTTGTGGATTTCAAAATTCATTTCTTTATTATTCCCCTTTCCTTTCACTTTCTCCTTTCTCTAATCTTGAAGAAGATTTGATAAAATTATTTAGAAGAAAAGAATTTTGCAATATTTCATTTAAAACCAAAAATGGAGAAATAATTGAAGCTCATAAATTAATATTAAAATATAGATTAAATCAAAATGAAAATCAAATTGAAAAACTTCAAGAAATTATTTCAAATAAATCAATTAAAGAATCAAATCAAATATTTGAAATGATTTATTCAAACAATTCCAAAATAAATCCAAAATTATATTCTGAAATTAAAGAAATTATAAATTCCAATGAAAAAATTGAAGAAACAATGAAAAGAATTTATTTAAATGAAAATGAAAAAGATTTTATAATTGAAAGAAAAGAAAAACAATATAAATTTCCAAAATTAATATTAATAATGAGAAGTGAATTATATCGAGGAATGTTTTTATCTGTAACAGAAGATACTTCTAATAAAGTTACAGATTATAGTGAATTAAGTAATGAATCATTCCAAATATTTGAATATTGGATTTATTCAAATCAAATTAAAGAAGAAATTCAAATTACACAAGAAATAATTGATGAGATAGAAAGAGGAATTGATTATTTTCAATTAAATCAAACAAATCCAAATTTATTTGATTTATTAATTAAGAAATTTAATAATCAAAATTAAAATTAAAATTAAAATTATTTTTTTCATTTTTTTCTTTTCAAAAATGAATGAAATTTTATTTTTTGGAAGAAATATATTTCCAATTCTTTTAAAAAATGAACCAAATAAAATAACAAAACCAATTCCAATTCAGTTTAATTTTGAAAATGAAAATGAAAATGAAAAACAAATTAAACAAATCTCATCAGGCTTTTTTTCAATAGTTTTCCTTTTTGAAAATGGAAAAGCAATAGAATATTTAAGTGAAAATGATTCAAATCAAAAACCTGAAGAAATCCAAATTGAAGAAAATATTGAAAAAGTAACTGTTGGTTATTCAAATGAAGCTATTTTAACAAAAGAAGGAAATGTATTTGCCAAAATAAGTACAAACATATTTGCAGGATTACCAAAAGAATTTATCAATATTTCATCATTAATTGAAGATAAAAATGATAGAATAATTGAAGATATTGTTTCTGGAAAAGTTTCAATTTACTTATTAACTTCAAATCAAAATGTTTATGGAATTGGTTTAAATAGATATGGTCAACTTGGTTTTGATTCTGAAACACTTAAAGAAACAAAAAAACCAATTTTAATGATGAAAAATGTTTCTAAAATATTTTCAGGAAATTCTTCTTATCATATGTTTCTTTTAAATTCAAATCAAGAATTATTTGGATGCGGAGATAATCAATATGATCAAGTTGGATTAGGAACATCAACAAGAAAAGAAGAAACAAAAATCCAAGAATTAACCAAAATACAAAATATTCCAAAAGGTAAAATAATTGATATTAAATGTGGATGTACTTATTCAATAATGTTGATTGAAAATGAAAATCAAAATCCAAAAAGAAAACTTTATTCATGTGGATATTGGCAATATAATGGACTTGAGAAAGATACTTATGGATTTACTGAAATAAAATCATCTTTATTTGAAAATGATTATATTCTTGATTTTTCTGTTGGTTATTATCATACTTTGATTTTAACTTCCAATTCAAAATTAATAGTATTTGGAAATAATTATTCTGGTGAATTAGGAACTGGAGATACAGAAGATCAACCATTTCCAATTCGAATTAAACTTCCTAAATTAAGATTTAATGAAGAAATTTCTAATTATCATATTTCTTGTGGAGTTTATCATACATTTATTTATTATTCTCCTCCTCCTTTTTCTAATCTTGAAGAAGATTTGATAAAATTATTTCAAAGAAAAGAATTTTGTGATATTTCATTTAAAACAGAAAATGGAGAAATAATTGAAGCTCATAAATTAATATTGAAATATAGATTAAATCAAAATCAAAATCAAATTGAAAATCAAATTGAAAAACTTCAAGAAATTATTTCAAATAAATCAATTAAAGAATCAAATCAAATATTTGAAATGATTTATTCAAATAATTCCAAAATAAATCCAAAATTATATTCTGAAATTAAAGAAATTATAAATTCAAATGAAAAAATTGAAGAAACAATGAAAAGAATTTATTTAAATGAAAATGAAAATGAAAAAGATTTTATTATTGAAAGAAAAGAAAAACAATATAAATTTCCTAAATTAATATTAATAATGAGAAGTGAATTATATCGAGGAATGTTTTTATCTGTTACAGAAGATAAATCTAACAAAGTTAAAGATTATAGTGAATTAAGTAATAAATCATTTCAAATATTAGAATATTGGATTTATTCAAATCAAATTAAAGAAGAAATTGAAATTACACAAGAAATTATTAATGAACTTCAAGTTGGAATTGATTATTTTCAATTAAACCAAACAAATCCAAATTTATTTGATTTATTAATTAACAAATTTAATAATTAATAATTAAAATTAAAATTAAAATTAAAATTCTTTATTGAATTTGTTTTTATTTGATTTTCTTTTCATTATCCAATTATTTTCAAATTAAATCCAAAAAAAAAGAAAAGAAAGAAAAGAAAGAAAGAAAAAATAATTCCAAATTCATTTCTGTTTTGATTTTTGATGCTTTTTCCTTTTTTGTTTTTGATTATTTTTCCCTAAATTATCATATCCAAGTACTCGACTCATTAATAAAATTTCTTCTTCAAACATATGTTTATTTGGACCATTTTTCATCAATTTAACCATTTTTTTGGATTTAAAAAAACCTTCATAAACATGACCCAAATTCTAAATAATAAAAAGAATAAAAAAAATTTTTATATATTATATGATCAACACTTTTCATGTTTTTGGAAAGAAATGAGATCTTTTTGTATTTTTTACCGTAAAAAGTTGACCTTCTTTGTTTTTTAGAAAACATTCTGTATAAATCAAATGAATTTTTAGAATCAATAAGTTTTTTTCCATAAAACGATAAAAAATTTTCTGGTCTTTTTGAAATGATTGAAGAGAATTTTTTTGAGAACGTCTTGGAAATTTGTTTTGGGAAATTCTTTCACTTTCTTTACTAACTAAATTCATGATTTTTACCATTGTTTTCATTGCATAAATTGAATTGATATAATTTAGAGGTGATAGTGTTTCAAATAAAGATTTAAACAAATCATTTTGAATAAAAAAGGAGATGCTTCCTGGTTGATAAATAACACAGTCAGTGAAAACTCCCCACATTTGTTGAGCAATAGTTACTTTTTTGTTTTCTTGAATTGAAGAGATTATTGAAGAATAAAAATTTTCTTGATTCGGGAAAATCAAATTTGGATTGGATGATTGATTTGTTCGAAGAATAAATCTGATAGAAGCAAAAAGAAACGTCTTAATTTCATCTTTTTCATATTTCTCGGTTGTTAAATTGATCATTTCTTGAAGGAATTGGGTTGTTACAATCCATTTATTTTCTTTTTTGGATTTTTTATTTACAATGCTTTCAAAATGAATTAATTTTTGCTTCATAAATAACTTGATAAAAAGTGATAAAATTTCTGCAATTTCAGTAATCCCATTTTTTTTTCTCTTGACAGATATAGATTCTTTCAAAAGCTCGAAAATTTTTAATGGAATAGAAATGTTTATTTCTGTTTCGTTTTTTTGATCTGAAGATTCCAATATATTTTTAAGATAACATTTAATAAGTTCTACAATTAGTGATGAATTATTTTTATTATTGTTTTCTATTATTGATTTTAGCTCCGATATTAAAAGTTGTGTTCTTTTTGAATATTGTGAAAGAAGAAAGAATTTCCAATTAGGAAGAGTGAGTAATTTTTTCCAAATTTGATGATAAGCAAGTTTAACGGTTGTGAATTTTGAATTTTGAGGGTTTGTTAATTTTTGGAATAATCCAATTGATTCTGATTGTAGTTGGCCCTATTCAATTTAATTTCAATTTAATTTCAATTTAATTTCAATTTAATTTCAATTTAATTTCAATTTAATTTCAATTTAATTTCAATTTAATTTCAATTTAATTTCAATTTAATTTCAATTTAATTTCAATTTAATTTCAATTTAATTTCAATTTAATTTCAATTTAATTTCAATTTAATTTCAATTTAAATTTTATAATTTACAAGAAATGTTTGTGATTCAATCTCCAAAAGTTGCATCAGAATAAATAAATAATATGCTGAATTGTGAATCGAATTGGAACAAATAAATTTAAATACATGATCGAAATAATCCTTATTCATATCTATTCCCGTTTGAATTGAAGCATCAAGATAATTTACTTTTTCCTTTAAAATTCTACTTATTGAATCAAAACTGTATCTTCTTTGTGATTGAATTAATTGATATAGAATTTTCAAATAATAATGAAAGAATATGTCTCTTTCTAAAATTGAGTATTTAATATTTGATTTCTAAAAATTTCCCATTTATATTCCATTTTTCACATTAAAACTTTTCTTTTTGTTTTTTGTTTAAATGAAATTCTTACAACTAAATCAAAATTTTGGAAAACATGAACACAAGGAAATAATTGAAAAGAATTTTTTGCTAGAAAATTAAAAGCAAAAGTAATATGATATATTTCCTCCATTTGGTAAGAATCAAGATAAGTCTTGAATATTTCAATTGATTTCGGAAAGAGAAAGAAAATTTTGATAAATAAACTAACCTAACAAAATCCAAGAGAATAAGAAATTCAACTTTGTAAATTTTCAGAAGGAAGAGATGAAAATATTATTTGGTTTACTTTTGACTGAAAAAGAATAGAAGGAGAATAATTTAATAATTTTAGTAATTCTTTGAAATTTTCTGAAGTGAAACATTGAGCAATATACTCCATGACTGATTTATTATTTAAATACATCTTTTTTTCCCATAATAATTGTTCAAACCGATCCAAATAAATAAATTGAGTAAAAAACTTGAGAAAAATATCTAGATCAAAAGATTCCAACTTTAAAATCAATTCTTGGAATTTTGCTAATTCCTATCAATTCAACAAATCAAAATCATAAAACCAAAATTGAAGAATTTTTATGTTTTAATTAAAAATACAGTTGGTAGAGAAACTGGATGATTCCAAGCCATTAAATTATTTTCATTGTGTTCTTTATCTAAATTAATAACTTCATTTCGAAGCGACTTTTGGTTTGTTTGGAGTTCTTTTATTGTAAAAGGTGTTGATAGCTCATATTTTGGAATTGCAAAAGTAACTTCTTTTCCCTTTAATTTTTAATTTTTCCATTTCATTGATAATTATAGTTTTTATTTTTATTTTTATTTTTATTTTTTTAAATAAATACAACAATATTATCAGGTGAATCAACAGATTCATTTATTAATTTCATTGAAATATCTTTTCGTCTAAGATATTGATTAAAATTATCAAATTTGTTTTGTTGATCTTTTGAGCTTTTTGAAAAAAAACCATGACAAATTCCCAAAATTGCAGAATGGAATTGTTGATATTTAGTTAAATTTCGATTTTGTAAACTAATAACAGAATCAATAAATTGATTAATTTGATCAATTGTATTTCCATTTAATAAATTCTGTTTTGGTTCGAAATCTTCAATTTCTTTTTCTTCTTTTTCTGTTTTTTGATTTTCTTCAAATTCCTCTTTTGTTGGAATAATCCTCATCATTGATTGTGTCTTTTTGAGTAAAACAATTTTCTCGCTTTCTTGTCGATGGAAATTATTTATTTCAAATTTATTCTGATCATCATTTTCCTTTAATTCAACAAAATTTGATTTGGAAAATATCTTTTTTTCAAAATCTTGAATATTTAAAGAATTAAGTACAACAAATTGATTAACTTTTAAAATCCAATTCAAATATAAATTTGGATGTGTTATTGTTTCATTGTTTTCTGAAAGCTTCTCCTATTTTTTTTAACAAAATTCATTAAACTTTAAATATAAACAAAATATTTCTCTTTTCAAAATACTTTGAGTCTTCTTTTTTTTTCTTTTTCTTTTGTTTGAAATTCTCTTCTTTGTTTTTCTTTATTTGTAATTAATCCAAACATATCAACAAAGTTTATAGCATGTGGAGGTATTAATGAGGTTGTGTTCATAATAATTTGAGACCATTTTTGGAAAGCAATTTCAAATTCTATTTTAAAATCAAATCAAATCAATAATTTTTTTTTTGAGAATTAAAAGGAATATTTTTTGGATTTAACCTTCAAAAGTTTTATAATTTTCAGGATCAGGTTCTTCTGGTATTAATTCTTGATCCCATGATATTTTTGTGAAATTAGTTGGAAGATGAAAATCTATGATTTCACTTATTGTTTCTCTAAATTGAACCTTTTATTAATTTATTTAATTTATTTAATTAATTTATTTAATTTATTTATTGGATTTTTTTATACTTTTGGTTTTGGTGATAATAAAGAAGGAAAATGTTTAATTGAAACACTTTGGGTTTTCATTTTTTTTTCAATTTTTCTTTGTTGTTCTGAAGTTTGATCTAAAACCTTTGATTTTAATTTTGATTTATATTTTGATTTTGATTTTGATTTTGATTTTGATTTTGATTTTAATTTTAATTTTGATTTTGATTTTGATTTTGATTTTGATTTTAATTTTAATTTTAATTTTGATTTTGATTTTGATTTTGATTTTGATATTGATTTTGATTTTGATTTTGATTTTGATTTTGATTTTGATTTTGATTTTGATTTTGATTTTGATTTTGATTTTGATTTTGATTTTGATTTTCATTTTGATTTTCATTTTGATTTTGATTTTGAATTTGGATTTTGATATTTTGATTTTGATTTGGATTTATATTTATATTTGAATTTCTACTTTTTTTAAATCAACTTGTGGTCTTTCATAAGCTCTTCCAATTATTTTTGGAATCTTCGCAAATCCAATATAAGTTAACATATCCTTTTTCCAATTAATTAAGGCAGTTTCAAAATCAGAAAAATCCTTAAAATTTAAGTCATCAGGAAATTTTGGAGAAGGTCGATTTAATTTTGGAAAATTCTTAATAATTTTATGATTAAATTTAGATTTTTCATTTTCAAAAGAAGCAAAAATTTCTTTTAAATCCAATTTTTCGAAATATAAATTATAAACATTTCCTTTAGAATCTAAATAAATTGGTAAAAAACTTTTTGGATTTTGAGAGAATTTAAGTTCTTTTTGTTCTTCTTGAATAATTTGAGGTAATTCATAAGGATAATTAACTTTTGAACAAGCAAAAATTAATTTAAAAAAACAAAAAAAACAAAAAACAAAAAAAAATTTATTGTTTACATTCAGTTCTCAATATTCTTTTGTTTTTTTCAATTTCTTCTTTATTTCGAATTGATTTTATATCAAGCATTTTTTCTACAAGAGAATAAGATCTTTTTTGATAAGACATTTCCAAAAAATTAATAAAGAAAAAATAAAGAAGAAAAATAACGAAAAAAAAAAAGAAAAATGAAAAAAAAAAGAAAAAATCTTTTAATTAAATTTTTTTATTTCTTTCTTTTTTTTTTCCTTTTTTTTAATTAAATTTTTAAATTCATTTTTTTCATTTTTTTTTTTTAAATTTAAACTAAACAAAACAAAACACACAATTCAAAACAAAACACACAAAAAAACACACAAAATTCAAAAATTTAAAAATTCTAAAGTCTTTATTTTAGTAAGAAATGGATCAAAACACTTTAAAAGAAAAACAAATTGAAAATCAAAATGAAATTCAATATCAAATTGAA
>JAPDFW010000103.1:0-260000 GCA_028826165.1 Anaeramoeba ignava | reverse complement strand
TTTAAGTAGAACTGAAAAAGTGAAAGTTCTTAGAAAAAAAATTAAAGAACATTATGATTTAAAAGAAAATTGTAAAATATTTTTTTTGATAAATCATAAATCATATCAAATGATTTTAAAATTAAATTTATTTAAATTTATTTAAATAAAGTCGACCTTTATATAAACTACTTTAGAATAGAAAAAATTGAAGATGAAAATGAATTATTAGGAAATTTAAATTCATTAGAACCTTTTAATATCATTATTAAATTCGAATCAGAATCAGAAACAAAAGAAAAGTAGATTAATATAAAAATATAATATTTTGAAATTTTTAATTTAATTTAAATAATTTAATTTAAGATCAAGTATTTCTTATTCAACTTCATCACTTAATACCACACAAAGCACTGGATATGGAATGAGCAATAGTTATAATTATAACTATCATAAAAGTGATGCTATTAGAGGTTTAACTGGTTTATCTAATATTGGAAATACCTGTTTTATGAATTCAATTCTTCAATGTCTTCATAACACCGCTCCTTTAGCTCAATATTTCTTATCTGGTTTATATACTTCTGAAATTAATACTACAAATAAGATTGGAATGAAAGGTGAAATTGCTATCGAATTTGGGAAACTTATGAAAGATGTATATAAAATATATAAAATATATAAAATAATATAAAATATTTAAAATATATAAAATATATAAAATATATAAAATATTTTAAATATATAAAAAATATAAAAAATATTAAAATATTAAAATATTTAAAATATATAAAATATTATTAGGTTTGGTCGGGAAGTTATTCTTCGATTTATCCATATGGTTTAAAATCTTCTATTGGAAAATATGCAAAACAATTTTTAGGAACATCACAACAAGATTCACAAGAATTTTGTGCATTTTTATTAGATGGATTACACGAAGATTTAAATAGAATCAAAGATAAAACAACAACAGATCCCGTACAAGGATATAATAGAAATGAAGAAGATATTGCAGAAGAATCTTGGAAAAAACACAAAATAAGAAATGATTCAATTATTGTTGATTTATTTCAAGGTCTTTTCAAATCAACTCTAACTTGTCCAGAATGTAAAATTGTTTCTAAAACTTTTGATCCTTCAATGTATCCTTCTCTTCCAATTCCTTTAAGAAGACACTGGAAATTTAATACTTTTGTTGTTTTTAAAGATCCTAAAAAATTTCCCAAGAAATTTGAATTACATTTTGATGATGATTTAAGTTTGGAAATTTTTTGTGAAAGGGTTTCTCAAGTTTCTGGAATTCCTGCTGATTCAATTTTATTGACTGATATTTATTATCATAGAGTATATGAAAAAATTACATCAACAGAAATGTTATTGAAAAAAACACCAAGAGATCAACTTTATGCATATGAATTACCAAGTAAAGAAATTCTTGAATCAAAACAAAATCAGAATCAAGATGAATTAAAAGAAAATGAATTAAATCAAAATCAAAATGAAAATCAAGATGATAATGAAAATGATAATGATAATGAAAATGAAAATGATAATGAAAATGAAAATGATAATGAAAATGAAAATGAAAATGAAAATGATAATGAAAATGAAAATGAAAATGATAATGATAATGATAATGATAATGAAAATGAAAATGAAAATGAAAATGAAAATGAAAATGATAATGAAAATGAAAATGAAAATGATAATGATAATGATAATGAAAATGAAAATGAAAATGAAAATGAAAATCAAAATCAAAATCAAAATCAAAATCAAAATGAAAATGAAAATGAAAATGAAAATGAAAATGAAAATCAAAATGAAAATCAAAATGAAAATGAATTAAATGAAAATGAAAATGAAAATGATAATCAAAATCAAAATGAAGATGAAAATGAAAATGAAAATGAAAATGAAAATGAAAATGAAAATGATAATGATAATGAAAATGAAAATGAAAATGAAAATCAAAATGAATTAAATGAAAATGAAAATGAAAATGAAAATGAAGATGAAAATGAAAATGAAAATGAAAATGAAAATGAAAATCAAAATGAAAATGAAAATGAAGATGAAAATGAAAATGAAAATCAAGATGAAAATGAAAATGAAAATGAAAATCAAAATGAAAATGAAGATCAAAATGAAAATGATAATGAAAATCAAGATGAAAATGAATTAAATGAAAATGAAAATGAAAATGAAAATGAAAATGAAAATGAAAATCAAGATGAAAATGAAGATCAAAATGAATTAAATCAAAATGAAAATGAAGATAATAAAGATTCAGACTCAGATGAAAAAGATTCAGATGAAAAAGACTCAGATGAAAAAGACTCAGATGAAAAAGATTCAGATGAAAAAGACTCAGATGAAAAAGATTCTAAAGAAGAACAAGAAAATAATGAAATTTTTAATATCATAATTTATCAAAAAAAATTGATATATAAATTTTTTGGATCAGGATATACTGACGAAGATAAAGTTTCATATCCATTGATTCTCCCATTAAAACATGGTAATATCAGCTATGATGAATTATATCAAAAAATATTACCTTTGGTCGAAAAATTCATTCCTTTTGATAAAATTCCATCTGAAGAAACTGAGGAAGAAATCCAAAACAAACAAAAAGAAAAATTGAAAAAAAATGAAGAATGGAAACAAGAAATACAAAAAATACGGGATGAAGGAAAAAAAGCAAGAAAAAAACTTCAGAAAGAAAGAAAGAAATTGAAGAAGGAAAGAGAATCACTGAAAGAAAAAGAAAAAGAAGAAGAGAAAAAAGAAAAAAAAAGACTCAAGAAGTTAAGAAGAGAAAAAAAAGAAAAAAAACGAAATGAAAAGAATAAGCAAAGTGAAGATAATAATGAGGATCAAGATAATAAAGAAAAAGACACAAATTTAAATTCTGATTCTGACCAAAAAGAGACACAGTCAGAAAATCAAAATTTTACTTCAAATATAATTTATTCATATTCTCGACATACTGACTTTTCGACAAGCACTTCTAATTCAGATTCAAATTCCGATGATATTTCAGATAATGAAGTATCAGAAGATTTATCACCATATATAACACAGACTTCATCCACAACCTATAGTTCAGATGATGAATTTCAGGATTATAATTTTGAGACTGAATCTTTGAAAACAGGAGAAGAAAAAATCGATAAACTTTGTGAAAAATGGGAATTTCTTCCCGGAGTGCATCGACCTTTCTTTAAGATTTATAATACAAGAATGTATTCATATGGTTATCAAAACAAAACTATTGATAAATTTTTCGTTAATCAAGATACCGAATTCGAAATACAATGGAATCCAAATTTGACAGAAAATTACATTCCATTAGAAACTTTTGAAAAACAGGATGAAGAGGAAAAAAAACAGGAATATATGGAAGGAAAAATAGGAATTACTTTGGATTCTTGCTTTAGGCACTTCATGAAAGAAGAAAAATTAAGTACTCAGAATGAATGGTATTGTCCGATTTGTAAAAAGTTTGTTCAAGCAACAAAGAAAATGGATTTTTGGAATTTGCCGAAAATATTAATTATTCATCTCAAAAGATTTTCTTATGGAAGTTTTTCACGATCCAAAATTGATGATTATGTCGATTTTCCATTTGAATTGAATCTTGAAAATATGGTTGAAAGGGAGCAGGAATATAAACCAATTTATCATTTGTATGCTGTATCAAATCATTTGGGATTCTCAGGAGGCGGTCATTATATTACATATGCAAAGAATAGATTAAATAATAATTGGTATTGTTTTGATGATAGTCATGTTTATAAGATTAATGAAAGTCAAGTTAAAACAGCAGAAGCTTATCTTTTATTTTATGAAAGAGAAGAACCTAAACAATTCACATTTAGAAATAAAGCTCAAGAAGATGAGAAGAATAAAAATTCCGAAAGTGATGAAAATAATGGAGATGATGACAATAATGGAGATGTTGAAAATAATGGAGATGCTGAAAGTGATGAAAAGTCAAGTCAAAGTGATTTTAAACTTGATTCTTCTTCTGATAATGATAATGATAATGATAATGATAATGATAATGATAATGATAATGATAATAATAATGATAATAATAATGATAATAATAATGATAATAATAATAATAATGATAATAATGATAATAATGATAATGATAATAATAATGATAATGATAATGATAATAATAATGATAATAATAATGATAATAATAATGATAATGATAATAATGATAATGATAATAATAATGATAATGATAACCAAAATGAAGATCTTATTACTTTACAAAGTTCAACTAATTTAACAAAAGATGTTGATTCAGATAATGATTCAGATATAGATGAAAATTCAGATGATGATTTAGATTATGATTCAGATAAAAAATCAAATGAAAATCAAAATAAAGATTCAAATGAAGATTCAGATAAAAATTCAGATGAAAATCAAAATGAAAAATCAAATAAAAAATCAGATAAAAAATCAAATGAAGATTCAAATAATAATTCAGATGATGATTTAGATAAAGATTCAGATAAAAATTCAAATGAAAATCAGGATAATAACCAAAGTGATAATGATAGTAACAATTCAGATAGAGAAACTAAAAAAGATAATGACGAAGTAGAAAGTGAAAAAGATTCCAATTAATTTTAATCTAAATTCTATTTTCAATTTATATCCAATTTCCAATTTATATTCAATTTTCAATTTAAATTCAATTTCAATTTTAAATTCAATTTTAAATTCAATTCAAATTCAATTTTAAATTTATATCCAATTTCAATTTTAAATTCAAGGATAAATTCAATTTTCTTTTTTCTTTCTTTTTTTCTTTTTCTTTTTTTTCTTCTTTTTTTTTTCTTCTTTATTTTCTTTTCAAAAATTTAGCAAAAAAAAAACATTTTCATTTTTTCATTTTTTCATTTTTTTTTAAATTGTTTTTTTTTTTAAAATGTCAAATTTTAGAAATTTATTAGCTAAATTTGAAAAGATAACACAAAATCCTTCACAATCTAATTTTAATATTAAAAATAATCCAAAAAATAGAAATATAAACAAAATTCAAAATAAAAATATAAATCAAATTCAAAATAAAAATATAAACAAAATTCAAAATAGAAATATAAATAAAATTCAAAATAAAAATATAAACAAAATCCAAAATAAAAATAAAATTCAAAATAATTATAAAGATGATAAAATTGAAATACAAATTGAAATTCAAAATAAAACTAGAAAAAAACAAAATTATCAACAACAAAATTATCAAAAACAAAATTATGAAAATGAAAATTATCAACAACAAAATTATCAAAATGAAAATTATCAAAATGAAAATTATCAACAACAAGATTATCAACAACAAAATTATCAACAACAAAATTATCAACAACAAAATTATCAACAACAAAATTATCAACAACAAAATTATCAACAACAAAATTATCAACAACAAAATTATCAAAATGAAAATTATGAAAATGAAAATTATCAAAATGAAAATTATGAAAATGAAAATTATGAAAATGAATTAAATCAAAATTGTGAAAATGAAAATTATCAACAACAAAATTATCAAAATGAAAATTATCAACAACAAAATTATGAAAATGAAAATTATCAACAACAAGATTATCAACAACAAAATTATCAACAACAAAATTATCAACAACAAAATTATGAAAATGAAGATTATCAACAACAAAATTATCAAAATGAAAATTATCAACAACAAAATTATCAACAACAAAATTATCAACAACAAAATTATCAAAATGAAAATTATCAACAACAAAATTATCAACAACAAAATTATGAAAATGAAGATTATCAACAACAAAATTATCAAAATGAAAATTATCAACAACAAAATTATCAACAACAAAATTATGGAAATGAAGATTATCAAAATGAATTAAATCAAAATTATCAAAATGAAAATTATCAACAACAAGATTATGAAAATGAAAATTATGATCAAAATTATGAAAATGAAGATTATCAAAATGAAAATTATGATCAAAATTATGAAAATGAAGATTATCAAAATGAAAATTATCAAAATGAATTAAATGAAAATCAAAATGAAAATGAAAATGAAAATGAAAATGAAAATGAAAATCAAAATCAAAATGAATTAAATGAAAATGAAATCCAAAAGATTTTTGAATCAAGTGATCAAAAAATATTATTTAAAACAAGGTATATAAAATCAATCTTAAAAAAATTATGAAAAATCAATCTTAAATGATTATTTATTTTATAAATCAGATCTCTTGTTAATTTTTTTGGAAATAATGATCAAGATTTATCATTTGAAAAAGGAGAAGTTATTGGTATAATATCTCAAGATAAAAGTGGATGGTGGCTTGGAATGAATCAAAAAAAACAAATAGGAACATTTCCGTAAATTAAAACTGATAAAAAAGAAATATTCATAAAATTAAAATAATTTTTACATTTTTAAAAATAGTGGAATTTTAATGGAAAGATTCGATGAATATCATCTTATGTTTATTGGAAAAAAATTCACCAAAGTTTATGCAAAAAAAAAATTTATTGCACCTGAAAATGATTCTTCTCTTCTTTCTTATAAAAAAGGAGATGATTTTTTTATCATTTCAAAAGAAAAAAATGATTTACTTTTTGTAAAGCATCTTCAATCAAATAAAGAAGGTTATATTCATTGTTCAAATATTGAAAATGATCCTAAAAATATAAATGGAACTCAAAAATCAAAATCAAGATCAATCATAATTAATTAAAGAAAAGAAATGAAATTTATTAGAAGAATTTTAAATTGAAAAACAAAGATATTTTTTTTTGATTCTTTTTTTAATAAGAATTAATTAACAAAATTTAAAAAAAATTTAAGTAAAATTGTAAAAGAAAATAAATTTAAAAAAAAGTGGAACAAAATTAAATTATTAAATTAATTCTCTTTTATTTTGAGAAAAACACTAAAAAAGAAAAAAGAAAAAAGGAAAAAGGAAAAAGGAAAAAATCAACGTTAATATTTAGTTAATTAATTAATCAATCAATCATTATCTGATTTTTGTTTAACAGCACATTCAGTGCAAAAAGGTTGATTTGAAGTTTTTTCACGAAGACAAGATTTGTGGAAAGTATGACCGCAGAAAAAAAGAACAACATCATCAGATTGAACAATTTTGCCTGAGCAAATGGGACAAATCCTATCCTTTTGGATGACCATTCCCATTCTCATTCTTGAATTTAAAGAAAACATCAATCCGGCACAGTCACGAATAATAACCTCAGTTGCTAGATTTTTGAGTTTAACTTTTGACTGGTATTCCAACAAAAGAAATTTGAGAGCTTCTCCGAGTTTTGGTATTTCCACGCCTTGTGGGATTCTTTGCAAAAGCTTTGTGATCTGGAATTGGGAATGAACAACACTCTTCAAAAGAGGAGTGAAAAAATTTGGATTTGAACTTCGGCAATAATTGATCAACCGAGTCATTAATTCGTTGTCATTTTCCTTCATCACAAATTTTATTGCCTTGTTGATGTTTTTAAGCTTGTCCAACATCAGTATAAGGGCATCTAAATTTTGGCCCATTCTTTTCAAAATATAAACAGATTCATTATAAAGAGAATTTTTTTGGCAAAATTCATAAGCAATTTCCAAAGGGACGTAGTTGGATCCCTTGAAGAAATTGAGGAGGTTTTTGGGGTCGAATTCAAAAATGAGCTTCATTAAATTCACATGATAATCTTGGATCGATTTTGGATTGCGATCCGATAAATCAAGAAGATATTGATAAAGAAGTTGCTTGTTGTTTGACAATTGCGGCACCACAATTGAGGGTGCAATTTTGTCTGTGTTGAGAACCAGAAGTTGGATTGTTTTGGTTGCGTCGAGTTTGATGAGCTCAGAAATTTTGTGGCTCACCGAGTCGAAAATATTATAAAGTTCAATCATTTCAAAAACATCAAGTTTTTTGAGATAAAAATGGATTTTGAGCGCTTTGTCGTATTCCTTAATTTCAATATATAAATCGGCCAACGGAAGTGCAAGACGTTCGTCGAGCGAGTTGATTTTTTTTTGCTTGTCCAAAATGATGAGAATTATGGCTCTTGGATTGTATATATTTTTTGGCCATTTGTTGATTGTTTGGTAAAATAAGTCGAGATTATCGTTTTCAAGAAACGAGTTGAGGATCATTTCGTATATTTCCTGTTTCAAACGGGGATTCTGAATGGGGATGTATGGCGAGATTTCTTGAAACTGCTGGTTCTCGAAGAACTGCGAGATCCACTTTTCCCACATCAACGGATTTTCGCCGCAGACCTTTGGGCACTGCAGGGCCGCTGATTGGATCTTGAACTTATTCTTCGAGGCGAGCAAGTGTCGAAGAAGATTCTCGCCGAGTTTTGTCGGGTTGTTTCTTTTCAACCGACCCGAGTTTTCCAGAGCAACATCAAAGGCGTCCTGATACCGTAATCTTTCGACAAGCCAAGTTACTTTGTCGTCGGCATCAGCTTCCGTCGCACGCACAAATTGGAACGGCGACGTGAAGACATACAGCTTTGATTGCGTCTGGCATCCCCTGTCGATCTCCCAATCCATGCATTGAGTTTCCATCCGGAAATCAATGTGACTGCATACTTCATATCCTTTTATTGATATCGTTTCTTTTAATATTTCTTCCCCCTTTTGCGTGATTATTCTCACGTCGGGGATTAAATTGAATTGATTTTGTAAATATTCAAATATTTCCTCCTTTTTTATTTCTTCTTCTATTTCTTCTTGCTTTTTTTCCTTCTTTTCGTGGAAGTTTTGGATTGTTTTCAAAATTTTCCCTATTTTTTCATCTGTTAACCGACTTTTCAAGTGTTCCATTGTGAACACTAAATAGTCGTTGTCATGAAATCCAATCCCACAAATTATAAAATTAAAAGGTGGAAGACTTTTCCATTTGACTGTTCTTTGTTTGGTTATTTGGATTTGGATAATCACATTTGCCCATCCAACTATGAATGAATCTGAAGAGATCCATTTAAAATTGCATCTGTAATTGTTTAGTGATGGGAATGAACCTGATAAAGGTGGTACTTTCTTTGGTTTTTATATTTCCAATTTTCCTTTTTTTTTCAATTTTTTCCTTCTTTGTTTTTTTTTTAAATAAATTTAATCACTTACTCCAAGTGGATTTTCAGTTTCAATATCAAATACAAATATTCCTTCTTGATTACTCCATACAATATAATTTGATTTCCATGTTAATGAAATTATTTCACCGTTTCCCGAATAAAGAATTTTTGATCTTGAAAAGAATTCTTTTTTTAATTTTAATTTTAATATTAATTTTAATTTTGATTTTGATTTTAATTTTCAAATTCACTTTTTTCTCGATAAATAATTTTTCCTGTTTTAGTTCCACAAACACAAGAACCTCCTTTTGGCTTGAAATTAGGATGAATTGCAAGACAAGTAATTTGATCATCAAAATCAAATTTTGTAGCTTGATCATTTAATGAATCAAACACAATAACAGTTCCTTTTCAAAACAAAATAAAATCAAAATTAATTTTTTTATCCAAATCAATATTAAAAGACTTGATAATTGTTTTCAATTTTTCTTAATACCATCTCTAAAACATGCTCCAATATATCTACATGTTGAATCAAGACAAATATCAATAAGTGTTGATTCATAAGAAAATTGTGATTTAAATTCAACAATTTTATCAAATGGTAAGTTGTATATTTTTCCTTGATGAGTTCCAATTATCTGAATAATAAAAAAACAACAAATCATTATAAAAAAAATGGAATCATAATTAAAATAAAGAACATTTGATTATAATTATATAATAAAAGATTGTCTGAATTTTGATTTTTCTCAATAAAAAAATTTTTCAATATTTTTTTTTCCGTTTTTTTTTTTTAAATTAAATAAGTTGATCCAAATCTTTAATATACATAAGAATTATTAGTAAGTTTTAAACAAGATATTGTTTGTGATAATTCTTGATCATTTTCTTCTTTTTGTATATTAAAAGATCCTATTCTTTCATATTTTAAAAGAGGTGGTTTTTCATAATTTTCTTCTTCAATTTCATCATCTTCTTCAAGAAAAGCATCTAAAAAATCGTCATGTATTTTGTTTGGAATTATAAATTGTTTTGGAATTTCTGTTTCATTATCCATTATAATATTTTTATCATTTGTATTTTCATTTGAATTTTCATTTGACATTTTTTTTTTTGATTAAAAATTTAAATAAAAATTAAAAAAAAATGAAAATGAAAAAATTTAAATTTAAAATTTTTTTTTTCATTTTTTTTCTTTTAATAATTTTTAAAATGTCCGAAATTCAAAAAGCAATTGAAACTCATGATATTGAAAAAGTTAGAAAATTAGTTTCTTCTTCTGGAATTAATAAACCGAATGTAAAATAATTTAAAATAAAAAATAATTCAATTCAAAATAAAAATAATTCAAAATAAATTAATTTAAAATAATTTAGAAAGTAAATTTCTTTTATAATTTAAAATAAATATTAATTCAAAATAAAAAATAATTTAGAAAGTAAATTTCTTTTATAATTTAAAATTGTTTTAATTCATAAATTTTTTATTTGATTTTTAATTTTTATTTTAGGATGGAAATACTTTATTACATTTTGCAAGCAAAGGAAAAAATCATGAAATAATTTTATTATTATTAAAAAATGAAGCGAATCCAAATATTCAAAATGTAAAATAATATTATAATAAAATTGAATTTATAATTGAAAATTTTTTTATTTATTAACAAAAAAGTCTGTAAAAAAATTTAACTTTTAATTTGAATTTAATTTGAACTTAATTTGAACTTAATTTGAATTTAATTTGAATTTAATTTAGGCTGTAATTTTATAACTGAATAATTTTTAAGCAAAATTCAAATTGAAAATTAAATTTAAGTAAGTTTTTTTCTGATAAATAAATAAAAAATTTTAAAAATAATTTGTTTTTATGATTTTTTTTTAGTTTGATTTTCTTTTTTAAATTTTTATTTAGGGAAATACACCTTTTCATTTTGCTTGTTTTTGGAAATGTTCAGAACATATTATTTATGATTTCCTTTCTTTTGGTGCTGATATAGAGATTAAAAATGTTTGATTGATTTTTTTTAATAAATGAATAAAAATTTGATTAATTTTTTTGAAATAAAATGATTATAATTAGAAAGTAAATATCAAAGAAATGATTTACAAACAATTAATAAATCATTTACAAATAATTTAGTATGTAAATTTTTATTAAAATTAATTATAAAATTAATTATAAAATTAATTATAAAATTATTTATAAAATTATTTATAAATTTATTTATAAAATTAAATATAAATTTATTTATAAATTTATTTATAAAATTATTTATAAATTTATTTATAAAATTATTTATAAAATTATTTATAAAATTAATTATAAAATTATTTATAAAATTAATTTAATTATAAAAATTATTTATAAAATTATTTATAAAATTAAATATAAAATTATTTATAAAATTATTTATTAAACTTAATTATAAAATTATTTATAAAATTATTTATAAAAAATTATTTATAAAATTATTTATAAAATTATATTTATAAAATTATATATAAAATTATTTATAAAATTATATATAAAAATTAAATATAAAAATTAAATATAAAATTAATTATAAAATTATATATAAAAATTATTTATTAACTTAATTATAAAATTAATTATAAAATTAAATATAAAATTAAATATAAAATTATTTATAAAATTATTTATAAAATTATTTATAAAATTAAATATAAAATTATTTATAAAATTATTTATAAAATTATTTATAAAATTAATTATAAAATTAAATATTAAAAATTATTTATAAAATTATTTATAAAATTATTTATAAAATTATTTATAAAATTATTTATAAAATTATTTATAAAATTATTTATAAAATTATTTATTAAATTATTTATAAAATTATTTATAAAATTATTTATAAAATTATTTATAAAATTAAATATAAAATTATTTATAAATTTATTTATAAAATTATTTATAAAATTATTTATAAAATTATTTATAAAATTATTTATAAAATTATTTATAAAATTAAATATAAAATTAATTATAAAATTATTTATAAAATTAAATATAAAATTATTTATAAAATTATTTATAAAATTATTTAGAATAAAACACCTTTAGATTTTATTTTTGATCTAAAATTGAAAGAGGAATTCAAAAACTTTTCATCATTTGGAGATGAAATGATCCAATTATTAGAAAGACAAGAATCAGGAGATTTAAAAATTATCACGAAAGATAAAACAATATTTGGACATAAAATTATATTTGAAACAAGAATAGGAAAACAATTAATTGATCAATCTTTAAAAATTTTTGAACAATATAATTCACAAGAAGTGATATATTTTCTAAAGATAATTTATGGAGGAAGAAATCAAGATATATTTACAAAAAACAAAGAAATTGCAGATAAAATTGGAATTAAAAACTTTACAAATTTATTTGGAAAAAATTCAATAATTCAAGATTATTCAAAATTATATCTTGATGAAAATTCAAAAGATTTTACAATTATAACTAAAGATTATAATATTAAGGCTCATAAAATCATTTTAATGGCAAGAAGTGACTTATTTAGAGGCATGTTTTTGTATGTCAAAGATGATTCTAATCAAGTTCATGATTACAGTCAAAAAAGTGGAAAATCAATTGAAACTTTAATTAAATTTTTATATTCAGACCATTTGGATTCTAATTTGGATAAATCTGTTTATCAAGAATTGCAAGACGCTCATGATTTTTATCAACTTTCTCAATTTTCTCTTTTACCAAAATTACTTTTGGAAATGAAATCAAAAAAAAAATAAATTTGGATTTTTTTTTTTTGAATTAAGATAATTAGGAAAAATTAATTCAAAAAAAAACAAAAACAAACAAAAGGAGAAAATTATTATTTTTCATTTTTCATTTTTCATTTTTTTCCTTTTCATTTCTTTTCATTTCTTTTTTTTCCGATTTTTCTTTTAATTTTTAAATAAAAAAATAAAAAATTTTTTAAAATAAAAAAAAAATGTCAGAAACAATTGATATTATTGTTAATTCTGATACAAGAAGAGAACCATTAAAAGTTAGAGCTCCAAGATATACAACAATTGCTGGTCTTAAAAAATTTCTTGAAAATTATATTAGAATTCCAGCAGAAAAACAATATATTTTAGAATTTGCAAGTTATGATCCAGGAGTAAAAAATTATTTAACAAAATTTATTAACAAAATTTATAATTAAATTTATAATTAAATTCAAAACAAAATTTATAATTAAATTTATAATTAAATTTATAATTAAATTTATTAACAAAATTTATAATTAAATTTATAATTAATTTATAATTAAATTTATAATTAAATTTATAATTAAATTTATAATTAAATTTAAAAACAAAATTCAAAAACAAAATTTATAATTAAATTTATAATTAAAATTCAAAACAAAAATTTTTATAATTATATTTTTATAATTATATTTATAATTAAATTCATAATTATATTTATAATTATATTTATAATTATATTTTTATAATTATATTTATAATTAAATTTATAATTAAATTTATAATTATATTTATAATTAAATTTATAACAAAAATTCAAAACAATATTTATAATTAAATTTATAATTAAATTAAATTATTTTATAATTATATTTATATATTTATAATTAAAAAATTTATAATTATATTTATAATTAAATTTATAATTAAATTTATAATTATATTTATAATTAAATTTATAATTAGTATTTATAATTATATTTATAATTAAATTTATAATTAAATTTATAATTAAATTTATAATTAAATTTATAATTATATTTCTATAATTAAATTTATAATTATATTTATAATTATATTTACAAACAAAATTTATAATTAAATTTATAATTAAATTTATAATTAAATTTATAAAAAAATTATTTAACAAAATTTATAATTATATTTATAATAAAATTTATAATCAATATTTATAATTAAATTTATAATTAAATTTATAATTAAATTTATAATTATATTTATAATTAAATTTATAATTAAATTTATAATTATATTTATAATTAAATTTATAATTAAATTTATTAGGCAAGATTAGATGATTTAAATATTCCAAATCAACAATCAATTTTTATTACTTCCAGTGATGAAGTTGTTTTGGATGAATATCCAAATCCAAATAGAGAAAATGAAACACATGAAAAGGAAAATGGTTCACCAAAATCTTCAACTAATGAAAGTTTAATTGGATCAAAAGTTTTGGATTATTTAATTAATGTATTTTTTAATCAAGAATTAAATTAAAATTAAAATCAAAATTATAATTTAATTTAAAATTAAAATTATAATTAAATTTATATTTAAATTTATAATTAAAATTAAAATTAAAATTAATATAATATCAAAATTAAAATTAATTATTAAAGTATGAACTCAAACCAGATAAAGAAAATGAATTTCCTAAAAAATTATGGAATTTATTAAACAAATATCAAAATTCAACATATGAAGAAATAATTGAAAAATCACATACAGAAAACAAACCATTACTTATTTTACTTCATGATGAAAAAGAAAGTTCAGCTACATTTTTGAGAAGATTTGGAAGAGAAAAAAAATTTGCTCGAAATATTTCAGAACATTTTGTTTTTTGGAGTTCAAATACTAACTCAACTAATTATAAAGCTTCTCTTGAGAAACTAATTCAAGTTGATATGTATCCCTATATTATTTTTGTTGATTTTTCTCCAAATTTACCAAATGTTCAAATTCTTCAAGGTGCTTTTAACTTTTATTTGATTTACTTTTTTCAAGTTGAAATTAATATTAAAATTAAAATTATTAAAATTAATCAAAATTAAAATTAAAATTAAAATCAAAATTAAAATTAATATTTAAAATTAATATTAAAATTAAAATTAAAATTAATATTAAAATTAAAATTAAAATTAATATTAAAATTAAAATTAAAATTAAAATTAAAATTAAAATTAAAATTAAAATTAAAATTAAAATTAATATTAAAATTAAAATTAAAATTAAAATTAAAATTAAAATTAAAATTAAAATTAAAATTAAAATTATAATTAAAATTAAAATTAAAATTAAAATTCATTTATTAAATTTAAAATTAAAATTAAAATTCATTTATTAAATTGAAATTAAAATTAAAATTAAAATTAAAAATCGGATAAAAATTAAAATTAAAATTTAAAAAATCGGATAAAAATCCCAATTTAACAATTCAAAACAATTTCAAAACACTTGTTATAAATTTATTACCAGAAAAACAAAAGAAGAGAGAAAAAAAAAAATTACAAGAAAAACAAAAAGAGGAAGAGAAAGATATTCACAAATCATTAGAAGAAAGCATTTGAAATTATTATTCCAAATGAAAACGATCCAGATTCATTGCTTAGATTTGAACAAGATATTGAATATCGAGATTCCCTCCAAAAAGATCAAGAAAGAGATGAACAAGAAAAAAAAGAACAAAAAAAAAAAGAAAAAAAAGAACTTGAAAAAGCAAAAAAAGAATCTGCATTAATAGCAAAAAAAAAAAATCTAAAAGAAAAACTCTCAAAAGAACCATCAAAAGATACTCCAAATGTTGTGAACATTAGGGTTCAAATTGAAAATAAAAAAGAAACAAGAAGATTTTTATTGAGTGATCGTTTGAACCAAGTTTTTTTATTTGTTCAGTTAATTGATCCTAGTTTTGAAAATTTTTCTTTGACTTGCAGAGACCCAAAATTAAGATTTGATAGTAATGACAAAAAAAATCGTTCAAAAACTTTATCTGAAGTTGGAATTACTGGTTCGGCTGTTTTTTTTGCTGAGAAACAAGATTAAATTTAAATTTCAAAAAAAACAAAATCAAAAAACAATCAAAAACAAAAAAAAATTTTTTTCTTTTGGGAATTTTTTTTTGAATTAGCAAAAAAAAAAATTTAATTTAAATTCAGAAAGCAAAAAATTTTATTTAATTTTCAAAAGCAAAAAGCATTTTTTTTTTTTTTTTTTAATCATTTCAAAATTTTTTCTTTTTGTTTTCTTCATTTTGAATTCTTTTTGATTTTTGAGGAGAAATATTTTTCTTTCTTTTTTTTGAATTTTTCTTTTTCTTTGGTTTTTCTTTTTCTTTTTCATTTTCATTTTCATTTTCATTTTCATTTTCATTTTCATTTTCATTTTCATTTCCATTTTCATCTTCATTTAATTCATTTTCATTTTCATTTTCATTTTCATTTTCATTTTCATTTTCATTTTCATTTTCATTTTCATTTTCATTTTCATCTTCATTTTCATTTTCATTTTCATTTTCATTTTGATATTTTTTAACAAAATTTGTAACATCTTCTTTTAGAAAATCAAATCTTTCTTGTTGAAAAACTGCATTTAAAACATTTTCTGGTTTAAGAATTTGTTTTCCAGAAGATTGAGAAAGAGAAGAAGTTAATAAATCTTTAATAAACAATTCAACACTTTTTGCTTTAAAAAAAAGAATTTATTTTTAATTTAATTTATTTTTAATTTTATTTTAATTTTATTTTAATTTTAATTTTAATTTAATTTTAATTTAATTTAATTTACAAACAAGAGCTGCTGCTGCTGTTGCTATTCTTCCTGCGTCTTGATCTGTTTGAATTATCTTTTTTATCTTTGTCTATTTTTAATAAAAATTTTATAAAATTAAAAAAATAATTTTTTAAATTTAATTTTTATTTTGCATTTTCTATTAATATTTTACAACAGGAAAACGAGTTTTAAAAAGACGACCCATTTTATTTAAAAGGAAAAAAATGAAAATTAAAAAATGAAAATTAAAAAATTGAAAATTAAAAAATTAAGATTAAGAAAAAAGTGGATTGGATCAAAAAGAATTTATTTTGAAAAGAAAAAAAAGCAAAAAAAAAAAACCGAAAGTTAATTAGTTAAATGTAAATTAAAATTAGACCAATTATAAAGTGGATTTCCTAAAGGCAACACTTGTTTTCCAACTAAATTATTAAGAGTTAAAGAGACTGAAAGATAAACACTTAAACAAGTAGTCATTATTAAAGGAACGCCAACAAGAATATTATTTGCAGAGTAAATAATTCTGAAAATCAAGAAGAACATTGCTAAACTTAATGAGAAAAACAACCAAAAAATCATTTGAGCCATTTGAAGTGTGAAAAATGTAAAGAAAACAAGAAAGATAAAAAGTGTCACAAAAAATGAAGCTAATAATCTCATTTTTCCTGGTGGAAGTGGATTCAAATTATCCCATAAATCAACTACCCATGTTGATGAAACTGCAAAAAGGAACACTGAAAGAACCTATTTTTTAATATTAATTTTAATTTTAATTTTAATTTTAATTTTAATATTAATTTTTTAATTTTTTAATTTTAATTTTATTTTTAATATTAATTTTAATTTTTTAATTTTAATTTTTAATTTTACAAAGAAAATGCTTGCTTCAAGATTATTATGAAGCAAATAACTAAGAATTGCTGCGAGTAATACAAGAATTGCAGGAATGAGAACAAACCAATAAAGAGATTGAACTTTTAAATTTAATTATAATTTTAAATTTAATTTTAAATTGTAATTGTAATTGTAATTATAATTTTATTTGTAATTGTAATTGTAATTGTAATTGTAATTGTAATTGTAATTGTAATTGTAATTGTAATTTTAATTGTAATTGTAATTGTAATTGTAATTGTAATTGTAATTGTAATTGTAATTGTAATTGTAATTGTAATTGTAATTGTAATTTTAATTTTAATTTTATTTTTAATTATAAATGTAATTGTAATTGTAATTGTAATTATAATTGTAATTTTAATTGTAATTTTAAATGTAATTGTAATTGTAATTGTAATTGTAATTATAAATTGTTTCATCAAATTTCGATCAATTCCAAAAAATAAAAAGAATAAAAAGAAACAGACTATTTTCAGACCAAAGACCCAAATTAAGAACAGCAACAACAAAAGATCCAAAAGACAAACCCATATAACCCAATTGAGTAGGACCCAAAAAGTTATCTTTTGTTTGAGCATTAGCAATTTCTTTAGCAACTCTGACTCTGTTTCTTGGAGTTGGACGAATTTCTTGTCTTTTTACAAGCAAAGGTTGACTGTCAGTTGAAGTTATTTCTTTCATCTCAATTTCCGTTTCTGTTTTTTGCTTCTCTTGGTCTGTGTGAATACTATCCCATTCATCTGTTTGTGTTGAAATTTGTTCACTCATCGTTTTTTCTCTTTTGGAAATTTCTTATTATTAAAAAAAAAACGAATTTAATTGGAAAAAAAGAAGAAGAAAAATAAAAAAAGCAAAAAAAAAAATTAAAATAAAATTATTCTCCTTTTTTAATTTATTTTTTTTTCTCCTTTTAATTTTTTTTTTTATTTTTCATTTTTCTTTTATTTTAATTTAATTTAAATGCAAAATAAACTTCCTATTATTATTAGAAAATTATCTCAAAATGATGTTATTCAAATTGCTGATTTAAATATTAGTATTGCTAAAGAAACTGAAAATATTGATCTTCCTAAAGAAAAAATTCAAAATGGTGTTCAACAAATGCTTGATAATCCAGAACTTGGTCAATATTTTGTTGTTGAACGTATATTCTCCTTTTAAAATTAAAATCAAAATCAAAATCAAAATTAAAATTAAAATTAAAATTAAAATTAAAATTAAAATCAAAATTAAAATATTTATTAAATTCAAAATTAAAAATTAAAATTAAAATTAAAATTAAAATTAAAATTAAAATTAAAATCAAAATTAAAATCAAAATTAAAATTAAAATTAAAATTAAAATCAAAATTAAAATTCAAATTAAAATTAAAATTAAAATTAAAATTAAAATTAAAATTAAAATTAAAATTAAAATCAAAATTAAAATTAAAATTAAAATTAAAAGATGAAGAAACTCAAGAAATTGTTGCATGTTTTATGAATACTTATGAATGGGATGAAATAAAAAATGGATTAATTTGGTGGATTCAAAGTGTATATGTTAAAACACAATTTAGAAGAAAAGGAGTATATTCTAGAATGCATAATTTTTTAAAGGAATTAGCAATAAAAAATGGAGCATTAGGTTTAAAACTTTATGTTGAAAAGAAAAATTATAGAGCTCAACAAGCTTATAAAAAAATGGGAATGATTCCTTCTGATACTTATTTTTTTGAAGAAACTTTTAATAAAACTAATTAAATTTTAGAAATAGAATTAGAATTCGATTTTTATTTATTTTGATCCAAAAAAGAAGAATATTTAATTTGAATATTTATTTTTTTATTTTATTTTTAATTATTTAATTTATTTAATTATTTATTTTAATTATTTAATTTATTATTTAATTTATTATTTTTTCTTCTTCTTATTCTTCTTGAATTCATCAATCAAAGTTGGAAGAATAGATGAAGTATTTAATTGATAATAATCAACTGCATCCTCTAATTCTGAAATAACTTGATCTGATAATAAACTAGTATTTAGTTTGTCTGTATAAATAAACTCAATCAAAAGTTGAAGTGTTTTAAATGATTTTCCACTATAATCATTAACTTGATTAGATTTATCATCAACATTTAAAAACATTCCTCGATATAAATCACTTCTTGCCATTAAAATTACTTTGTGAGCCTTGATTGATTTGTTTCCAATTAAAATTGTAAAATCTTTTGTTTCTTCTTCTTTGTAAAGTTTTTCCAATGCTTTTGATACTTTTTCAATTCCATTTAATTCTTTAAAAGATCCTATTTTTAAATCTTCAAGAATTTGATTGATTAATTGATCATCTTGAGAAATTCCTGTATAAATCCAACGGAAAAAGATATTTGCTTCTTCAATTTTTTGTGATTGAAAGTATTCTAATACTTTTTCATAATCCTTTCCAATTCTTGAGGAAATTATTAATTTATGAACAGAAATTTCTCCTCCAAATGTTTTGAAAGTTATATCACAAGATTCTTTTCTTTTGTATAATTTTTTCAAATCTTTCAATAAACTTGTATAATAAAAAAATTGCTAACAATCGATAAAGTTTTTTTTGATTTTGATTTTGAATTTTGATTTTTAATTTTTGATTTTAATTTAATTTAATTTTGAATTTAATTTTAATTTGAATTTTTTGTTTACAGAAATATCACAAGTATATATTTCTGTATTTGTTAAACCAATAAATAGTCTTTTCTTATTTCCACAAGCTCCCCAAGCAGTAGCACCTGGAAATAAATATTTTTGTTCATCTTTCTATTAAATAATAGTTGATAATTTTAAAAAAAAAATAATATTCATTTTTGGAAAGTTAAGAAGAAATTTTGTTTGTGAAATTATAAATAAATAAATAATGAAGATATTTATATAAAAAAGTATATTTATATTGTGGTATTTACAGAAAGATCCCATGCAATAACACCTGATTCTCCACCAATAAACCAAATATCATCAATTTGAAAATTTGAAATCAGATAATTTTTAAATTCAAATTCCTTCACTCTTTTATTTGCCTAAATTTTAATTTCAATTTAATTTCATTTTAATTTTGATTTAATTTCAATTTAATTTAATTTCAATTTAATTTGATTTCAATTTAATTTCATTTTAATTTTGATTTAATTTTGATTTAATTTTGATTTAATTTAATTCAATTTCAATTTTGATTTAATTTCATTTTAATTTCAATTTAATTTTGATTTAATTTTGATTTAATTTTGATTTAATTTTGATTTAATTTCATTTTAATTTGAATTTTAATTTGATTTAATTTCAATTTAATTTTGATTTCAATTTAATTTGATTTCAATTTAATTTTGATTTCAAATTTGATTTAATTTTGATTTTATTTGAAAGATTTACTTCTAAACTATATTTTATCAATTTTCCAGATTCTGTAAAATAAAGATGATTATTATAAATATTAAATCCCCAAATACCAGTAGAACAATCAAAATGTCTAATTAAATCTAAATTCTAATTTAGAAAATAAAATTATTTTAATATTTTGATTTTAAATGATCAATTTAATTTTTTGAAATTTAATTCACTTCAATATCATATTCTTCAATTCTTTGATTTGAACAACCAGTATAAAGTTTGTCTTGAAAAATTCTAAGTGACCAAATTGTAAATTTAGTATTTTTTGATCTTAATTCTTTTCCTGATTCCTAAATAAATTTTTAAGATTTGATTATTTTTTATATTGAATAAATTTTTTCTTTTCTTTTTTCTTTTTTTTTGGATTATTAACTGTATCAAATTCTCTTATACAATTATCACTTCCACCTCTATAAACTTTATTTTGATAAAAATCGAAATCATAAATATACGATTTATTCTTTTCAAATTCAAAACGAATTTTTCTATTCTAAAATCAAATAAATTTTGAATTGGAATTTTGAATTGAAATTTGTTGTTAATTTTTAAATAAAAAAAACCTTTTTATTATATGCTCGAAAAAAAGAACCAACTGCATAAAGAAAATGATCATAAACTCTAAGAGCAAAAATATAACTGTCTGTTTCAATTGTCCAACAAAGTTTATTTGTCTTTAATTTTAATTTTAATTTTAATTTTATAAATTAATTTTTTAAATGAATTTTTTAAATGAATTTACTTCAGGATTCCATTTACAAATTTTATTATCAAAACTTCCTGAATAAACATAACGTTCATCAGCACATAAACATCTAACTTCTCTTGAATGTTTTCCAATAAGAGTTTGTTTTAATAAAGATTCAGATTCCATTTTAAAAAAAAATTGAAAAAAAATTGAAAAAAAATTGAAAAAAAATTGAAAAATGAAATTTGAAATTTTTGTTTTTAATTTTTTTTTTTTCATTCATTTCCAAATTCCATTTTTATTACTAAAGAAAATGAAGAATTTAAATGAAACTGGATCCAAATTAAAATTTTGATTTTTGAAGAAAGAAAGAAAAAAGCAAAAAAAAAAAAACGGAAAAAAAAAAGTGGAACGAATTATTTTTTAGATTTTCCATCACCAGGAACCTTATAATAACCAGCAGGAACAAAAGGCATTTTTGTAACAATAGCAGGGAAGAGTCTTCCACGAACTTCTACTTGGAGTTTAGTTCCATTTTTTGAAAAAGCAGGAGGGACATAAGCCATTGCGATACCTTTTTTAAGAACAGGAGAAAAAGTGCCAGAAGTTACTTCACCAATTTTATTTCCAGAAGGGTCAAAAACAAGGGCGTGCTGACGAGCAGGAGGACCTTGAGGGATGAGGAGACCGATTCTCTTTTTCTTGACTAATGACTTGTTCTTAATTTGAGAGAGAATTTTTGAGTCACCAAGAAAACCACCAGTTTGTTTTCGATTTTTTGAGATCAACCAAAGTAAAGAAGCTTCAGAAGGAGTTGTTGTTTCGTCCATATCATTACCATACAGACAAAGTCCGCTCTCCAATCGTAGCGAATCTCTTGCTCCAAGTCCTGCTGCTTCGACAAGTGGATTTGCTAAGAACCGATATGTCAGTTGTTTTGCTTGTTCTGGATCTTCTATTGATAATTCAAATCCATCTTCTCCTGTGTAACCGCATCGTGTTGCCCATACTTTGATGTTGTCGAATTTTAATTCGCGTCCTGTCATAAATGGCATATTTCGAAGTGATGTCTTAGCCATTTTTTCGACAATTTCCATAGTTTTCGGTCCTTTTTTGATGAACAATTTTTTGATTTTTTAATTTTAATTTTAATTTTTTAATTTTAATTTTATAAATGAATTTTTAATTTTAATATTAATTTAAATTTTAATTTTAATTTTAATTTTAATTTTAATTTTAATTTTAATTTTAATTTTAATTTTAATTTTAATTTTAATTTTAATTTTAATATTAATTTTAATTTTAATTTTAATTTTAATTTTAATTTTAATTTTAATTTTAATTTTAATTTTAATTTTAATTTTAATTTTAATTTTAATTTTAATTTTAATTTTAATTTTAATTTTAATTTTAATTATAATTTTAATTTTAATTTAAATTTTAATATTAATATTAATTTTAATTTTATTTTAATTTTAATTTTAAATTTTAATTTTAATTTTAATTTTAAATTTTTAAACTTTAATTTTAATTTTAAATTTAATTTTAACTTTAATTTTAATTTTAAATTTAATTTTAAATTTAATTTTAATTTTAATTTTATAATTTTTAATTTTAATTTTAATATTTAATTTTAATTTTAATATTAAATTTGATTTTTAATTTAAAACTGCAAAAATTGATTTGATAAAAATTAATTATTAACATTTTATATTCTTTATCTTTAAATTTTTCATTGTTATATTTATGATTATGATCTTTTTCTTTACAAGCTGCATTAACTACAAGAAATAATGCATCATCTTCTCTGTTATTAAACATGCAATCATCCTTAATTCCACCTTTTTCATTTTTAATTTAAAAATTAAAATTCATTTTGATATTTATATTTATATTTATATTTATATTTAGAATTATATTTATATTTATATTTATAATTTATTTTATATTTATTTTATATTTATTTTTATATTTTTATATTTATATTTATATTTATATTTATATTTATATTTATATTTATATTTATATTTATATTTATATTTATATTTATATTTATATTTATATTTATATTTATATATTTATATTTTTATATTTATATTTATATTTATATTTATATTTATATTTATATTTATATTTATATTTATATTTATATTTATATTTATATTTATATTTATATTTATAATTATATTTTATAATTTATATAAAATTTGATGAAATAAATTTGATGAAGTAAAAATACCATTTTCATTTGTAAAACAAGATAATTTTGATTGATTCAATTTGACAGAATGAACATCAGCAACAACAACAGTTTCAAAGAAACGTTTTCTATCAGGACCAGTAATTCTATATTGACCCATATGACCAACATCGAAAAGGGAACATTTATTACGAGTATGAAGATGACTTTCAACAATAGAAAGATTATCATATTTTACTGGCATATCCCATCCAGCAAATTCTACCATTTTTCCTCCAATTTCTCGATGAATTGAATTTAAATGCGTTTTTTTAATTTGACTGGAAAATGTAAATTGAATTGTATTCACTGTTTTTGGTATTTGTTTTTTAAATAGATTTAACATTCTTTTTTTTCTGTTTTTGTTTTTTTTTTTGTTTTGTTTTAAAATGAAGAAAATTTGGAATTGAAAATGGAAAAAAGCAAAAAATTAAATTGAAAAAAAAATGAAAAAAAAAATTTTATTTTTTTAATTATTTTTTTTCTTTATTTTTCCAAATCATCATTAAAAAAAATTATTATTAATATTAAATAAAAATTATTAATAATTGATGTAATTTTCTCTTTTTTTCAAGAAAGAAAAGTTTTTTTTTATTTTTTTTTTTTCATTTTTTTTTTTCATTTTTTTTTCAATTTAATTTGTATTATTTTTTTTTTTTTAGAAATAGAAATGAATCAACAACAAAATATAACACAAAATCATCAACAAAATATAACACAAAATCAAAATATAAATCAAAATGAAAATATAAATCAAAATCAAAATCAAAATCAAAATCAAAATATAAATCAAAATCAAAATCAAAATATAACACAAATTCATCAACAAAATCAAAATATAACACAAAATCAAAATCAAAATCAAAATATAAATCAAAATGAAAATCAAAATATAACACAAATTCATCAACAAATTCATCAACAAAATCAACAACAAAATCAACAACAAAATCAACAACAAAATCAACAACAAAATATAACACAAAATCAACAACAAAATCAACAACAAAATCAACAACAAAATCAAAATGAAAATCAAAATGAAAATATAAATCAAAATCAAAATATAAATCAATATCAAAATATAAATCAAAATGAAAATCAAAATGAAAATGAAAATGAAAATCAAAATCAAAATATAAACCAAAATGAACAACAAAATCAAAATATAAATCAAAATCAAAATATAACACAAATTCATCAACAAAATATAACACAAATTCATCAACAAAATCAACAACAAAATATAACACAAATTCATCAACAAAATCAAAATCAAATTCAAAATCAAAATCATAATCAAAATCAAAATGAAAATCAAAATCAAAATGAAAATCAAAATCAAAATCAAAATATAACACAAAATCAAAATCAAAATATAAATCAATATCAAAATATAAATCAAAATCATAATCAAAATCAAAATGAAAATCAAAATCAAAATCAAAATCAAAATCAAAATCAAAATCAAAATCAAAATCAAAATCAAAATCAAAATCAAAATCAAAATCAAAATCAAATTGAAAATAAAAATCAAAATATAAATCAAAATCAAAATCAAAATCAAAATCAAAATGAAATTCAAAATCAATTTCAAATTGAAAATGAAATCAAATTAAAAAACAAAATGGAAATGGAAAATCAAATCAAAATAGAAAACCAAATTGACAATGAAATTTTAAATCAAATAATAAATCAAATACAAATTGAAATAGATGATGAAATTGATGATGATGAAGATGATGAAGATGATGAAGATGACGAAATTGAAGATGAAATTGATAGTGATGATGAAAAAGATCAAAAAGATCATATAAAAAAAGAACCATTAACTTTACAAACACTTACAGATGATATTCTCATTCTAATTTTTTCACATTTAGACGAAAAACACTTAAGTTTTATTCAACAAACTTGTAGTTTTTTTAAATCAATTGTTGATGATGATTACACATGGAAACAAGCAACCCAGGAAAAATGGAGACTGGATCCGTCAAATAAACTATTTTCAACATGGAAACAAGAATACATTTCCCAAAGCAAAAGAAACAAAATGCTGGGTTTGAAACCACATTTAAGAAATGTTAAAATATTCTTTCGCAACGAAACCGATATCATTTTTGATTCTTTCATTTTACAAAATAAATACAACAACAGTAAAAAACCCTCAACTTCATTAAAGAAAATCAAACCACAAAAGAAAGGCCAAACAAAATTCGCAATAATTTCTGATGATGTCATCCAATTTTATGATCTTTTTTCTCGAAGAACAAGTGTAGTTTCTCAATTTCCAATTGAGGATCCTATTTGTATGGTTCATGATTTTATCAACAAGGATCACGTGGTTATTTTCGGTCATGAAAACGGATCCATTTCTGCAGAGTTCTTAATGTCTAAACAACACCGTTTTCTTTCTGCAGAAAATGACTCGCCAATTAGAATTTTGAAAATTGATAATTTTGATCAAAAATCGTTTGTCATTTCAATTTCTTTCAACGGAACAATCCGATTTTTTGATTTGTGGACTTTTGGCAAAAAAAATTACATGTCTTTTTTAGATCCTTCTGTTTTTGTTACCGCTGTTTGTTGTTATCCTTATTTGGATGATTACATTATTGTTTTAGGGGGAATTTCAGGTGAATTAGTTTTTTGGTCAGTGAACCAACATAAAAAAATCATGGTTCTTGCTGGAGAATTTGATAAAGTTACAAGATTGGAATATATTGTTCACGAATTTATGGAAGAGAATAAAGAATCTGTTTATGATAATGAAAATCCAAATCAATCCAAAAATAACCATTTAATCACAAATCAAAAATCTATAAGCAAATATTTACTTGTTGGGCATCATTTTGGCAGAATTAGTTGCTACAATCTCCTCTCTAAATTAGATTCAAACTCAAAACCTTCATACTCAATCGACAATTTAACTCCAAATAAAATGACAACCCTTTCATTCCAAAAGGGATTTGTTTGTTGTTCTTCAAAAATTGGAGATGTTGTTCTTTTCAATCCTTCAACACAAAAGATTGAATATTCATTCCAAATTCAAGGAAAACCTTCGCAAATTTATATTGATTTCTTTTCAATCTTCATATCAACTCATCAAGGAGAAATTTTCATTTTTGATCGTTTTGGAAACTTTATTCAAAAAATCAAATCCTTTAATGACGAACCAATTATTAAATTTGAAGTTTTTGAAACAAATATTTTTGTCTCTTCTTACAAAAAAATTCAAATAATTGAATTCAATCCAAAAAAGAAAAAGAAAAAGAAAAATCAAAATCAAAATCAAAATCAAAATCAAAATCAAAAAGGAAAAATTCATTTTTCAAATTCAAAAAGAAGTAAAAAAAATTATAAAATGAACCATTTTAGTTTCCCAATTTCTTCTAAAAAATCTCATAAAGCTCTGATCCAAAAATCTCTTTCTAAAAAATTTGATGATGAATATGATTTAGAAGAAGTTTTATTACAAGAAAAAAATAAAGTAAAAAGAGTTCCTGAAAAAGATTATGAAATTTCTGAAGAAGTTGCTCTTGCTTTAGCAAAATCAATTTCTTTAGAAGAACAATTAGATATTGAAATGGCAAAAGTTCTTTCAAAAAGTCTTGAAGATTTTTAAAATTAAAAATTTAAAAAAAAAAAAACATTTTTATATTTTATTTTTGAATTATAAAAAAAATTAAAAAAAAAAAAGCAAAAATTAAAAAAAAAAAAAAGTGGACGATCAAAAAAAAAAAATTTTTTTTTTCTCTTTTTAAAAAAATTAGTCATTTTGAATTTCTTTTAGTCAGAATTACAAGAGGAAAAAAATTATTTTTTTCTTATTATCCTTCTTGTTAAATTTTAACTTAGAATTTATACGTTGAATAAATGAGAAATTAAAAGAAAGGAAAAAAATTTTTTAATTCATTTTTTTCTTCTTTTTTCTTTTTCTTTTTCTTTTTGAAATTTATTATTATTATTATAATTATTATTATTATTGTTTTTGTTATTTTTTTAATTTAAAATGTCTCACCATACACTTGACCAAATTGTTAAAGAACATAAAGTTGGTGCAGGAACTTATGGAGTTGTTTATAAAGGTAATTAAATTTATAATTATATTTATAATTAAATTTGTAATTAAATTTATAATTAAATTTATAATTAAATTTATAATTAAATTTATAATTAAATTTATAATTAAATTTATAATTATATTTATAATTATATTTATAATTAAATTTATAATTATATTTATAATTAAATTTATAATTATATTTATAATTAATTTTATAATTAATTTTCAATAAAAAAAGCAAAAAACATTCAGACTAAGGAAATAATTGCATTGAAAAAGATTCCTTTAGAAAGGGATGATGAAGGTGTTCCTTCAACTGCTATTCGTGAAGTTTCTTTATTAAAAGAACTTTCTCATCCTAATATTGTTTCTCTTTTAAATGTTATTTGTACAAGTGAAAAATTATATTTGATTTTTGAGTTTGTTGATTATGATTTAAAAAGGCTTATGAACAAACAAAAAGGATTCAATCCAAGTCAAACAAAGGTTTGCTTTTAATATTATCTGATATTCTCCTTTTACATTTAAACTAAAGGAGAAAATTTTTGCTTTTTTTATTCCACTTTTTTTTTTTCAAAATATCTAAATCAATATTAACATTAATTTTTAAATCAATCAATATATTTAAATTAATAAATATATTTAAATAAATCAATATATTTAAATCAATATATTTATATTTATATTTATATTTAAATTAATATATTTAAATAAATCAATAAATATATTTAAATTAATCAATATATTTAAATCAATAAATATATTTAAAATCAATAAATATATTTAAAATCAATAAATATATTTAAATAAATTAATATAAATTAATCAATATATTTAAATTAATCAATATATTTAAATTAATCAATATATTTAAATTAATCAATACATTTTAAATTAATATATTTAAATCAATATATTTTAAATCAATATATTTAAATTAATAAATATATTTAAATTAATCAATATATTTAAATTAATAAATATATTTAAATTAATCAATATATTTAAATTAATAAATATATTTAAAATAAATCAATATATTTAAATCAATATATTTATATTTATATTTTAAATATTTATATTTATATTTATATTAATCAATATATTTATATTTAAATAAATCAATATATTTAAATTAATATATTTAAATTAATCAATATATTTAAATCAATATATTTAAATATTTATATTTATATTTATATTTAAATCAATATATTTATATTTAAATATATTTATATTTTAAATATTTATATTTATATTTAAATCAATAAATATATTTAAATTAATATATTTAAATTAATCAATATATTTAAATATTTATATTTATATTTTAAATATTTATATTTATATTTATATTTTAAATATTTATATTTATATTTATATTTTAAATATTTATATTTATATTTATATTTTAAATATTTATATTTATATTTTAAATATTTATATTTATATTTTAAATATTTATATTTATATTTTAAATATTTATATTTATATTTTAAATATTTATATTTATATTTTAAATATTTATATTTAAATAAATATATTTAAATAATTCGTTTTAATTGGATAGAGTTTAACTTATCAACTCTTACAAGGTTTATCAGAATGCCATTTACATTCTATAATTCATAGAGATTTAAAACCACAAAACTTATTAATAAGCAAAACAGGAATTTTAAAAATAGCAGATTTTGGATTAGCACGTTCATTCAGTTATCCATTAAGAACATATACACACGATGTAGTCACATTATGGTATAGAGCACCTGAAATACTGCTCGGATCCAAGCACTACTCTCCCGCAGTTGATATGTGGAGCGTAGGAACAATTTTTGCTGAAATGCTTCTTAATGAATCTTTATTTCCCGGCGATTCTGAAATTGATCAACTTTATAAAATTTTTCAAACTTTTGGTTTGCCAGATAACAATATTTGGCCAGGTGTTACAGAATTGCCTGAATTTTCTACTGTGTTTCCCGGCTTTTCTCAACATATGTTAAAAGAAACAATCGAAAATATGTCTGAAAACAGATTTATTGATCCACTTGCTATTGATCTTCTTGAAAAAATTCTTGTTCTTGATCCTAATAAAAGATTAACTGCTAAACAAGCTTTAAAACATGAATATTTTAAAGAATTTAATCTTTTAGATAAATGAAGTTTTTTTTTTTTAAAATAATTTAAAATTCGAAATGGATTTTTTTTTATGCAATTTTTTAAATAATTTGATCAGTTTGTTTTTTCTTTTTTAATAAAGAAAATAAGATTAAAAATTATTTTTTTTTTATTTGTAAAAGTCAAAAACAAAAACAAAAACAAAAACAAAAACAAAAACAAAAACAAAAAAACAAAAACAACAAAAAAAAATTTTTTAAAAAGTTTTTCTTTTTCATTTTTCTTTTTCATTTTTCATTTTTCTTTTCTTTTTCAATTAAAAACACACAAAATGAATACAAATCAAAATAAAATACAAATAATACAATCATTAATTCGAAGAAAAACAACAAAAGAAATCAAAAAAAAGCAGAAAAAAATGAGTTCACAAAGAGGACAAGCAATAATGGAATTATTAGCAACAGAAAAAACATATGTTAGAGGATTAAAAACACTAGTTGAATCATTTGGGAAACCATTAGAAGAAGAATCCCAATTAAAAAATGGATTAATTAATTCAGAACAATTTCAAATGATTTTTAATAACGTTAAAGATATTTTAAATTTACATGAAAATATTATTCTTAAAGATTTGGAAAAAAGAACACAAAATATTTCTCCTAGTTCGGCTTTAATTGGAGAAGTCTTAATTAATCTTGCTAATTATTTAGATTTATATTATGTTTATTGTGAAGGTTATAAACATGCTATTGAAATTGTTTCTGAAATTAGAAAGAAAAAAGAAAGATTTGAAACCTTTTTATCAGTAATTTTAATTTTAATTTTATAAATGAATTTTAATTTTAATTTTAATTTTAATTTTAATTTTAATTTTAATTTTAATTTTAATTTTAATTTTAATTTTAATTTTAATTTTAATTTTTCTTAGGAACTTCGTCAAGCTGAGGGTTTAGATATTACAAGTTTTATGATTTTACCAGTTCAAAGAATTCCAAGATATAATTTATTACTCCAAGTATAATATTTTATAAATATTCAAAAATTATTTTATAATTATTCAAATATTATTTTATAATTATTCAAATATTATTTTATAATTATTCAAATATTATTTTATAATTATTCAAAAATTATTTTATAATTATTCAAAAATTATTTTATAATTATTCTAAAATAATTATTCGGAAAAAAAGGTTATTTATAAAAATGAAACTAATGATCATCCTGATTATCAATTCGTTGCTGAAGCTATTGAAAAAACTCATTCAACAGCAGAAACAATCAATACAAAAATGAAAGATTTAGAAAATGTTCGAATTATGCTTGAAGTTCGTGCTTCATTTGATTCATCTTCTCCTGTAATAAAAATAAAAATAAAAATAAAAATAATATTCACTCTAAATTTGTTTGATTTATTATTATAGGATTTTGTTGCTTCAGGAAGATATTTAATTAAATCAGGATCAGTTCATAAAATATCTAGATTTGGAACAAAAAAGAAATATATATTCTTATTCAATGATATTATTTTATTTGCTGATAAAAAATTTCAGAAATATAGATTTAAATATATGATTTATTTAGAACCAATTTGGATCCAAAATGTTCCGGATACTGATCGAATATCAAATATTTTCTTTTTAATCGGAGTGAAAAAAAGTTATGCATTTTATTGTAATACATATGAAGACAAGGTTGATTGGATGAATAAAATATGTGCAGTTATTGATAATCTTGTTTCTAAAAATCCTGATTTAGTTTGTTCGTGGTTCTAAATAATTTAATAATTTTAATTTAATTTAATAATTTTAATTTAATTTAATAATTTTAATTAATTTAAGATCATCGTGCAAAACTCGCTCTTCACAGAAAAGTAATCGCTCAATTTGCTGTCAACTTAAAAGCTTTAGAAGTTATGAAAAACTTACTACCTCCAAAAGTGGGTTCTTTAGGATCAACAAAAACATTTGGAGGAGATTCTGCATTGTTATCAAAACATAATCTTGTTATGAAAACAACATCATCATCTTTATATAAAGGAATTTCATCCCAAGATTTAGACAACATTAGTTTGGAAGAATTGGATAAAAGGCAAAAGCAGTTACATAAAGAATCACTAATAAACACAACAGCTTATCAATCAGAAGCAAAATCTGAACAAACCCAAAAAGATCAACCCAAAAAAGTCATCAAGAAAAAAACAGTTTCAAAAGAAATGCTTGACAAATTGAGAAAAGGCAGAAGTATTCCTCCTCCAATTCCAAAGAAAAAAACGGATATTCCAAGTGGAGATGATGCTCAATCACCAAAAGAAACAAATCCACCAACTGATTTATCAAGTCCAGTTGAAAGTGAACCAAAAACAGAAGATATTTCAGAAGCTGAAAATTTAAATGAAAATCAAATTGAAGAAAATAAAATTGAAGAAAATAAAATTGAAGAAAATAAAATTGAAGAGCAAATAATTGAAGAGAAGAAAATTGAAGAAAATCAAGAACAAAAATCACCATTACAACTACAACAACAAAAACCTAAAGCAATCATTCAAAAACCAAATCTGCCACAAAGAGCACAACCAAGAAAAGTAAAGAATGATAAACAAGACCAAAAAAATCCTCGAAGAATAGACACAAAAAAAGTTAGTGAAATTAATGATATCATCCAAAATACTGATATTCTTTCTGTTATTGAAAGAATGTCCTCAATGAAAAAGCAACAAATGACAAATACTAACGAACCATTTCCACACCAAAATGCCCAAAGAAATCAAAAAAGAAACAGTATCAACGAATCAGAAAATTCCAAAAAAACATCATCTAAAGAAAAAAAAGAACGAAAAGCAAGAGAAAAAGAAGAAAAAAGAAAAATCAAACAACAAAAAAAAGAACAAAAAGAAAAAGAAAGAGAAGAAAAACGAAAACAGAAAGAATTGGAGAAATCTCAAAAACAAAAACAAAAACAAACACCAAAAACAAAACCACAAATCACAACTAAAAACGAACAACAAGAATCAATAAAACAAACAATCCCACAAATCAACACAAAAGAACCAATATCACCAATATCAATAACACCAACAACACCAACAACACCAACACAACAAGATCCCTTATTAATCCAAAAAGACATGATAGATTCCTCACGTAAAACATTAAGAAAAACAAATAAAAAAACAGAAAAACAAAACGAAAAACAGCATAGATTAAATCATCAAAAACAAAGACAATCACCAATAAATATGAATAAGCAAACGACAAATGATCAAACAAAAGAAATACAATCACAAAATGCTCCAATGCAAATGCAATCAAGATTTAGAACACAATCTCAAGCAGTATATCCAGCACAACCATTATTTGATTCAAAAACATTTAATCCAAAATCATCTCCATTTAATTCAAAATCAAAATTTAAACCAAAATCACCATTTGATTCAAAAACATTTAATCCAAAATCACAACAAAAATCCGAATCTCCACCTCCTCTTCCTCCAAAATCACAAACAAAATCCGAACCTCCACCTCCTCTTCCTCCAAAAAAACATCAAACAGAAAATTCTGAACAAAAAATTCCTTCTCCAATTACAAGATTAAATTCTTTTGCTGGAAATAGTTTTGAAAATCGACCAAAATTTCCAAATAAACCAACTAAAAAAAATCAAAATCTAAATCAAAATTCAAAACAAAAAGAAAAACAAAAAACACAATTACAAATTTCAACAAAATTTCCAAATCAAAATCAAAATCAAAATCAAAATCAAAATCAAAATCAAAATCTAAATCAAAATCAAAATCAAAATCAAAATCTAAATCAAAATCAAAATCAAAATCTAAATCAAAATCTAAATCAAAATCTAAATCAAAATCTAAATCAAAATCAAAATCAAAATCAAAATCAAAATCAAAATCAAAATCTAAATCAAAATCAAAATCTAAATTCAAATAAAGATAATATTCAATTTCCACAACCAAAATCAAGAAGTCCAAAACAAACAAAATTTCCACAAAAAAAAATAGAAGAAACAAAAAATAACGAAAAAAAAGAAGGAAATTTAGAATCAAAAAATAATTCAAATTTGAAAAAACCTTCTTCTCCAAAAATTGAAAATAAAAATTCTCCAAAAGTTTATCGAAAACCTCCTAAAATTCCTCCTCCAAAAGCTCCAGCTCCAACTTTGAATAAAATTCCTTCTCAAAATGATATTATTAATCCTAATCCTCAAGAAAAGATTTCTAATCGTCCTCCAAGACCTCCTCCAAGAAAATCTTCAACATTACAAAATTTTGAGCATTCTTTAAAAGAAAATTGATTTATGCTTTTAATTTTTAATTTTTAATTTTTAATTTCTTCTTCTTTTTTTTTTACTTTTTTTTTGTTCACTTTGATTTAAGAAATGGAAAATAAAAAATAAGAAAAAAGATTAAATTTTTCAATTAATTTTTTATTCCACTTTTTGATTAAATTATTTATTAAATTTTTTATTAAATTATTAATTAAATTATTAATTAAATTTTATTCCACTTTTTGATTAAATTATTTATTAAATTGTTGATTAAATTATTGATTAAATTATTTATTAAATTATTTATTAAATTATTTATTAAATTATTTATTAAATTATTTATTAAATTATTTATTAAATTATTTATTAAATTATTTATTAAATTATTTATTAAATTATTTATTAAATTTTTAATTAAATTATTAATTAAATTATTAATTAAATTATTAATTAAATTATTGATTAAATTATTGATTAAATTATTAATTAAATTATTAATTAAATTATTAATTAAATTATTGATTAAATTATTTATTAAATTTTATTCCACTTTTTGATTAAATTATTTATTAAATTATTTATTAAATTATTTATTAAATTATTTATTAAATTATTTATTAAATTATTTATTAAATTATTTATTAAATTATTTATTAAATTATTTATTAAATTATTAATTAAATTATTAATTAAATTATTGATTAAATTATTAATTAAATTATTTATTAAATTATTAATTAAATTATTTAAAATTATTTATTAAATTATTTATTAAATTATTAATTAAATTATTAATTAAATTATTGATTAAATTATTAATTAAATTATTTATTAAATTATTAATTAAATTATTGATTAAATTATTTATTAAATTTTTAATTAAATTTTTATTCCACTTTTTGATTAAATTATTAATTAAATTATTGATTAAATTTTTGATTAAATTATTTATTAAATTATTTATTAAATTATTTATTAAATTATTTATTAAATTATTTATTAAATTATTTATTAAATTATTTATTAAATTATTTATTAAATTATTTATTAAATTATTTATTAAATTATTTATTAAATTATTAATTAAATTATTAATTAAATTATTGATTAAATTATTTATTAAATTTTATTCCACTTTTTGATTAAATTATTTATTAAATTATTGATTAAATTATTGATTAAATTATTAATTAAATTATTTATTAAATTATTTATTAAATTATTTATTAAATTATTAATTAAATTATTTATTAAATTATTAATTAAATTATTGATTAAATTATTTATTAAATTTTTAATTAAATTTTATTCCACTTTTTGATTAAATTATTTATTAAATTATTAATTAAATTATTGATTAAATTATTAATTAAATTATTTATTAAATTATTAATTAAATTATTTATTAAATTATTAATTAAATTATTTATTAAATTTTTCAATTTATTAAATTTTATTCCACTTTTTGATTAAATTATTTATTAAATTATTAATTAAATTATTAATTTTTGATTAAATTATTAATTTTTGATTAAATTATTTGATTAAATTTTTTGATTAATTGTTTAGAAAAGATCAAAGAAATAAGGAAGAGCTTGTCCAATTTCCCAAATACTAATTCCAGTTTTAAAAACTTGAGAAATTTCAATTCTTTTTTGTAAAGATAATAAAGAAGGATAATAAACAATATGTTTTTCATTTTTATCTGAATATTCAAAAAAATGTTCTTCTGATTTTGAATCCCAATTAATTTGTGAAGGTGTTTTTTCTTGAAGAAGTTTTATATAATCTTTTCCAATAAGATGATCCAATTTAGAATTTGCAATATTAACATTTGTTCCATAAAAATTAATTCCTAATAATATTTTTTGATTTGGAATTTCAAGTTTATTAAGAAGATAAAGGAAATTTTGAATCCATGAAGTAGGAGAAATTGGACCAAAACTTTTGAGAATTTTTTTGAGAATTTTTTTGAGAATTTTTTTGAGAATTTTTTGAGAATTAAATTTTTTCTTTTTTAATAATGATTTTTTGGAATTACTTGATTGAATCTGAATAATCATATGTCATAAAACTAAACCGATCAACAACTGAACTTAATCTTTTCAAAGAAGAATAATGATTTTCTTGTAAATTTGGATAAACCTTTGATATAAAAAATTTTATATTAAAAAATTTTATATTAAAAAATTCAATTTAAAAAATTCAATTTAAATTTCAATTCACTTGAACTGCTAAAAATAAAATCATCTTTCTTTGATGGAAATCTTCAGCTAATTTAATAACAAAATCAATAATCTCATTAGAAATTTGAGGTCCAGTTACTAAAGGTATTTCTAAAACAATTCCTTGAAAATTTTGATTTCTTTTTTAAAAGATAATTATTTAAGTTGAATGAATTTAGTTCTAAAAATATCAAAAAAGAAAATAAAAATATACAAGCATTCATCAATAATAGTGTTCCTAATTTTTGTTAGTTCAACATTTCTAGAGGTAATTGATATTAAAAATCTTGGTAAAATTACTGTATTCGTTTGTTTTCTAATTGATTTTAACCAAGTTTGATTGACATTTTCTTTTCCTTCAAAAAAAACTCCAGAATTTTTTCTTCAAATACAAAAAAACACAATTAGAAACTTGATCCAAAAGTTATAAAGAAAATATTTCAATAAGTATTTACTGAGATAAAGTATACCAAACAGGAGATATATAGTTAAATTTCCCTGCATGTCTCAAAGAATAAGTATAACCGTTTGAGTTCCTGAATTATAAATTGATTTGCTATATTTAAGTAAATTTTTCATATAAAATATTCTTTATTCAATTTACCAGGGTGTTACATATCCAAGTGTTTCTCCTGTGAATTTTTTTCGAAATGTTTCTTCATAATAAAAAAATGCATTTTTTGTTATTGTTGAATGTTTTATATTTTTTGTTAATAATCCTTTTTTTTCTACATCTTCTTTTACTGATGTTTCTTTCAAAAACCCTTTTTTTTGTCTTCTTTGTTCACTTTCAATTATTAATAATGAAAAAATTATTATTTGAAACAAAACAAATGAGAAAAATTTCATTTAAAAAAAAAGCAAAAATGAAAAATGATTTTTGAATTATTTTTATTTAATTTTTTATTTTTTGAATTATTTTTGATTATTTTTTTTATTTAATTTTTTATTTTTTGGATTATTTTTGATTATTTTTTTTATTTAATTTTTTATTTTTTGAATTATTTTTGATTATTTTTATTTAATTTTTATTTTTGAATTATTTTTGATTATTTTTATTTAATTTTTATTTTTGGATTATTTTTGATTATTTTTATTTAATTTTTATTTTTATTTTAATTTTTATTTTTGAATTATTTTTTGATTATTTTTATTTAATTTTTCTTTTTGGATTATTTTGGATTTTTTGATTATTTTTATTTAATTTTTATTTTTGGATTATTTTTGATTATTTTTATTTAATTTTTATTTTTGGATTATTTTTGGATTATTTTTGATTATTTAATTTTTATTTTTTTTGAATTATTTTGGAATTATTTTTATTTAATTTTTATTTTTGAATTATTTTTGAATTATTTTTATTTAATTTTTCTTTTTGGATTATTTTTGGATTATTTTTATTTAATTTTTATTTTTGGATTTATTTTTGATTATTTTTATTTAATTTTTATTTTTATTTAATTTTTATTTTTATTTAATTTTTATTTTTGGATTATTTTTGATTATTTTATTTATTTAATTTTTATTTTTGAATTATTTTTGATTATTTTTATTTAATTTTTATTTTTGGATTATTTTTGATTATTTTTATTTAATTTTATTTTTTATTTAATTTTTATTTTGGATTAATTTTGATATTTTTGTTTAATTTTTATTTTTGGATTATTTTTGAATTATTTTTGATTGTTTTTATTTAATTTTTATTTTTGAATTATTTTTGATTATTTTTTTTATTATTAATTTTTTTGGATTATTTTGGATTATTTTTGATTATTTTTATTTAATTTTTTATTTTTTTGAATTATTTTTTGAATTAATTTTTTATTTAATTTTTTATTTTTTGGATTACTTTTGAATTATTTTTTGATTATTTTATTTTTTAATTTTTGTTTAATTTTTTATTTTTTTGAATTAATTTTGATTATTTTGGAATTATTTTTTGAATTATTTTTGATTATTTTATTTTTTATTTTTTATTTAATTTTTTATTTTTGGATTACTTTTGTTTAAAATTTTTTCTTTTTTTGAATTAATTTTGATTAAGTTTGTAATTTAAGCAAAATTCATAAATTTTAACTGAAAATTTAATTCCAATATCTTCTTGTATATTTTCTTTAATTGATTTTGCTAATTCATTAAATCCTTTTGATTTTGCTTCTCTTTCTAAACAATCTCTAAGAAGATCATCTTCTTCGAAATTTTGAGGTGAACTAACTAATTTCTGAAAGAAAGTTTGGAAAATCATTAATAATTTTGTTAAACCAATTTCTTTTATAAATTCTCTAAAATTCTCTAAATGATTTATTTGAGGTTTTTTGTTATATTTTGGATCAATTTGTTCAATAATATTTGTTAAATTATTTTGAATATTTTCATAAATAGAACGTAAATGTTTGATTTTAAGATTTTCCATAATTGATTTTAATTTTGGATTATTTTTGAATATATTAGAAATTTCTTGTTGAGGTAAATTGTAATTATTTAAATCAATAAATTGAGATAAACTTTGTTCAATATCTGGTTGTTTTTGTTCAGAATCGAGATCAGAACATAAATTAATTAAATCTTCACAAATAAATAAGAAAAAGGATAATTGTGAATTTGCTTTTAAATTATCTAAAATTTCATTCAAAATATTTGTTGGTACTTCAACTTGTCCCCATTCTATTTTCCCAAAAAAAGATGTATCTACTATAACTTTATCTTTGAATTGGAAATTTTCAACATTTATAAATATATCATGTGTTAAAACACTTGGTATTAGTTTTTGTTTAATCAAATTTTCAAAATCATCAAAATTATTAATATTATGAAATTTAAGATGTTCATTAATTTCTTTAAATCCAAAATTAAAATCAGAATCAACAACATTAGTTTCTTTGTTTGGTAAATCTACTTTAAATGGAAATAAAACATTTATTTTCTTTTTCTTAATATTTTCTTTTTCTTTTTCTTTTTCGATATTTTCTTTAAATAAAATTGTTTTAATTTGTTGTTTTAAATCATGTTGTAATTTACAAACAAATTTGATAATAGTTTCAATATTTATTTTGTTTTCTGGATATGGAAGAAATTTACTAATTGATGTTGTTTCATTTATTTCTTCAATTTTCATTAATTCAGTTAAATATTCAATTTCTTTATCTTTTTCATCAATATATTTTATTTTTCTATTGAAATTAATTGCAGTTTCTTGATTAATTTCACTTAAAGAATAAATCCAACATTCAATAAATTCATTTTTCCATTTTTCTATATTTTCATAATTTTGATTAATTTCTTTTAAAACATCTTTAATTGTTATGAATTTTATAGTTTCAAATTTATGTTTCCCAGAATATTTTGAATGAATAATACTTGAAAATTTAAGAAATGATGGAAATAAATTTAGAATCTTTAATTTGGAATAATTTTCTAAAAAGAATGAAATAATTTGATATTTCTTCTTATATTCATCAATTTCTTTTGGCTTCAAGAATTTTGAAGTTAAATTTGATATTGGATCTTTATTTAATAATAAAATTGAATCTTCAATAATGTTGTTATTTTGTTTATTTTGTTTAATCTGTAAAAGAATATCTTCATGTTTTTCTTTGAAAGTTGTTTTTAATAATTCTTTCCATTTTTCAATCTCATTTAAGTTTGATTTGATGTTTTCAGGTTTTGAAATATAAGATAAGAAGAGTGAATAATATAATTTTGTATCTATCATAGAAATATTTAAAATATTTGATAAACTTTCCATTTCATTATAAATTAATTTTCTAAAATTTTCATCTGAATCTGTTATTTGATTTTTGATTTTTTCTTGAATTTTCTTATCATTATCATTTCGAATTATAAGTTTATTTTGATTTTTGTGTGAATAGAATCCAACTAAATATAATAATGAATAATGAATAATTCTTGATATTCTTGTAATAATAATTGTATCAATATCAAATAATCTAAATAAAATATTTGGTTCATTATAATTTCCTAATCCAAAAATATTACAAATTTTTCCAATTTGTTTTTGATTAAACATTGGTGATACAATATTTTTATTTTTTAAATATTTATGTGCTGTTTCAAATATCATAAAAGCTGAATAATCTAAAGATTCATTAGCCAAATTAATTTTATTTTCTGAATAATGTTTTTCTACTAAATCAAAAACAGTTGAATATATTATTATTTGCATTTCATCATTGAGATTATTTTGATATTTATCTTCCATCTTTGGTATTGCTAATTTATCTGTTTTAAGTGTATCATCAATTAAATTTCGATATATTGAAAAAATTTCATTTGATATTGATTCTTTTTCTGAATTTAATTGTGGTTTTTGTAAGAAAATTTTTTCAACTTTGGTTTCTATATTTTTCTTTGAATTTCTATCTTCAATATATTTTCTTGCAAAAATATCATATTTTTCAAAAAGATTTTCTGATATAAATTTTAGATAATGCTTGCCATTAGATTTTTTGATTGTATTTATACGTTCCATTATTTCATTTTTTTTATTTGATATATTAATAATATAATAAATTTTCTCAATAAATTTTTGATAATCATCCAAAATATTAATTGAATTATCAATTTCTGGAAAGAATATTTTTGAATCTGAATCAAATTTTGGATTTAATTTTTTGAAATATTGAAATACACTTTGTAAAAATGTGAAAGGAATAAATTTAAAATTATTTTTTTCTAATTTAAATTGTTTTCGAATATTCTCATTCTCATTAATGAATTTCTTTTCAAATTGTTCTGTTGATGAATTTATAATAATAAAAATTTGATGAAATAAAATTGTAAGTAAATTTGGTAAATAGTTTTTTTCAGTTGAAAATATTTGATTAATTTTTGTTCCATCATTTCTTAAATCTTCAATTATTTTATTGAATAAATCTTGAATTTCTTTTGTTTGATTTGTAAATTGATTATATTTAAATATTAATTTGAAATAATTTTCAAAAAGAATTAATTTTTGTTGATTTGTTATTTCATTTAATTCAATAATATAATTAAAAAATTTTGTAGTTGAAATTTGATTTTGATTTTGATTTTGATTTTTGAAAATTGAATTTTGTTGTTTGATAAATTTTTTTGTTTTTGTAAATGAAAGTAAAATTGAATTATTATTGAGAAATTTTGAAATAAGTTTCTAACCAATTAATAAATATTTCTTCTATTTCTTTTTGTATTTTTAATATTTTTAAATTTTCAAGAATTTCATATATTTTTCAAGATAAATTATAAGATTTGAATAATTATCAATTTCTTCATCTTCATTATTTGTATCTTTATCTTTATCTTTATCTTTATCTTTATCTTTATCTTTATCTTTATCTTTATCTTTATCTTTATCTTTATCTTTATCTTTATCTTTATCATTTTCATCATCATTTTCCTCATCATCATCATTTTTCATCATCATTTTCATCATCATCATTTTCATTTTATCATTTTCTTTATCATTTTCATCATCATTTTCATCATCATTTTCATCATCATTTTTCATTATTATTTTCATCATCATCATTTTCATCATTTTTTCATCATCATTTTCATCATCATCATTTTCATCATCATTTTCATCATCATCATTTTCATCATCATTTTCATCATCATTTTTCATTATTTTGATTATCATTTTCATTATTCATTATATCATTTCAAAATTATTTGTTATTGTTATTTTATTGTTTTTAATTGTTATTAAATTGTTATTGTTATTGTTATTGTTTTTCATTATCAATAAATTCTTTTCTTTAATATTTTGAATTGCTATTTTAGAAAATTCAATTATATTCAAAAATTTCATTTGTTTTTAGATTTAATTTTTGGTATTAATTAAATTGAATAAATTGGAAAATATTATTGATTTGGGAAATTTGTTTTAATTCTTTAATAGGAAGTTTTTGTATAATTTCTTTCAATGATAACTCAATCAAATCTATTTTTTCATCATTAAAATAATCAATAAATTTTTCATAATCATTTTCATAATATTTATCATATATATTTTTCATTTTTCATTAAATGTTATATTTTTTGAAATCTTCTATAAAAATAATTTAAGGAAATATTTTGATAAATCATTATTATCATTTTTATAATATTCTGAAACCAAATTTTTAAAAGAACTTTGTACTTTCATTAAATTTTGAATTTGATTTTGATTTTGATTTTGATTTTGATTTGTTATTAATAATTCTGAATAAAATTGATAGAAAAATGGGAATTTTGAATTATTAAATTGATATTTAACAATTTTTAATATAGGTTTAATTTTAATTTTTTCCAATACATTTTCCCAAAATATTTTCACTTCTTTCTTTTCATTTGTATTTAATTTAATTTTGAAATTATCATTAACCATAATTTGACTAAAGAAAATTGAAAGAATACTTTTAACTTTTCTTCTAAATTCTAATTGAATAAATGAATTGAATGATTCAAATTTTTGTTTTGATGATGAATGTTTTTGTTGAATTAATTTATTCCTATCCCATTCATATAAATTTATTCCCTTTTCTTTTCCTTTTTCAATCATATTTTGTAATTTTTTATAAAGTATTGTTCCATCTTTCATTTCATTCTTAATAAAATTTATTGCATTTTCTATTTGATCATGCTTCATAAATGAAAGTAAAGATGATTGTAAAATAGATTCCATAATTTTCCCCCAATTATTTTTAATATCAATCTGTAATAAATCTTTTTCTTCTTCTTTTTGTTTTTGTTTTTGTTTTTGTTCTTTTTGTAAATTTGATAAAATTGATAGTTTAAAATAAGGTTTGTAAATATTATCAATATAATAATATTCCCAATTATTTTCAAATAAGAAAGAAAAATCTGTATTGGTTTCTTCAGTTGATGAAAGATGAACAAGAAAGAGGAAATAATAATTTTTAATTTGTTTTTTCATTTCCTCATTTTTCATTTCCTTTTTTTTTGTTTTCTCATTTTTTGTTTTAAATAAAGAATCAATAATATATTTAAATTGGTGGAAAATAATTTGTGATAATATTTTGGGTGTGAAATGAATTATTATAAGATTATTCTCTTCTTTTTTTCTTCTTTTTCTCTTTGTTTTCGTTTTCATTTTCATTTTCGTTTTTGTTATGGAGAATAATATTTTTAATCTTTTTTTTAAATTTTTTATCACTTTCATAATCTGTAAATTCAAGTTCTTTTACATTAAAATTTTCAATTTCAAGTTTTTCTTTGCTTTTTAATAAATCTGCTGCTGATGTAAGAACTATTGATCTTTGAACTTTTGAATCTTTATCTTTTGGTAATATAAATTTTTGAATTAAAGAATTTAAATCTTTACAATATTCATTCATATATTCTTTACATATTTCTATTAATAAATCTTTATCTGTTTTTTGTAAATTTTCTCCATTATTTTTGATAAACAATTCAGTATAAAGTATTTTCTCCAATTTACAAATTCTAATCCATTGTTTTTTAAATTGTTGTTTAAATTGTTTCATTTCTTTTTCATTTTGATTTTGATTTTTATTTTTGATAGCGTATTGATATTTAAGTGTAAGTGAATATAACAAATCATCATTATAACAAGGAAATAAATCATTTTCTCTTATTTTGGTTAATTCACAAACGTTCTTAATTATATCTTTTTGTTCTTTATCGAAATGTTCTGATGTTTTTTCAATAAATTCTTTTGGTTTAACTAAATATTTTTCAAATCGATTTAAAATTGTTGGTGTTTCTTTTTCATAAGCATATTCTTTTTCAATAATACTAATACATTTGAAATTAGGATGAACTTTTATATTTGAAGTAATATTACCAAATGATATTTGTGTATAATAATCATTTCCTTCTTTTCTGAAATTTAAATTTAATAAATTATATAAAGAAGGATATAAATTTTCATTATTAATTAAAATAACAGTTTTTCCTTCTCGAACATAATTTTGAATTTTGTTTAAATCTTTAAAAATTCTAATAGATTTTTGATCTTTATATAAAGATGATCCAAATAATATATTATAATCTTGTTCATTTATCATTTCAATTTCTTGTAAAATAAATGGTATATTGCAAATATTTTCAATTAAAATCATTATAAATCTTGAAAAATGGAAATGATCAGTTGTTTCTTTAAATACATATGATTCAAAAATTTTTCTTTTTAAATTTTGTGAAATCAATGTTTTGTTATTGATATTTAAATATGTTGATACATTCAATTTATTTAATTCATTTAATTTATCAAAATTTGAAATAATATTTGGTTTGGAACTAAAATTTCTAAGTAAAGAATTAGCAATTAATCCTGAATCATTATAATATAAAATGTTATTTTGATTAGAATATCTGATCATTTTCAAGAAATAATAAAAATCTCTAAGTCCAAAATAAGTTCGATTTTTTTGATTATTTTGAGAAATATTAATAATATCTTTATAAACTTTTGTTAACTGATTTGAAAATTCTTTAGGTATTTGATTAAAATTTTGACTTGTTTTTGATGATGATGATGATAAAATTTGAAATGCTGTATTTTCTAAATCTGTTTCAGAATCTCTTCTAAGAAAAATACCTCTATTCATATTACTAAGATCTAATACCCAATTAGAAATAGAAACTACAGATACTTGATTTTGATTTTGAATTTGAATTTGAATTTGAATTTCATTTTCATTTTGATTTTGATTTTCATTTTGATTTTGATTTTGAATTTGAATTTCATTTTGATTTTTTTTTAATTTATATAATATTTTTTCTGATTTTTCAAGTTTAGAATGAAGAATTTTTAATGGATTTTTTTTATTTAAATCAGCAAGTGCAACTTCTTCAAGAATAACAACTCCTAATTTTTTATTTGTTGTATTTTCTTTTGCATTTTTAAAAATATCTTTTATTGCTTCTGATGTTGTTAATTTAGAACATTGAAGTAATGATTCTTTGAGTGATCTAATTCTTAATTTTTCTATAAGTTTATTTTCTTTATATTTTAATTCAAAAGATTTTAAAATAATTTCAACAGATAATGTTTTTGATGTTCCTATTTTATTTTTTTATTGATTTAAAATAATTAATAAGTATTTGATTTAAATAATTAATAATTTGTTATTAATTTAATTTACCTGGTTTTCCAATTATAAATATTGGGATATTTGTGTAAATACAAATGAAAAGTAATAAACAATTTTCTTTTATTGCTGTATTTTTAGCAATCATTTTTTCTTCAAAATCATAATCCAATGAATTAATAAATTTATCTTGAATTTTTTCTAAAATTTCTTTTTGTTTTTTAACTTTTTTCTTCTTTTTAAATATTTCTTTATAATATTCATCTTGTTTTTTGTTTTGTTGTCTAACTATATAACCAACAAATAAACTTAATATAATTGCTCTTTCAAAATATTCTTCTTCTGTTATTTCTTTTTTTGTTATTTCTTTATAAAATAATAAAAACTTTTTAATTTTTTCTTCATAAAAAATCCAATGAAATATTCTTAAAAATCTTGATACATCTCTTAAAGAAACACTTGCATTTAAATTTTTTTGAAGATTTGAAATTTGATTTTGATTTGAAATTTGATTTTGATTTTGATTTGAATTTTGATTTTGATTTTGATTTTGATTTTGATTTTGATTTGTTCGAATAAATTTTTGTGATTTAGAAATATATTTAGTGATTTTATTTTTATATTTATTTTTATCTTGATTTTCAAGTGAATTTTCAACCATCTTTTCAATATATTTTTCTTCTTTTTCTGATTGAAGTGAATGAAAATCAATAACACAACTTTTTAAAGATTCTGAAATTTCATGAACTCGATAAGCAAGATTTCTGTTTTGTTTAAAAAATTTTTGATTTTGATCATCATTTTCATAATCATTAACATTTAATCCAAATTCTCCAATTGGATCATCATCATAATTTTGTTCTCTATATGGATTAATTGCTGCAATTAATTTAATTTTATCTTCTATTTTTCCTTCAAATGTTTTATCTATAAATAAATGTTTGAAAATAGAAATACAATTTTCTGGTGCAGTATTTAATTCATCAAAAAATAAAATAACATTTTCTGAAATATAATTTTTGCTTTTTCAATACTTTCTTCAATATCTTTTTTGGTAGTTCCTCCATTAACATGAATAGTTATAAGTTTGTAGTTTAATATATCTTCAAAAAGATAATTTATTAATGCAGTTTTACCACATCCTGTTTCTCCTGATATAATTGTTGGAATTCCAATAAATGTTCTAAATTGAATTAAAATCATTTTTGAAATGTTATCTGTTGTAAGTACATATTTTGATTCATTATTAATATGTTCTTGAATAAGTTTTGGATCAACTTCATTTTCTCTAAGAAAGGAAATGTATTTGAAAAAATTTTTTATTTTTTCATTATGTTCTAAATCATTCCAAGATTTATTTTCAAATTTGTATTTTTTAGATAAATCTTCAATAATTTGTTGTTCTTCTTTTGAAATTTGATTATATTGCTCATAAAAAAATGCTATTCCATTTTTAAATTGTTCATTTGGATTTTGAGAAACATCTATTCTTTTTGTATTTTCTTCAGTTTTTAATTTAAAAATAAATCCATATAAATTTTGGAAAATTTCTGGTTTTTTTGTTGATAAATAAGGAATTATTGTAAATCTTGCAATAGAAAAAATCCAATATTTAATTAACTTTTGTAAATTATCCAATTCATCATTATTATCTTGATTATCTTTATTATTTTGATTATCTAACTTTGTTTTAATTAATTCCCAATTAAGTATTGAATTAATAAACATTTTCATTGAAAACCAAAATTCTGATAATAATTTGTAAGATATTGTTATTCCATTTTTAAAATTAGAATCAATATTTTCACTAACTTCTTTTAACATTTTTTTTGAAATATCAATAAATTCTTTTTTTTCATCTTGTTGTAAATTTGGAGTAAAAGAGTTTTGAAATGTTTTGAAATTGGTTTTTTTAAGAAAAAATGTATTATTATGAATTTTAATTAAACAATTTACTACTTTTTTTAAATCATCATCATCATCATCTTCTTTTAATTTAAACTGATCTTTATCAAATTCATATTTTTTGAAACTAACTTCATCTTTTTTATAAGAACATTCAGTTAATTCACAATTTTCTAAAGGATAAAATTTTTCCCAAATTTCATTTTCATTTTCATTTTCATTTTTTTGATTTGGTATTTCAAAAACAATTTCTGTATCTTCATTTAAATTCCAACAAAATGATTTTGATTTTGAATTTGAATTTGAATCTAAATCTAAACTTGAATTTGGATTTTGATCTTCAATAGATCCCCACATAATTAATCCCCATAATGCTTTTGTGATATTATTTGAACATTTACTTGGAAATTCAATATGGATAACTCTTTTTTCATCTTTTAATTTATTTATTTTTTCATCATTTTGATTTAATAATTTAATTAATTCTGAAACAGTTCCTTTATGTAATTGAATTAATTGATAATAATGATAATAATTTTTTGTTGAATTTTGGAATAACAAATTGTTTAATTTGAAAACTTTTCCATCTCCTTGATTTTTGAAAAGAAAACATGAATTTGTTTATAATAACGATTATTTTTCATAATACTACTTAAAATAGGCTTTATATCTGATATAGATTTATCTTGGAAATTTATATATAATTTGTCTCGTTTTAATCTATTTTGTAAAAGATTATCTGATGATATAGAATCAAATATAATCATTGGAAATTTTGTTATATAATCAATTGAATCTATTTGTGAAATAAGATGTATTATATTCTTTAAAGATAGAAATTTTGTTTGGGTTATTGAAAAAAGAAATTTTGTTTCTTTTTCTTTTTCTTTTTCTTTTTCATTTTCATTTTCTTTTTCTTTTTCATTTTCTTTTTGATTTTCATTTTTATTTGCTTTTTCATTTTCATTTTTATTTGCTTTTTCTTTTTCATTTTTATTTTGATTTTCTTTTTCTTTTTCATTATAATATTTATAAATGGAGAAAAAAGAAGTGATATCATTTGATGTTGTTTTTGAATCACAAATTAAAATTTCTTTTCTTAATGGGAATTTGTTTGAATATAAATGATAAATTAATAAAATTCTATTTAAAATTTGTTTTTCTTCTTCTTCATTATTCATTATTGTAATAAATATTTTTGAATCATGAATTCTTCCTGTTTTTTTTTCATCTATTTTTGGAATTAATTGTTTTCTAAATTTCTTTTGTTCAGATGTAAAAGAATCATCATCATCTAAAGTTAAATGAATACTAGAATATAAAGAATAATGTTTATCAATTATTTTGAAAAATTCTTTATAGAATTTAGTTATATCAGCATTTTCTAGATTTTGAATAAATTCTTGTATAATTTCTTTTTTTCCAAAAATAAGTTGTAAAACTGATAAAAACATTTTTTCATTTCTTTTATAAATAATTATTTGAGTTTCAGTTAATTGAAAATTATCTCCTTTGTTTTTTAAAAATTGATAAAAATAGATTAATTGATGAATTGATAAAAAACCTGATAAATTAATTCTTTTAATCTCTTTTTTATGTATTTTCCAATTTCCAAGTATTTCTGAAAGTTCTTCTCTAAAATTTTTAATTTTATCTTGATATGATTTTGGATCGTTTGTAATATCTATTGATTTTTTCCCTAAATTATATAATGATTTTTTATTAGAAAATTTTTTCATTTTATTATAAATATCTTCAATAGATTTAAATAATTTTTGATATTCAACAATATATCTATCTTCTTTTTGATTTTGATTTTGATTTTGATTTTCATCCATTTCAGCTTTTTGTTTTTGTTTTCGATTTAATATAAAACGAAGCATATTCAAACAACTTTCATAATTTTCATTTTTATGGTTTGTAATATTTAATTGAAAAAGGGGTTTTGTTATATTGAAAATAATTTGAGATTGCTTAAATGTATTTTCAATTTTTTGAAGTAAATCTTCTTCTTTATGTTTTTCTTCATTTTTTTCTTCAATATAAAATAAAGATCGATTTAATAATTTAATATCAATTTCTTCTTTTTCTTCTTTTTCTTTTTTGGATTTTAATTCTTGAATTTTTTTTAATTTTTTAATGAAATGTTTGAAATTTTTGAATTTTTTTGAAAATAAATCTGAAAATAAATCTTTTAATTGTATTAAAGAATTCCTCATTTTTTGAATAGCATCATCATTTCGATTTAATTTTTTAATATTTTCTTCAAATTCTTTATTTTGGATTTTTTCTTTTAACCATTCTATTATTGATTTATTTTTATTTTTATGAATTAATTGTTTTATAAATTCAAGAAATGATAAATCCAATTCAATTTTATCAATAATTTCCTTTTTGATATTTTCAACATCTTTAAGTTTTATTTCATTTTCTTTTTTTGTATTTGTAAATTCATTAATTTCTTTAATTTCATTAATTTCGTTTTCTTGGAGAAATATTTTACAAAATTCGATGAAAGGATTAATAGTTTCAATTAATCTTTGTAATTCAAAGAAAATATTGATTTTAATTTTTAAATCTTCTAAAATTTCAAAAGATTCAATCTCATCTTTAAATCTTTTTTCATCATTTATATGAAATTCTGTTTTTAATTTTTGAAATGTAATTTCTAATTTAAAAGTTTCTTTCTTCCATTTTTCCCATTCTTCATTTATAGTTTTACATATTTCTTCAATCTTTATTTTTTCTTGTTCTTTTTCTTTTTTTAAATTTTTGAGATATTTTATAAATTTTTGTTTGTAAAAAGAGTTTTTCAAAAATAAATTAATAGATTTTGTTTTTTCTGTTTTTTTTTCTGTTTTTTTCAGATAATTTTCCATATCTTTTAATGTAGAATCTTTATCAAATTTTTTTGGTAATCCACCAAATTTGAATCCTTCTTTTTCTTTTTCTTTTTCTTTAAATTGATCAAAGAAATATTTCATTTTTGAAATTTTTTCATCTAAATCAATATATTTTTTTCTGTTTTCTTCAATTATTTTGTTTTGTTCATTTGAGATTATTAATTTAATAAATTTTGTGAATATTTCTTCATTCCTGAAAAACATTTTCCAATCTTCTATTTTCGTATTTGGATAATTTTGTAATTTTTTAAAATATTCATTGAGTTCTTTTTCATAATTGTTTAATTGTTTCTCAAAATTTTGATTAATTCTTTTAGTATCTTTTATTAATTTTTTAAGTTGAGGAGAAGATTTCTTGAAAGTTAAGAACCATAATAATACATTTCTCCATTTATTTGAATTAATTTCATTTATTTGAATAATATCATTCCAATTTAGTAATTGATTTTGATTTTGATTAAAATCAACATATTTAATCCAACAATGTATATGAATATTTAATGGAATAAACCTTAAATATGTTTTATTGTTTATAATGTTTTTGAATTCATATTTTGCATCTTCCATATAAATTTCTTGAAATTGTTCTTCAAAATCAATAATAAATTTATATTTAAATAAATTTTTTTTATCAACTTTTTTAATATAATCTATATAAATTTTATCTCTGAAAATATCAGTTATAGTGCTAATTTTTGAGATATGGTTTGGATTATCATCAATTAAGGTTGGATGTTTAAATAGATAATCATCAATATTTATTTTCTGGTTAAAATAAATTATTGAAAGAATTTTTGATTGATTTGCTTGAATATTTAGTTGTTCTACAATTTCATTCATTTTTAACCAAAATTTAAATATATCTAAAACAGTTTTAAAGTTTTCTGCTTTTAATTTCTCTTTAAATTCTGGAAAATCAATCAGATCATTTATTGATTTAGAGAAAAATCGTGAATTCATAAAATTATTCCATAAAGTGTTTGATAAATCAAATTTTGTTCCAAAAATATTTTCCAAAACTTCTTTTTTAAAATAAGAATTCATTCCTTTTTGTAAATAGAATGAAAATACATTTTCAATAGCATTTCGAATATTATTGTTAATTTTTTTTATTTTAGGAAATTCAAATTCTTGTTCAAATAAAATAAAAAGAGGTAAAAAATTAATTTTGTAAGATTTCTTGTTTGAATATTTGTTAAATAATTGAAGAAATTCTTTTAATGATTCAAATAATTCTTTTTGTTTGTTTTTATAATAAACTGAGAAAATCAAATAATTTGTTTTTAATAAAATCATTTGCTTCACATTTTGAGATGTTATCCATTATATTTTTACTTTTTGAAGGTTTAAGGATAAAAAGTAAGCGAGCTAATAATTCTGGATTTTTCTTTTTTTAAATGATCTTCTTTTTTCGTTTAAATCATTTAAAATTATATTTTCAAATTCATTTGGTTTTAAAGCATTTTAAATTTCAAAAAAGTCTAATAAGCGAGCTAATTCAAAAAATCTTTATCTTTAAAATCTAATAAAGAACTTATAATCAAAATCCATCTTTCTTTCTTTGTTGATTCAAAAATAATTTATTGAAGTAATTGGTTTTGGTTCTTGATTTTTAATTTGAGTAAGAAGCATTTTGAGGAAACAAGAAAATTGAAAAAGATGCATTTCTTTTTGAAGGAGAAGAAAAATTTTGGTTTCAAAGGTGTTGTTTTGATTCATCTATTAAAATAACAATCAATTTCTTTTTCTTTTTCTTTTTCTTTTTCTTTTCTTTTCTTTTTCTTTTTCTTTTTGAACAATAATTTTTCTTTTTCTTTTTTCTTTTTCTTCTTTTGCTTTTGCTTTTGTTTGTTTTTTTTTCTTATTTTTTTTGTTTTTGTTTGTTTTGTGTTTGTTTTTGTTTTGTTTTTGTTTTGTGTTTTTGTTTTTGTTTGTGTTTTTAAAAATGAAAAACTTACTTTTTCAGTAAAAATGAAAAATTTTTGGAATAAATAAAAAGAGAAAAAAAGCAATAAATTAAAATTAAAAGGAGAATAATAAAAGGAGAATAATAAAAGGAGAATAAAAATAAAGAAAGAAAAAGGGAAAATTTGCTTTTAAAAATTTTCCAGTTTTATTTTTCCTTTTTTTTCATTTTTTTTTTCATTTTTTTTTTTCAATTTTTTTTTTCAAATGAAAAATCAAGATGAAAATCAAGATATTGATGATGATGATTATGAATTAAATCTTGCACTTGCTCTTTCATTAAGTGAAAATCCTAATCAAGATGAAAATCAAGATGAAAATCCAAAAGGAAATCAAGATGAAAATCCAAATCAAGATGATTTAGATGATTTAGATGATTTAGATGAAGAAACTCGACTTGCTATTAAATTATCTTTAACAGACATGGAGCTTTCTGAAAAAGATGAAATCAATGAAAAAGATAAAATTAATCAAATCAATCAAATGAATCAAATCAATCAAATCAACCAAATGAATCAAATCAATCAAATCAATGAAAAAGATGAAATCAATGAAAAAGATAAAATTAATAAAATGAATCAAATCAATCAAATCAATGAAAAAGATAAAATTAATGAAATTAATGAAAAAGATAAAATCAATAAAATCAATCAAATCAATGAAAAAGATAAAATTAATCAAATGAATCAAATGAATCAAATGAATAAAATGAATCAAATCAATCAAATGAATCAAATTAATAAAAAAGATAAAATCAATGAAAATAATGAAAATAATCTCGTTATTCAACAAGAAAATGAAAAGTACAATTTAACTCCTAAACAATTAGCTCAGCAAGTTTCAACAACAGAAAAATCAGCTTTTCAATCATTCTTAACAAAATATACCAATGGTTTTGATCAAATACCTCATCAAAAAAAACAATCAATCAAAAGAAGAAAACCAAGAAATCGAAGAAAAAATTTTGGTCATATTGAATTATCTGATTCAAGAACTCTTTTAAGAGAAAACAGAAGAATTATGCAAGAACCATATCATCAAATGGCACCACCAAATTTAGCAATAACAAAATCACATTTAAATCAAAATCAATTTGGAAATCAAAACGAAAATGATTTTGATCAGAATGAAATAGAAAAAGCTATTCGATTTTCAATGATGGATCAAAATCAAAATCAAAATCAAAATCAAAATCAAAATCAAAATCAAAATCAAAATCAAAATCAAAATCAAAATCAAAATCAAAATCAAAATCAAAATCAAAATCAAAATCAAAATCAAAATCAGATTGAATTTGAAAAAGAAATTGAAAAAGAAATTCCCAAACAAAATTATCGAAGGAAAAAAACAAATCAAACAAATTCACATTTAACTGATGAGGATATGTTGAAACCAATTGTTGAAGATTCCCAAAAAGATAATATTATTGATGATTTTGAAGTGATTGAAAAAAAAAGAATGGAAAAAGAAAAATTAGAAAAACAACGACTTGAACAAGAAAAAAAGATTCAAATTAAACAAAAAGTTGAAAGAAGAACAAAAGAATTGAAATTAAACAAAGAAATTAGTGATTTTATTTTTAATGAAGATCTTCTTCAAAAAACAATTAATTCACTTCCTTTTGTTGATCCAAAAAGTGAAGTTCTTATAGATAAAATCCAAAATCTTAAAAATAAATTCAAAAGTCCACAAGAAATTCGAAGAGAAATGCAACAACTTCAAGATCAACTCACTCAAATTGCAAATTGATTTAATTTAATTTTAATTTTCCCAATTTTTTTTAAGAGTCAAGTTTTAATCTCAATTTATTAATAAAAATAAAAGGAAATTAATTTAATTTTGTTCCACTTTTTTAATTTTAATTTTTTATTTTAATTTAATTTTTTTATTTTTTATTTAAAATCTTGATTGATAAAGAAAAAGGATAAAAAAATAATAAGAAATGAAAATAAATCAATTTAATTGCTTATGAATTCTCATTAATTCACCAATAATAGTAAGTAACATTTTAGGCTTAACTTCCACAATATCTTCTGGAATAACAAAGATATTTGCACCTAATTTTCTGCACAAAGTGATAGCATACAAAGCATTATTCATATATTCTTGAGAAGAATCACCAAGTTGAACAAAATCATAATTGACAAAAGATGATTTAATAGCGAACACAAGATCCACAAAAAACAAGCCAGATTTGATTGAGGGGTCTTTTAAAGAAGAGACTTGAGACGATTTGCCTGCAGATTTTATCTGTGCATTTGCCCATTCAACCATCTCAGTGTCAGTGATTTTCCCACTTTTAATAACTTTCAATTCGGAAAGTATATTTTTTAGATGAAATTCCATTGTTTGCCAAAGAAAACCAAGAAGAAGAGTTTGAGAGCCGTTGAAGATGTCTGTTCCTGAAATATTAACCAGTCTCAAACCGAGTTTCTTGCCAACTTCGATTGCGTAGTTGCAATTTTCAATTTCTTGATAAATATTTGAAAAATCAGTATTGACATGTTTCCAATCAACAAAACCTGGTTTGATTTTATCGAGTATCTTTAAGACAACAATTCCGTTCCTCAGATCTTTGTAGAGCGCGGTTACTCTTGGTTCGAATCCAAAAGTGTTTATCCATATCCTAAAAGCTCGTTCTTCTCTTGTCCCTAATGCGGTGTAATCCAAAATTCTGAGGTTGATGTCTTCGCTTGAGACTTTCAAACCTGAGCGAGTATGAAAAAGCTTTGCCAGAAACGCGATGTTGAGTTCTGAATAATCTGCGGAAACAATATTGCTTACAGAAACAAAGAAAGGACAGTTTAATTTGGCAGCGTTTGAAACAACAAGTTCTGCTCTTGATTCGTAGTCCATATCCTCAGAATACTCGTCCAAGGGACATCTTTTTGGGCTTAACTGGTTGAGCAAGATAAGCAAGCATTCCGAATCACGTAAATCTTCTGCGAAGTTTTTGATAACTCGGGAACTATTTGCCTGTTTCAAGTGATAATTGACCCATCTCATCAATAATTTTTCAGGTGGCATATCCTTTATCGATTGCATTTTTTCATTTTCGGAAAATAAACAGAGAATTTCAGGATGTTTCTCGAGAGAAATTGTTGATAATAAGCCTGCAATGGTAATTTCCCAAGCCAAGGCTATTACTACGTTATCGACACCGGATACAAGATCATCCACAGTTATTGCAAATACATCACATCCAATTGATTGAGCTGAATTCAAACACAGTGTGTGATTTTCCACTATTTGCTCCTCAGTGGGGCTTATGATTGTAAGCGCACGTTCGTCCAGAGTTCCTGGCACTGCGTGGTTTATCAGCTTGCAAAGCAGAACTCCATCCAGTATTGCTCCTGCTAAACTAGGTGTTTTTGTTCCTATTGGGAGAATATGGACCAAGTGACGATCATATTTAAAGGTGTGATTGATGTACCGGATCATGCTCATCTCCAGAAGATCAATTTCATGCTCGAAAGATGTGTTGCTTATCTCACGTGGTGAAAAAGCATGATCAAGTGCTATGATATGTTCCAGTTTTTTCTTAAGTGTCACGTTTTCGGCTGAAAGACTCGTTGTGATCGAACTGAGTTTCGTTTTTTCTTCTTCCATTGTTTCTCTTTCTTGTTTTTCACTGTAAATTTCTGCGCTCATCATTTCAAGTTTTTCTTGTAGTTGTTTTTGTTCGCTTTCTAATTTTTCTCTTAATTTTTGTTCTTTAATCAACGATTTTTTTGTTTCTTCAAAAATTTCTAATGCTTGTTCTAATTTTTGTTGATCTTTTTCTTTTTCTTCTTCCATTTTTTCGGTTAATTTTTTTGTTATTTCTTCGTTTTCGTTTTGTTCTCTTGTTAATTGTGTTTCTAAGAATAATATTTTTTCTTGTGTTTCTATTAGTTGTTGTGATTGTGTTCTCATTTTGAATTTGAAATCCTCCATTTCGATTTTATGTTGTTGTTCTTTTTCTTCTATTGCAAGATTTTTTTCATTTTTAAGTTCATTTATCTCATTCATATTTTGGGTTATTTTTTGTTCGTAATTCTATATAAATTCAAAAATATTTAATTCAAAAATATTTAATTTAATTTAATTTAATTTAAAAATATTTAATTCAATTCAAAATATTTTAATTTGATTTAATTCAATTCAATTCAACTCAAAATTGGATAAAAATATTTAATTTAATTTAATTTAATTCAAAATCGGATAAAATATTTAATTTAATTCAAAATATTTAATTCAAAATTGGATAAAAATATTTAAATTATTTAAATGCCAAATTATTGGATAAAAATCGGATAAAAATATTTAATTTAATTTAATTTAATTCAATTTAAAATCGGATAAAAATATTTAAATTATTTAAATGTCAAATTATTGGATAAAAATTGGATAAAAATATTTAATTCAATTCAATTCAAAAATATTTAATTCAAAATCGGATAAAAATATTTAATTTAATTTAATTTAATTTAATTTGATTTAATTCAATTCAATTTAATTCAATTCAATTCAATTCAATTCAATTTAATTCAATTTAATTTAATTCAATTCAAAATCGGATAAAAATATTTTAATTTAATTCAATTTAATTCAATTCAATTTAATTTAATTCAAAATCGGATAAAAATATTTTAATTTAATTCAATTTAATTCAATTCAATTTAATTTAATTCAAAATCGGACAAAAATATTTAATTCAATTCAAAATCGGATAAAAATATTTAACTTAATTCAATTCAATTCAATTCAATTCAATTCAATTCAAAATATTTAATTTAATTTAATTTAATTTAATTCAATTCAAAATATTTTAATTTAATTCAATTCAATTCAATTCAAAATATTTTATTTTAATTCAATTCAAAATTGGATAAAAATATTTAACTTAATTCAATTCAATTCAAAATTGGATAAAAATTGGATAAAAATTGGATAAAAATATTTACAAGAGTCAAAGAAGAAATTTTGCTTTCGGTTTCTTCTTGAATTGTCAATAATTTTTCTTTAAGTTCTCTGTTTGAATTGCTATAAGCTTCCCTCATCTGTTGTTCTTGTTGAAGAATTCTTTCTTTTTCTGCCATAACTTCATTCAGTTGCTTAATTTGAGTTTCTGATGATTCTAATTGTCTTTTAAGTGCTTTTTCCTTATTTTTAATTCTTTCAACTTGATTTCTTAATACTACAAATTTCATTTGTTGTTCTTTTTCGTTTTCTTGCAGTTTATTTTGCATTTTTTCTTCAAGTTCTTCATTTGATTTTATTAACTTTTACTAATTGCTTTTGTACATCAATTAATTCTTCTTTCATTATTTTTTCATTTGCCTGAAAATCCAATATTTTTTGTTGTAAATCAAAGTACATTTTTGACAACTCAATCAAACAAGCCTTTAAGAAATTAAAAAGAAAATTTTCAATTTTTTCATTTTGAACTGGAATTTAATAAAAAGAAATTTAAATATTTTACCATATAATATAATTTTCTCTTTGAATCATCATCAATGGTTAATAATTGTAACTCGTGCTTACTAATATGTTCACCGATTTGATACCAAGTCAAATCTTCTTGATCATCTGATTGTGAAGTGAAAAGTTCAGGAAGTTTATTTGCGACGAAATCTAATGCTTGTTGAGCATCATCTAAAATTTTTTTTTCTTCTTGTTTTTGATCTGAAATTTCCGCAAAATGAATATTAATAATTGTTTCTAATGCATCGTCCATTTTTGCTTTTGAAAAAGTTAATTTTTCAAGCCAAGTATTCTGAATTTTGAGTTCGACATTTTCTTTTTCAAATTGATTATATTGAATTACATGTGTATTTGACAGCATGAATTTTTTTTTAAGATTTTGAAGATGTGTTCTTGTTGCGGTTATTTCAGTTATAAGTTGTGAATTTTTTTCAAGTAAAGTTTCTACAAATTTGAAAAAATTATTTTTTTTTTTTGGAATGTCTTGTTTTTAAAAATTTTTATCAAAAACAAACTTACTTTTATCAAATTCAAGATTGGAAATTTGTTGTAATAAACTATGCTCTCTTTCTTCAAGTTCGGAAACTTGCATATTTTTTGAAGCTAATCTTTTCATTTCTCTTTTGTATTCTTTTGCCTTTTTTAGCAACCTTTCATGTTTTCGTTTTAATTTATTATATTCTTCCAATTCTTTTTGAGATTCACCGAGTCTTTCAATCGATTCTTGATAATTTTCAGTGACTTTTTCAAGTTGTTTTTGGAATTCGGAACATTTATCATGAACTTTTTTCTTTTCGTTTTCCAAATCATCGATAATTTTCTCCAATTCTTGAGTAATCGCTTCATTTTGTTCATATGTCATAACTTGATTTTGAAGTTGTTCAATTTCTTTCAGTAACGCTTTATTTTCTTTTGCCATTTCAAAAGTCAAATCTGTAAATTCCTTTAAAGGATCCACACTAATTTCAGTTATTTCAGCAATTTCTTTAACTTCTTGAGGATCATCAAAATTGAAAGTGACTTTTTGGATTGATTGCAAATCAATGGGATGAAAACCTGGAGTTACTTCAGTCAAAGAAGAACGTTCTGGAGGAGTTTTTACTCTTTTATGGCCAAATAATAGCTTCTTTTTCTTCTTTTTTTTTTCATCATTTGTCTTATCAAGATTTCCAATATTTCGAATATTTTGAATTGACAAATTTTTTTCCGAATTTGATTTTTTCAACTGATAATTTGGTCCGTTATTTCGTATCAATTGTGACTTGAGTTTTTTCAAGTTTGATTTCCTTTCTTTGCCTTTTTGAGTTAATTCAGAGGTGTCAAGTAACGTTACCATTCTGTTATCTTGTACGTTTTTTTCAGGAAAAAGTTCTGCTCTTGACATTGTAATTCTTGGTAAAAATACTTTTGATTGTTTTCTTAATATCGGTTGTGGTTTTGCTTTTAATACTTGCTTTCTTGGTGAATCAATCAGTTTTCGTGTGGAAATTTTTGCTTTATTTTTAATTGTTTGTGATAAATGTACAAAGTTTGACATAATTTTTTAATTTTTTAATTTTTTGGATTAAGTAATAGAAAAAAAAATAAAAGAAAAATTTATTTGGAAAAATGAAAAATTTTCAATAAAAATCTTATTGAAAAAAAAAAAATAAAAAAAAGGAAAAAATGAATTTATTTTTTTTTAAATTTTTTTTTTTTTATTTTAATTTTTAATTTATTTTTAATAACGGAAAATTAATTAATTAATTAAAACAGATTTTGATCATTATTTTATTTTATTTGATTAATGAATAATTTTTTATTTTTTTTTTCCTTTTTTTTTGGATTTAATTTGTCAGTTTTTTTCTTTTTCTTTCTCCTTTTTTATTTTAAAATTTGGAATTTATTTTATTTCAATTTTTAATAATAATTAATAATAATTAATTATAAATTTTATTTATTTGTTAATTTAAAAAAGAATTAAAAATAAATTATTAATAAATTATATTTAATTTTTATATTTATTTTTTAATTAAATATTTTTATTTATTTTATTTCAATTTTATTAATAATAATTATTTATAATTAATTATAAATTTTATTTATTTATTAATTTAAAAAGAATTTAAAAATAAATTAATTAATAAATTATATTTAATTTTATATTTATTTTTAATTAAATATTTTTATTTATTTTATTTCAATTTTATTAATAATAATTAATAATACTTAATTATAAATTTTATTTATTTATTAATTTAAAAAGAATTATAAATAAATTATTAATAAATTATATTTAATTTTATATTTATTTATTAATTAAATATTTTTATTTATTTTATTTCAATTTTTTAATAATAATTATTTATAATTAATTATAAATTTTATTTATTTATTAATTTAAAAAGAATTATAAATAAATTATTAATAAATCTATATTTAATTTTATATTTATTTATTAATTAAATATTTTTATTTATTTTGTTTCAATTTTTATTAATAATAATTAATAATATTTAATTATAAAATTTATTTATTTATTAATTTAAAAAAGATTTATAAAATAAATTATTAATAAATTATATTTAATTTTATATTTATTTTTATTAATTAAATATTTTTATTTATTTTATTTTAATTTTTATTAATAATAATTAATTATAATTAATTATAAAATTTATTTATTTATTAATTTAAAAAGATTTAAAAATAAATTATTAATAAATTATATTTATTTTTATATTTATTTTTAATTAAATATTTTTATTTATTTTATTTCAATTTTTAATAATAATTAATAATACTTAATTATAAATTTTATTTATTTATTAATTTAAAAAGAATTATAAAATAAATTATTAATAAATTATATTTAATTTTATATTTATTTTTATTAATTAAATATTTTTATTTATTTTATTTCAATTTTATTAATAATAATTATTTATAATTAATTATAAATTTTATTTATTTATTAATTTAAAAAGAATTATAAATAAATTATTAATAAATTATATTTAATTTTATATTTATTTTTAATTAAATATTTTTATTTATTTTATTTCAATTTTTAATAATAATTAATAATAATTAATTATAAAATTTATTTATTTATTAATTTAAAAAGATTTAAAAATAAATTATTAATAAATTATATTTAATTTTTATATTTATTTTTAATTAAATATTTTTATTTATTTTATTTTAATTTTATTAATAATAATTAATAATACTTAATTATAAATTTTATTTATTTATTAATTTAAAAAGAATTATAAATAAATTATTAATAAATTATAATTTAATTTTATATTTATTTTTAATTAAATATTTTTATTTATTTTATTTCAATTTTATTAATAATAATTAATAATAATTAATTATAAATTTTATTTATTTGTTAATTTAAAAAGGATTATAAATAAATTATTAATAAATTATATTTAATTTTATATTTATTTTTTAATTAAATATTTTTATTTATTTTATTTCAATTTTATTAATAATAATTAATTATAATTAATTATAAATTTTATTTATTTATTAAATTTAAAAAGGATTATAAATAAATTATTAATAAATTATATTTAATTTTATATTTATTTTTTAATTAAATATTTCTATTTATTTTATTTCAATTTTATTAATAATAATTATTTATAATTAATTATAAATTTTATTTATTTATTAATTTAAAAAAGATTTAAAAATAAATTATTAATAAATTATATTTCATTTTTTTCATTTTTTCATTTTTTTCATTTTTTCATTTTTTTCATTTTTTTTATTTTTATTTTTTATGGAGAAACAAGAAGAAATTCCTTATGAACCACTTTCTAAACTTCCAGAATGGAAAGATATTCAACCAATTCCACAAAAAGAATCATTAAAAGATCCTTGTGCAATTTTATATTCTCCTCAATGTATAAAATCAAATTTAAAATTAAAATTAAAATTAAAATTCATTTATAATCAAAATCTAAATTAAAATTAAAATTAAAATTAAAATTAAAATCAAAATCAAAATCAAAATTTAAAATTAAAATTAAAATTAAAATTATAATTAAAATTAAAAATAAAATTCATTTATAAAATTAAAATTAAAATTCATTTATAAAATTAAAATTCATTTATAAAATTAATATTATAATTCATTTATAAAATTAAGTCAGTGAAGTTATGGATTATTTCCGAGCAATATTACAAAAAAAAGAATACAGTGAAAGAGCATTAAAACTAACAACTGAAGTAATTAGATTAAACTGTTCTAATTATACAGTTTGGGAATATCGAAGAGGAATATTAGAGCATTTAAAAATAGATCTAAACACTGAGCTCGATTATCTCGACAAAGTAATAGAACAACACCCGAAAAACTACCAGGTATGGACTCACAGAGTCTGGGTAACAACAAAGCTAAATAGCGGAGATAGAGAAAAGGCATTCACAGAAATAGCTTTTTTGAATGATTCCAAAAATTATCATGCTTGGTCTCACAGATTTTGGGCAATTGAATATTTTAATCTGTGGGACGGAGAGCTTGAGTTTATCGACAAATTTTTCGAAAATGACTTGAGACACAACTCTGCTTGGGCTGCAAGATTTTTTGTTGCTACTCAAAATGGAAAATTGAAGAATGATCCAAAAATTCAACTTCAAGAAATTGAATTTTCTTTATCAAAAATTAATTTAACTTGTAATAATGAAAGTGCTTGGAATTATTTCATTTCTTTCTTTGAAATTGCAAATTTGGATCAACAACAAATTAATGATTTAGTTTCTAAGATTGAAACTAAAAAAACTAGACATCGTTTTTGTCCTTTTCCAATGTCTTTTTTGATTAGAGTTTATTCTGATAAGAAATTTGGTTATTTTTCAAAAGAAAATTTAGAAAAAGCAATTACTTTTTGTGATGCACTTTCTGATGAATGTGATACAATAAGAAAAGCTTATTGGAATTATAAGAAAATTGGATTAGAGAAGATTTTAAAAGAAGAATTTTAAATCAAAATTAAAATTAAAATTAAAATCAAAATTAAAATCAAAATTAAAATTCCTTCTTCTTTTATTTTGCTTTTTTTTTTTAAAAAGAAAATTATTTCCGTTTTCATAAAGATTCTTTTTTAATTTCTTTTGTTCTTTTTTAGTTTCTTTTGTTTTAAAAAAAAAATAAAGAAATCTTTTTTTTTTTTAATTTTTGGATTCTTTAAGAACTTGTAAAGCAAAAGGAAACCAACTATTTTGATTAAGTTTATAATAAAGATGAGCATCAGTTAATTCAGAAAGAGCTTTTGTTGATAAATCTGATTCAAAAGCATCCAAATATAAAAAGTGAATCAAAGCTTGAACAACTTCAAAACTTTTTTTGCTTTTATCTTCCACTTTTTGATCATTTTTTGCTTGTTCAAAAATTGATTTAAATAACTGACTTCTAGCAATAAGAATAATTTTATGAACTTTAATCTCTTTTGAATTTGAAGAAATAACAAAATCTTTTGATTTATCATCCAAATAGAGTTTTTTTAAATCTCTTAAAAGACCGCGTTGACCTTTTTTTGTTCTGTAATCGTATCCAAGTTTATTTGATAATTGCTTAACAATTTGCGAGTTTTTTTCGTAATTGCGGTCATCAATTAATCCTGAATAAAGAAATTTTAAGAAAACTTCCATTTCATTTAAAGGTGTAATTTTTGCCATTTCGTGGAGTTTAAATAAGTTATCGTTTGTTCTTAGTTTAAGGATTAGTTTATGAGCTGGAATTTTTCCATTTTTGCAAATAACTTCTGTGTCTGTAAATGTTTTTGTTTCTAAAAGAGTTAAAAAGTCTTGAGAAAGGCTATTGTAATATAAGAACCATTTATGGATTTCTTGAGAATCAGTATAATCGATTGGTCTTTTTAACTTTTTTTAAATGAATTAATTTAAATTTTTTTAAATGAATTAATTTAAGTTTTTTTAAATGAATTAATTTAAGTTTTTTTAAATGAATTAATTTAAATTTTTTTACACTCTAATTTTTAAATAAAATAAGAATTGATTAAGTTTTTAAAAATATTTTCAAAAAAAAATTACTTTCTAAATTAAATTAAATTAAATTAAATTAAATAAAAAATAAAAAATTAAATAAAAAAATTAAACAAACATCTCGATAGTTCAAATCTCCTTTTGCAGCAATTAAATACTTAATAACATCTTCATAATTTTCTCTTTTGCAAGCTTCATGAAGTGGAGTTGAAAATGATTTGTCAATGTAATTAAGAGGAGCATTTGAATCAACAAGAAGTTTAACAACATCAAAAGAAGCGCCAAAACGACAAGCTAAATGTAAAGGTGTTTCAAAGAAATTGTTTTTCAACTTGACATTGGCACCTGAATCAATGAGACTTTGAATGACATCTTTGCGAATAAAATGAACACAAGCCTCATGAAGAGGAGAGTTGCCAAAGCTATTCTTGACATTGACATCCACACCGGAATCAAGAAGTAATTGAATGACCTTTTGGGGCGCACCTTTTATGCAAAGGGAATGAAGAGGCGTGTTTGACTGTGAATCTTTGACATTGATGTTTGCACCGGAAGAAATGAGAACTTTAAGAAGTTTTGAATTAAGATCTGCTTTTTCGCAAAGAATACTAAAAGGGGTTTTTCCGTCTGAATTAACAGAATGCAAATTGGCACCTTTTGAAGTTAGATACTTAATAACGTCAATGTCAGGGGGATCAGCTGAACAAGCAAAATGTAGTGGCGTTGAGTTGCTTGTCGTTGATTGGTTAATTGTGCTTTGAAAATTTTGTTTGGGATACAAACTAATCAAGTGCTTGATGACTTTGACACCTGCGTTATATTGACAGGCAAGATGAAGAGGGGCTAAATTGTTTATGTTTTGTGAATCAGCATGCGCTTTTGATTTTAATAATAATTTGACATTTTCAAGTGACGGTTGATTTGTACAAAGATAATGAAGTGGCGTTGAGTTAAATGAATCGCCAACTTGTGCCTTTGCTCCACTTTCTAAAAGAATTTCTATTAAATGATCCCCTTTTCTGTTTTTGCATGCATGATGTAATGGCGTTATGTTTTTTTTGTCAGGAAAGTTGACATTGGCTCCTGCGCTTATTATTGTTTTCACTGTCTTTTTGTCAATTTCTTCTTGTTGAACTGCAAAATGTAAAATTTCATTTGTGTCAATTTCTTTATATTTGTCAAGTTTTTTTTTTAAGTCATGTGTTTTGTTTTTTTTAATTAATTCTTGTATTTCTTTTATTGTTTCTGTCATTTGTAATTTTTCTTTTTATTATAATAATAGAAAGGAAAAAGAAAAAAAATGATTTTAAAAAAAAGTGAAAAAAAACTTTTTTATAGTTCATGTTTTTTTTTTTATTTTAAAATTCGTTATTTTTTTTATTTAAAAAAAAAATTTTTTTTTTTCTTTCTTTCTTTCTTCTTTTCTTCTAAACAAATTTAAGTCTTGATTTTGGATTAATTGGTGTTATTGATTTTTTTTGACTTTTAAGACTAAACATACTTTCTTTTCCAACTTGAGTTAAAAATCCAGATCTTTTCTTTTTACTTTGAGCATGTGCAAAATTTTCCCAAGCAGCTTGTGATTTTTCATTTTTATTTCTTTTTTTATCTGGATTTTTTTTCTTTTTTTCTAAATAATCCAAAAAAAACAATTTTAAATTAATTTTAAATCAATTTTATATTAATTTTATATCAATTTTATATCAATTTTAAATCAATTTTATATTAATTTTATATCAATTTTATATCAATTTTATATTAATTTTATATTAATTTTATATCAATTTTATATTAATTTTATATTAATTTTATATTAATTTTATATCAATTTTAAATCAATTTTATATTAATTTTATATTAATTTTAAATTAATTTTATATCAATTTTATATTAATTTTATATTAATTTTATATCAATTTTATATCAAATTTATATTAATTTTATATTAATTTTAAATTAATTTTAAATTAATTTTATATTAATTTTATATTAATTTTATATTAATTTTATATTAATTTTATATTAATTTTATATTAATTTTATATTAATTTTATATTAATTTTATATTAATTTTATATTAATTTTATATTAATTTTATATTAATTTTATATTAATTTTATATTAATTTATATCAATTTTATATTAATTTTATATCAATTTTAAATCAAATTTTATATTAATTTTAAATTAATTTTAAATCATATTAATTTTATATTAATTTTATATTAATTTTACATATTAATTTTATATTAATTTTATATTAATTTTATATCAATTTTATATTAATTTTATATCAATTTTAAATCAATTTTAAATCAATTTTATATATTAATTTTATATTAATTTTATATTAATTTTATATTAATTTTATATTAATTTTATATTAATTTTATATTAATTTTATATTAATTTTATATCAATTTTATATTAATTTTATATTAATTTTATATTAATTTTATATCAATTTTATATCAATTTTAAATCAATTTTAAATCAATTTTATATCAATTTTATATAAATTTTATATCAATTTTATATTTTTAAAATCAATTTTAAATTTTTAAATCAATTTTAAATCAATTTTAAATCAATTTTAAATCAATTTTAAATCAATTTTATATTAATTTTAAATCAATTTTAAATCAATTTTATATTAATTTTATATTAATTTTATATCAATTTTAAATCAATTTTATATTAATTTTATATTAATTTTATATCAATTTTAAATCAATTTTATATTAATTTTATATTAATTTTAAATCAATTTTAAATATTAATTTTTATATTAATTTTATATCAATTTTAAATCAATTTTATATCAATTTTAAATCAATTTTAAATCAATTTTAAATCAATTTTAAAATTAATTTTATATTAATTTTATATTAATTTTATATTAATTTTATATTAATTTTATATTAATTTTATATTAATTTTATATTAATTTTATATTAATTTTATATTAATTTTTATAAATTAATTTTAAATTAATTTTATATTAATTTTATATCAATTTTTATATTAATTTTAAATCAATTTTAAATCAATTTTATATTAATTTTAAATTAATTTTATATCAATTTTATATTAATTTTATATTAATTTTATATTAATTTTAAATCAATTTTAAATCAATTTTAAATCAAATTTAAATCAATTTTATATCAATTTTATATTAAATCAATTTTAAATTAATTTTATATTAATTTTATATTAATTTTAAATCAATTTTATATTAATTTTATATTAATTTTATATTAATTTTATATTAATTTTATATTAATTTTATATTAATTTTATATCAATTTTATATCAATTTTATATCAATTTTATATCAATTTTATATCAATTTAATTTTAATAAAAGTAATAAAAGTAATAAAAGTAATATATTTACCTTCAGTTTCCTTTGGATTGGAAGTTGTTTTAATAAAAAGTGGTGAATTTCTTCTAGATCCAAATCTCAACTCAGTTAATTTTTTGGCTTCAGTATCATCATAACCAACAAAAGAAACAACAAATAAAAAATCATTTGAATTTGAATTTGAATTTTGAATTTGAATTTTGATTTGGATTTTGATTTGAATTTGAATTTGAATTTGAATTTAAATTTGGATTTAAAGATTGGGAATCCTTATTATCAATAACTTTTTCAACAATACAATCATGAAACAAACCATCACCACTATAAATAGCTTGGCAATGCAAACCTTCATAAAAATCTTTTGGATTAGGAAGAACTAACTTCCTCAATTTATTAAATGCAACAATAGTTTCAATACCATATCCATATAATTCAACTGTTATCATGATTTTTTCTTGTTCAAGATTTTTGGATTGAATCACTCCTTTTTTTTCATCAATAATATCTGTTTTAATAACATTGCATTTATACCAATTTCCATCTTTATATAAAACTTCACAAACAAAACCAGGAACAATTTCCTTAATTTCTAAAACTTCATCCAAATTTTCATTTGAATTTTCATTTGAATTTTCATTTGAATTTTCATTTAAATTTTCTTTTGATTTTTCTTTTGATTTTTCTGTTTTTATCATTTCAATTATAGAAAGTGTTGGATGTTCATTTATCACTATTTTTTCCTTATAAAGTTCCTCTGTTTCATTTGCTTGATGTATTAATTGTATTGCTTGTAATATTTTTTCTTTCATTTGAAGTAATTCTTGATCATTTGGTGTATTTTTTAATAATCTATCTATTTCAAGTAAAGTTTCATTTTGTAATTGAAATGCAAATGGAATTGTTATTGGTTTTTGAAGTTTATTTTTTTCTTTTTGTTTTATCATTTTAAAAAATGAAAAAAAAAATAATTTTTAATTTTTCATTTTTCATTTTTCATTTTTTCATTTTTATCAATTTTTTTTTTCCTTTTTTTGTTTTTAATTAATTAAATTTTCTCTTTTTTTTCTCTTTTATATTTGTTTTTTTTTATTTTTTTTTGCTTTTTTGGATTTTTGATAATAACAAAATTAACAATTAAATTAAATCAAATTAAAATTAAATTAAATCAAATTAAAATTAAATTAAAAAATGTTCAATTTTTCAATAACAAAAAATCAAAATCAACAACAAGAAAATGAAAACGAAACAGAAAATCAAACAGAACTAATTTCAAATAATTTATTTTTTAAAAACAATAACGATTCACAAGTAGAAATTCCACTTATAGATCAACCAAAAGAAATTCCGTTAGAAGAACTAAATGAAGATCATAAAAATCAAAATAAAATTGATAATTATTTTCTTAATCAAGATTTTTTAAATGCGCCTTTGATTTCAAATATATTTTTTATGGAGAGAAATCAAGAAAAAGCTGATAAACAAATTGTAATTCAAAATTTTCATTTAAAATGTTTTGGGTCAATGAAAGGTTATTTAAATAATGAATTCGTTATAAAACAACTTTCTGATTTTTGATATTTTTCTTTTTTCTTTTTAAAAAACTCTTTTTTTTACTCATTTTTCATTTTTTTTTTTGAATAAATTTGTTCATAATGAATGATCGTTTTTTTCTTTTTTCTTTTTTCTTTTTTCTTTAATTATTTTTTGTTGATCAAATTTTATTAAAAAAAAATTATTTTAAAAACAAAAAAATTGATCTTTTCCTGTTTTGAATTTTATTTTTAATTTTAGTTTAGATTTTGATTTTAATTTTATTTTTAATTTTAATTTTGATTTTGATTTTGAATTTTAATTTTAATTTTAATTTTAATTTAGATTTTGATTTTAATTTAGATTTTAATTTTAATTTTGATTTTAATTTTAATTTTGATTTTAATTTAGATTTTGATTTTGAATTTTGATTTTAATTTTGATTTAGATTTTAATTTAGATTTTAATTTTAATTTTGATTTTAATTTAGATTTTGATTTTAATTTCGATTTAGATTTTAATTTGAATTTCGATTTTAATTTCGATTTTAATTTTAATTTAGATTTTGATTTAGATTTTGATTTTAATTTAGATTTTGATTTTAATTTTAATTTTAATTTTAATTTTAATTTTAATTTTAATTTTAATTTTAATTTTAATTTAGATTTTGATTTTAATTTTGATTTTAATTTTAATTTTAATTTAGATTTTAATTTTGAATTTTAATTTTGATTTAATTTTGAATTTTAATTTTAATTTTAATTTTAATTTTAATTTTGAATTTTAATTTTAATTTAATTTTTAATTTTAATTTTAATTTTGATTTTAATTTTGATTTTAATTTTAATTTTAATTTTAATTTTAATTTTAATTTTAATTTTAATTTTAATTTTAATTTTAATTTTAATTTTAATTTTAATTTTAATTTTAATTTTAATTTTGAATTTTAATTTTAATTTAATTTTGAATTTTAATTTTGATTTTGATTTTGTAATTTAATTTGAAATTCTTGATAATTTTGATTATTTAATTTCTTAATTAATAAATCAGATAAATTTGGATATGTTTGATTTAATTGAAAATAATCAATTCCTCTTTTAATTGATTTAATCATTCTTTTTGTAATTTGGATATCATCTTTAATTTGATTTGAATAAATCCAATATTCAATTATTTGAAATGATTTATCACTTAACCCACCATAATCTGTAACTTTATTAGATTTATCTTCTGTTACAGATAAAAACATTCCTCGATATAATTCACTTCTCATTATTAATATTAATTTAGGGAATTTATATTGTTTTTCTTTTCTTTCAATTATAAAATCTTTTTCATTTTCATTTAAATAAATTCTTTTCATTGTTTCTTCAATTTTTTCATTTAAATTTATAATTTCTTTAATTTCAGAATATAATATTGGATTTATATTGGAATTGTTTGAATAAATCATTTCAAATATTTGATTTGATTCTTTAATTGATTTATTTTGAAATAATTTCTTGAAGTTTTTCAATTTGATTTTCATAATCTTTTAACCTATATTTCAATATTAATTTATGAGCTTCAATTATTTCTCCATTTTCTGTTTTAAATGAAATATTGCAAAATTCTTTTCTTCTAAATAATTTTATCAAATCTTCTTCAAGATTGGAAAAAGAAGGAGGAGGATAATAAAGAAATGAGCAGGAACCTCCACAATAAATATGATAATTGGAAATATCTTCATTAGATCTTAATTCAGGAAGTTCAATTTGAATTGGAATTGAATGAGATTCTGTATCTCCAGTTCCTAATTGACCATATTCATTATTTCCAAATCCAAACATTTTTCCATTTGTTGTTAAAATCAAAGTATGTTTATTTCCAACAGAAAAATCAAGAATATCATAATCATTTTCAAATAAAGATGATTTGATTTCAGTAAATTCATAAGTATTTTCATTTTTGCCAAGTCCATTATATCCAATTCCACATGAATAAAGTCTTCTTTTGTGATTTAGAATTTCATCTTCAATCAGCATTATTGAATAACCATATCTACATTGAATATCAATTATTTTGCCTTTTGGAATATTTTGGATTTGTGTTAATTTTTGGATTATTATTATATATGTTTTTATTAGTTGTTCTGGTAATCCAAGTTGGCCATATTTATTATCGCCACATACAAATAATTCTTGATTTGAATTTAAAAGAAAAACATGATTTGAAGAATTTCCTGAAAATATTTTAGAAACATTTCTCATCATTAAAACTGGTTTTTTAAAGAGTCTAAAGGTGTTAGAATCAAAACCAAGTTGACCATAATAATTTGAACCAATTCCATAAACATTTTGATTTGAAGTTAATAAGTAAATTGAACCAGATCCAGAAACAATATCTTCAATTATTCTATCATTTGGATCTTGAATTAATGATGAAATATTGATAAATTCTTTTGAATTAATATATCTCCCTTTGGCAAATACATTTCCTTCTTTTGTTAAAATAGCTTCATTTTCACCTCCAACAGTTACTTTTTGAATATTTTCAATTTGGATTTTTTCAGGATTTTGATTTGAATTATTTTCATTTAAATATTCTATTGCTTTTCCATTTTTAAAAAGGGAAGTTATTGTAAAAAAATTTGGTGAAATTCGTTTTTCATTTTCAAATTTAAATCGAATTGGTTTTGTTATTATATCTGGTTCATTTTTGATAAGTTCTGGATATTCATTTAAACCAAAAAATATAATTTCATTCATTTTCGAAAAGAAAAAAAAATGAAAAAATTAAAAAAAAAATTTTTTTTGGAATTATTTTTGATTTTAGTTCTTGTGAATTTTAATTTTAGTTTTAATTTGGAATTTTATTCGATACTTCAATTTTAATTTTGATTTTAATTTTAATTTTAATTTTGATTTTAATTTTGATTTTGTAATTTAATTTGAAATTCTTGATAATTTTGATTATTTAATTTGTTAATTAATAAATCAAATAAATTTGGATATGTTTGATTTAATTGAAAATAATCAATTCCAATTTTAATTTCATCAATAATTTCTTGTGTAATTTGAATTTCATCTTTAATTTGATTTGAATAAATCCAATATTCAAATATTTGAAATGATTTATTACTTAATTCACTATAATCTGTAACTTTATTAGATTTATCTTCAGTTACAGATAAAAACATTCCTCGATATAATTCACTTCTCATTATTAATATTAATTTGGGAAATTTATATTGTTTTTCTTTTCTTTCAATAATAAAATCTTTTTCATTTTCATTTAAATAAATTCTTTTCATTGTTTCTTCAATTTTTTCATTTAAATTTATAATTTCTTTAATTTCATAATATAATTTTGGATTTATTTGGATTCTGTTTGAATAAATCATTTCAAATATTTGATTTGATTCTTTAATTGATTTTTTTGAAATAATTTCTTGAAGTTTTTCATTTTGATTTTGATTTTGATTTAATCTATATTTTAATATTAATTTATGAGCTTCAATTATTTCTCCATTTTTGGTTTTAAATGAAATATTGCAAAATTCTTTTCTTTCAAATAATTTTATCAGATCTTCTTCAAGATTGGAAAAAGAAGGAGGAGAATAATAAAGAAATGAATTGTTATATCCACAATAAACATGATAATTGGAAATATCTTCATTAGATCTTAATTCAGGAAGTTCAATTTGAATTGGAATTAATTGATTATTTGTATCTCCAGTTCCTAATTGACCATATGCATTATCTCCGAATCCTATCAATTTTGATTTGGATGTTAAAATCAAAGTATGATCCTCTTCAACAGAAAAATCAAGAATATTATCATCATTTTCAAATAAAGATGATTTTATTTCAGTAAATTCATAAGTATTTTCATTTTTGCCAAGTCCATTATAATGATAATAGCCACATGAATAAAGTTTTCTTTTTGGATCTTCATTTTCATTTTGATTTTCAATCAACATTACTGAATAAGCATATCCAGATTTGATATCAATTATTTTACCTTTTGGGATATTTTGGATTTTGGTTAATTTTTCGATTTTTATTTCTTTTCTTGATTCTCCTAATCCAAGTTGACCATAATAATTATATCCGCATCCAAATAATTCTTGATTTGAATTTAAAAGAAAAACATGATTTGAAGAATTTCCTGAAAATATTTTAGAAATATTTTTCATCATTAAAATTGGTTTTTCTGTTTTTTTAAGTGTTTTAGAATCAAAACCAAGTTGACCAATTTGATTTGAACCAATTCCATAAGGATTTTGATTTGAAGTTAATAAATAAATTGAATCGTATCCAGAAACAACATCTTGAATTATTCTATCATTTATATCTTCAATTAATGATGAAATATTGATAAATTCTTTTGTATTATTTGGATTAATATCGTATCCTTTGGCAAATACATTTCCTTCTATTGTTAAAATAGCTTCATTTCGATAGCCAACAGTTACTTTTTGAATATTTTCTTCAATTTGGATTTTTGAAGGATTTTGATTTGAATTTTGTAAATATTCTATTGCTTTTCCATTTTCAAAAAGGAAAATTGTTGAATAATTTCCTGTTGAAATTTGTTTAATTTGTTTTTCATTTTCATTTTCATTTTCATTTTCATTTTCATTTTCAAATTTAAATTGAATTGGTTTTGTTATTATTTCTTTTGGTTCATTTTTGATAAGTTTTGGGTTTTTATTTAAACCAAAAAATAAAATTTCATTCATTTTTGAAAAGAAAAAAAATGAAAAAAAATGAATTTTGGAATTTTAATTTTAATTTTGAATTTTAATTTTAATTTTGATTTTGATTTTGATTTTAATTTTAATTTTAATTTTAATTTTAATTTTGATTTTGATTTTGATTTTAATTTTAATTTTAATTTTAATTTTGAATTTTAATTTTGATTTTGATTTTGTAATTTAATTTGAAATTCTTGATAATTTTGATTATTTAATTTCTTAATTAATAAATCAGATAAATTTGGATTTGTTTGATTTAATTGAAAATAATCAATTCCTCTTTTAATTGATTTAATCATTCTTTTTGTAATTTGGATATCATCTTTAATTTGATTTGAATAAATCCAATATTCAATTATTTGAAATGATTTATCACTTAATTCACTATAATCTGTAACTTTATTAGATTTATCTTCAGTTACAGATAAAAACATTCCTCGATATAATTCACTTCTCATTATTAATATTAATTTTGGAAATTTATATTGTTTTTCTTTTCTTTCAATTATAAAATCTTTTTCATTTTCATTTTCATTTTCATTTAAATAAATTCTTTTCATTGTTTCTTCAATTTTTTCATTTGAATTTATAATTTCTTTAGATTTCAGAATATAATTTTGGATTTATTTTGGAATTGTTTGAATAAATCATTTCAAATATTTGATTTGATTCTTTAATTGATTTATTTGAAATAATTTCTTGAAGTTTTTCAATTTCATTTTGATTTTGATTTAATCTATATTTCAATATTAATTTATGAGCTTCAATTATTTCTCCATTTTCTGTTTTAAATGAAATATTGCAAAATTCTTTTCTTCTAAATAGTTTTATCAAATCTTCTTCAAGATTGGAAAAAGAAGGAGGAGAATAATAAAGAAATGAGCAGGAACCTCCACAATAAATATGATAATTGGAAATATCTTCATTAAATCTTAATTCAGGAAGTTCAATTTGAATTGGAATTAATTGATTATTTGTATCTCCAGTTCCTAATTGAGCATTAAAATTATTTCCAAATCCTATCAATTTTGATTTGGATGTTAAAATCAAAGTATGTGCATTTCCAACAGAAAAATCAAGAATATTATCATCATTTTCAAATAAAGATGATTTGATTTCAGTAAATTCATAAGTATTTTCATTTTTGCCAAGTCCATTATAATGATAATAGCCACATGAACAAAGTTTTCTTTTTAGATTTAGATTTTCATCTTCAATCAACATTATTGAATGAATAAATCCACATTGAATATCAATTATTTTTTCATTTGGAATATTTTGAATTTGTGTTAATTTATGGATTTTTCTTCTTTTAATGTTTCTCCTAATCCAAGTTGACCATGCCTATTTAATCCACATACAAATAATTCTTGATTTGAATTTAAAAGAAAAACATGATTTGAAGAATTTCCTGAAAATATTTTAGAAACATTTTTCATCATTAAAACTGGTTTTTTAAAGAGTCTAAAGGTGTTAGAATCAAAACCAAGTTGACCATCTTAATATCACCAATTCCATAAGCATTTTGATTTGAAGTTAATAAGTAAATTGAACCAGATCCAGAAACAACATCTTCAATTATTCTATCATTTGGATCTTGAATTAATGATGAAATATTGATAAATTCTTTTGAATTTTTTGAATTAATATATCTCCCTTTGGCAAATACATTTCCTTCTATTGTTAAAATAGCTTCATTTCGATAACCAACAGTTACTTTTTGAATATTTTCTTCAATTTGGATTTTTCGAGGATTTTGATTTGAATTAAATAAATATTCTATTGCTTTTCCATTTTTAAAAAGGAAAATTGTTGAATAATCTCCTGTTGAAATTTGTTTAATTTGTTTTTCATTTTCATTTTCATTTTCATTTTCAAATTTAAATTGAATTGGTTTTGTTATTTCATCTGGTTCATTTTTGATAAGTTTTGGGTTTTTATTTAAACCAAAAAATAAAATTTCATTCATTTTCGAAAAAGAAAAAAAATGAAAAAAATGAATTTTTAATTTTAATTTTAATTTTAATTTTAATTTTAATTTTGATTTTGATTTTATTTTGATTTTTAATTTTGATTTTAATTTAATTTTAATTTTAATTTTAATTTTAATTTTATCTTTTAATTTATTTTTAAAAAGGAATTTTAATTTTAATTTGATCCATTTTTCTTTTGAAAAAAAAAAAAAAAGGAGATTTTGATCCATTTTTCTTTTCAAAATTTTTTTTTTAAAAACAAATAAGAATTTAAATCAAATTCAAATGAATCTGAATTCAAAAAACAATAAAAAATTAATTCCAACAAAAATTTCAGAAAATAAAATCAAAATAACAGAAAAAGAATTGGAAAAAATTAAAGTAAGAAAAATAAAAAGAAAAATCAAAATGAATTATTTTTATAAATTAAATTTTATTCAATTTTCTTTTTAAAAAAGCAAAAGTCAGGATTAAAAATAAAAGAAGAAGATCAAAAAATAAAAATAAAAGAAGAAGATCAAAAAATAAAAATAAAAAAAGAAGAAGATCAAAAAATTGGATTGAAATTATTTTTTCAAAATCAAATCCAACAAAAAAAACTTGAAAAAGAAGAAGAAATTAAAAGAAAAAAAAAAGAAGAAGAAAATTTTCAATTAAAAATTCAAGAATTATTCAAAAAAGAAAAAGAAGAAGAAGAAAAAAGAAAACAAAAAAAAAATGAAGAATTTCAAAAATTAAATGAACAAATTAAACAAAAAAAATTGGAAAAAGAAATATCAAAAAAAAATGAAGAAAAGCTCAAAAATAAATTAAGATCTGAATTAAATAAAAACAAAAAAAATGAAGAAGAAGAAAAAATGGAAAATAAAAAAAAAAAATTTGAAGATCAAAAAAAAATTAATCAATTTAATCAAGATTTAATCAATAAGAAAAAAAAAATTCAAGAAAAAGAAAAATTCCAAATTTTAAAAGAAGCTCAAAAAGTTAGTTTTTTAGCAAAAATGGAACAAAAAAATGAATTAGAAAAGAAAATGAATCAAATTAAAAAACAAAAAGAAACTCTCAAAATTTCTTCTTTAATTCATCAAGAAAAAATGAAGAAAAAAAAAGAAGAAGATCAAGAAAAAAAAAATTTTGAATCATTTTTACAATTTGAAAGTCAGAATAAAAAATCACTTCAAAATCAATCCAATTCAAAACAAATGAAAAAAGAATTAAATATAAAATCAAATTTATCTTCAAAAATTCCTCAAAATTCAAATTGATTTTTTTTGCTTTTCAAAAATATTTGGAATAAAAATCAAATTCAAAATGCTTTTAAAATTGAAAAAAAATTTTTGATTTTTATTTCTTTGAAAGAGATTCTGAATAAAAATCAAGTAAATAAGATCCTAAAATTGATTTTTGGTTTAATTGGTAAAAATCTTTTAAATCAATAAATTCTTCAATATTTTCTTTTGCTATTTTTGTTTCATCAATTTCATCATTATAAAAGAAATAAATTAATTGATTAATTGTTTCAAATGATTTTTCTGAATAATCATGAACTTGATTTGATGAATCATTAACACTTAAAAACATTCCTCTAAATAATTCACTTCTTATTTGTAATATTAATTTATGAACTTTGATTTGTTTTTCTTCAACAATTATTGTAAAATCTTTTGTTGAATTTTGTTGAGAAAATGCTTCAAAATCTTTTAATATTCCTTTTATTCCTTCTTTTTCTTTAATCCAATTTAAATCTAATTCTGTTTTTTCAAATAAATCATAAGTTAAACCTGCTTCAATTTCTTTTTGTTTTTCAATTTCATTTAAAATTGGTTCTTGCTTTTCTTTTTGTATTTTTTCAATTTGTTTTGAAAATAAAAATTGATAGTTTGGATCAATTCCTGATTTTTTTTGAATAAATTGATTATCGAAATTTTCAATAAGTTTATCAAAATCAACAAATCCAGTATAAAGAAAATTTAATACAAATTGAATAATTTCTTTTGGTTTTCTTCTGCAAATATTGATAAATCTTGTTAAAGTTTTTTGGTTATTATCAAATCGAATCAATAAAATTTGTTTATGAGCTTTAATTATTTCATTATCACTACTCGTAATTCCAATATCTGTAAATTCATTTGATTTCAAAAAATTGTTTAAATCATCAATAAATGAATAAATTTTTGGAAATAAATTAATTATTTCTTGATTAATTTCATGATCTTTCAATTCAAAAATATTTAAATATCTCATTAATAGAATTATAATCTCTTTTGGATTTTTATTCTCCAAAGCAACATGTAAAGGTATTTTATTTTGATTGTTTCTTGAATTAAGATCAGATCCTTTTGAAATTAATAATTCAATAATTTCTTTTGGATTTTTATTCTCCAAAGCAACATGTAAAGGTATTTCATTTAGTTTGTTTCTTGAATTAAGATCAGAACCTTTTGAAATTAATAATTCAATAATTTCTTTTGAATATTTCTTTTTCAAAGCAATATGTAAAGGTATTTCATCTTCTTTATTTTTAGAATTAAGATCAGAACCTTTTGAAATTAATAATTGAATAGTTTCATTTGAATTTTTATTCTCCAAAGCGGCATGTAAAGGTATTTCAATAATTTCTTTTTGATTTAGTTTGTTTTCATCTTCTTTATTTTTAGAATTAACATCAGAACCTTTTGAAATTAATAATTGAATAGTTTCATTTGAATTTTTATTCTCCAAAGCGGCATGTAAAGGTATTTCATTTAGTTTGTTTCTTGAATTAAGATCAGAACCTTTTGAAATTAATAATTCAATAATTTCTTTAAGATTGTCTTTATTTTTAGAATTAATATCAGAACCTTTTGAAATTAATAATTCAATAATTTCTTTTGAATAGTTTCTTTCCAAAGCAACATGTAAAGGTATTTCACCCCAATCATTTTTAGAATTAATATTAGATCCTTTTGAAATTAATAATTCAATGATTTCATTTAGATTTTGGTTCCTCAAAGCAACATATAAAGGTATTTCATTTCGTTTGTTTCTTGAAGTAAGATCAGATCCTTTTGAAATTAATAATTCAATAATTTCTTTTTTTGAATTGTTTTCAAATGCAAAATTTAGAAATGATTCATTTTCTTTTTGAAATTTTTTTGCTTTTAAACTTGGAATTGAATCAAAAAATTGAATATTATTTGTTTTAATTGCTTCATAAATTTGTTTTAATTTTTCTTTTTTTTCTTTTTGATTTTTTTTGGGTGTTTTTGTTTTATTTAAATGCATTTTTATTTTTGTTCCTTTTTGTTTTATTATGATAATAAAAAATGAAAAAAAAAATGAAAAAAAAAATTTTTTTGCTTTTAAAAAATATTTTAAATTATAATTAAATTATATTTAGAATTAGAATTAGAATTAAATTTAAATTTATAATTAAATTTTAAATTATAATTATAATTAGATTTGAATTTAGATTTAGATTTAGATTTAGAATTATATTTAATTTTATATTTATTTTAAATTAGAATTATATTTTAGAATTTAGAATTAGATTTAAATTAGATTTAGAATTAGATTTAGATTTATATTTATAATTATATTTATATTTATATTTTAAATTAATTATATTTAGAATTAGAATTATATTTAGATTTAGAATTAAATTTAAAATTATATTTAGATTTATAATTATATTTAGAATATTTAGAATTATAATTATATTTAGAATTATATTTAAATTTAAAATTATATTTTAGAATTATATTTTTTAATTTATAATTAGATTTATATTTAGAATTATATTTATTTGATTTAAATTAAAATTATATTTATTTTTGATTTAGATTTAGATTTATAATTAAATTAAATTAAAATTAGATTTAGATTTAGATTTTATATTATAATTATATTTAGAATCATATTTATATTTATTTAATTAGATTTATATTTTAGAATTAGAATTATATTTAGAATTAGAATTATATTTAAAATTAGAATTAAATTAGAATTAAAATTAGAATTAAAATTAAAAATTATAATTTACATTATATTTATATTTAGAATTGAATTAGATTTAGAATTATATTTAAAATTATAATTAGAATTATATTTATATTTAGAATTATATTTAGAATTAGATTTAGATTTAGATTTAGAATTAGAATTATATTTAGATTTAGATTTAAAATTATAATTAGATTTTAATTTAAATTAGAAATTAGAAATTAATTGTTGATAAAAAAAAATCATTTCCGATTTTTTAGACGACTTGTTAAAAATAAATTTGTGGATTCAACTTTCAAAGATTGAAGTGTTTGAGTTGTTTTCAAAGATTCATTAACCATTTTATTTTGAGATTTCTTTCTACTTTCTTGACGAATTAAACTCATTTGTTTTTGGATTGATTTCTTATGTCTCAAAACAGCATCATTATTTTTATTTTCTTTAGAAGCCTTTCCAAACTTATCGAAATAAACAGAAAAAGATTTGAAAAATTCTTGGGAATTTTTGTCTTTGGGTTCCAAAAAAAACGTTGCAATAATTTCGAAAGATTGCGACATTGTTTGAAGATCTTTTGAAATATTTGCGAAATCACTTGATGCTTTTTGGAGGAAATTTGAGACCACAATTTTATCTTGATCTCCATCTTTAAGTTTTGAATCAAGTGACTGAATTAGATTAAGAGACTCTTTGATTTTTGATGATTTCTCACTGATTTCGGGAATGGAAAATAATGAAGCTTCGCTGAGAATTTGATGAAGCATTGAAACATCAATCATTTCAGGAAATTTCTTTTGGATTATACTAGCCAAAAAATGCATCAAAGTGAATTTTTCCTTATTCGTTATTTTGTCCCCAATTTTCTCCATAAATTCCACTTTGAATCCAACACAATTTCCTTGTGCCTTCCCCATGTTGCAGAAATTTCCGAGATAAAGCATAACTGAAAGATGCTTCCGAAGAGCTTGCGATTTGAGAAGAGCAACGGATCCGTGATGGATCGATCGGATCACGTTTTTGATTTCCTCGAGATTTTCTTCGAAATTTAGGATGGTTTCAATTGCTTGTACTTTTTCTTCAAATAAAGGCATCTTTGAGAACTCAATCATAAGTTGTTCCGCTTCTGAAAGTTTAAGCGGATTTCCTTCGAAATTTTCTATTGTTTTTCTTTCTGTTTCATTCGGTGAAATTGCCTTGAATGAAACAATATGATCGATATCAATGATTTGAATATCCATATTTCTAACCGCCTCAATTAAGACTTGGTTATCAAGCTTCCATTTCTTTAAAACTGTCCCCGCTGTTTGTAAACGTTTAGAATCAAGTATACTTGGTTGATCTTCCACTTTTTCTTTAAGTTTGATTCCTGATTTTTTCGCTGCGAAAAGTTCCTCCATATCTTCAATATCTTCTGTTTTCATTTCGAGTTCTTTTTCGGTTAGAATATCAACAACCTCTTTCCAAATTGACATTTCGTATTTTGAAACGGGGATTTTCTGCCAAAAAATTGATGTTAATTCAACAGATGGTTTTGGGATATGAAGATCTGGAATATTTGCTCTCATTGCTCCCATTGGTGGTGGTGGTCCTCCCATTGGTGGTCCTCCCATTGGCGGTGGCGGTCCTCCCATTGGTGGTGGCGGTCCTCCCATTGGTGGTGGTGGTCCTCCTGAAATTGGTGGAGGTGGTGGTCCGCCGGTAAGGGGTAATCCCCCCTTTTTTTCTTCATCACCCATAATATTCATACTTATCATTTCTATTGAATCATCTTTTTTCAAAAAAATTGATCTTTGTTTTTTCAATTCCTCATTTGGTTTTTTAACTTCATTTGGTTTTTTAACTTCATTTGGTTTTTTAACTTCATTTGGTTTTTTAATTTCATTTGGTTTTTCAATTTCATTTGGTTTTTCAATTTCATTTGGTTTTTTAATTTCATTTGGTTTTTTAACTGGCTTTTCAACTGGCTTTTTAGGTTCGTTTTGATCCCTTTTTTTTTGTACTTGTTTTAGTTTCTCTGCAAATTTATTCACGTTTTCATTCGGTTGCTCAATGTTTTCGTTGTTTTTTTCCTCCAAATCTTCCTTTGTCTCAATCTTTGTTTCAACAATAGGTTTTAATTCCTTTTTTTTTGGATTGAGCAATTCTGCTTGTCTTTTCAAATCTTTTTCTGAAGTTGATAAAAAGAAACTTGCAAGATCAAAATCAACTCCTTCATTTTGTAATATTTTTCCTCTCAAATCACGAATTTCTTGTTCTTTTTTCTTTTTTAAATCCTGATCTTGAATACTTTTCATTTCATTCTTCTTTTGCATAACAGATTCCAATAACGCAATTTTTTCCTTTTGTTTCTGCGAAAGGATCTCAAAATATCCATCAATTTTGCGCTCAATTTCGAGCTTTAATTCCTCATCACTAATTTCATTAGCAATCGAAGAAAGTTGTTGAATTTCGTCTGTAAAAAAGTCTCTTCCCATCAAAGAAGTGCAGACAAACTTCTCCAGAAGATTCCAAAGTAAGAACCTTGAAGATCCCATTGAGACCTTTGTGAATTTTTTCATCACGTTTTGAAACAGTGGATATTCTGGTGTTCCATCAAGTGCTCGCATAAGAAATTGAGCTATAAAAAGAGGATCAGCAGATTTGAATTTTGGATGCAATTGATGATCATCAACTTCTTTTTCAGTTTCAAAAATAGCCACTTGATCAACAACTGGCGGTACGTTGAACTCCCTCATTTTTTCAAGAACTCCTTCAAATCCATCGCCCATTAACTCTTCTCTTAATTTGGATCTTTCTGAGATTTTTTTGTGGCCTTGAATGAGATCGTTGATGAGCAGCAGTGATAATACTTGAAATGAGACATCATTTTCTTCTTTGATTGCTCTAATAAGTCTTCCAAATCTTGTTGGAGTTACACCTTTAATTTTTGGTCTTGAAAAAGCCTTCAGAATATTTCTAATAATAAATCAAAAAAAAAAATAAATCAAAAAAAAAAAAGTGGAACAAAAAAAAAAGCAAAAATTTTTAATTAATAACCCACCGTTTGTTTTCAATATTTTTTTTTAGAATCTTAATCTTTATTATTTTTCTCTTTTTTTTTCTTATTGACTTACTTTGCTCCGTGTCTTTTATCAAGACGTATTATTGCAGACATGATTCTTAAAATTTTATATTTTGCAACAGCATTATCAGAATTTAACATTTGCAAAAAAAGATCCAAATGATGATCTTCACCAATCCATTTGAATTGGATATTAAATATTCTCATAATGCAACGGATGCTTTCAATTTCGATTAAACGGTCGAGAGAATTTCTTGTAAATTTTGTTAGTTTTTCGTTTATTAAAGAGAATAAAAATTCTAATCCTTTGATATCAACAAATTTTGTTGTCCATAATGGGATTTGTTCGTTGTCTCTTAAATTGATGTAATCTTGTTTAATTATTTGTTTGAGAATTCTTAGAGCGTAAGGAACTGAGTGAACTTGTATCCATTCAAGAAATTCTTGTGGATTTTTTTTTTCAATCACTTCAATTTTTTGCGTTTCTTCCTTTTTAATTTTAATTTTTATTTTAATTTTAATTTATAAATGAATTTTAATTTATAAATGAATTTTAATTTATAAATGAATTTTAATTTATAAATGAATTTTAATTTATAAATGAATTTTAATTTATAAATGAATTTTAATTTATAAATGAATTTTAATATATAAATGAATTTTAATATATAAATGAATTTTAATTTATAAATGAATTTTAATATATAAATGAATTTTAATTTATAAATGAATTTTATTATATAAATGAATTTTGATATATAAATTAATTTTTATTTTGATTTTAATTTATAAATGAATTTTAATTTATAAATTAATTTATAAATGAATTTATAAATGAATTTATAAATGAATTGAAAGAAAACCTTTATTGGAAAAATATCTTTGTTTGATTTATGAGTAAAATCTTGAAATTGAAAAGAATAATAAAGATGAATTTCTTTATGCTCAGAAACTTCACTTAAAACATAAGGGTCAATAAAAGAAATCTCATCACCATCAAAAAGGGGAACTTTATTAGTGACTTTCTGACCATTTACAAAGGTCCCATTTGTACTTGTGTCTTCTAACTGAAATTTGGATAGAATTTGATCTTGTGATCGATAACTTGAAACATATGTAATTGTACAATGCTTTGCTGAATATACTGGTTCAGGAAGCAAAATATCACATCCTCGATCCCTTCCCATCGTTGTTTTGGCTTTTTTTATATCTTTCGATACAGAATGTGGTGTTAATCTTATTGTTTTAGTTTTTTTAAAAAATTTTTTAAATTGTATTTTTTTTTTTGTTCCAAAAAATTAATCATTTTTTGTTTTTCGTTTTTTGTTTTGTTTTTTGTTTGTTTTTACCCAATAACTCTTGCTATTATATTCTTTTGATTCATTTTTATTATAAATAGTTCTTAAATTTATTAAGAAAAAAAATGAAAAAAAAAAATGAAAAAAAAATTTAAAAAAAGGAGAAAAATTTCTTTTTTTTTATTTTTGCTTTTTTTTTAAAAAGAAAAAAAAAGTGGATTAAATAAAAATCGAAATTGGATTCATTTAGAAAATTGTTTTTTGTTTTTAAAATTTCATTTTTCATTTCCTAATTTAAAATCTAAATTTAAAATCAAAATTTAAAATTTAAAATGATAAAATTTAAAATGATAAAATTTAAATCTAAAAAAAAAATCAATTTGAAGTCAATTCTTTCTTAAATTCTCGAATAATAACAGGAACCGAAGTTGGAGGAAGCAAACCAAACTCAGTAACAACAATAGAAACATAATCAATAGGAGTGACATCATAAAGAAGACTAAAAATCTGGAGATTTTGGTCATCACGATAAGTTGGAACAGGATAATGAAAACCGTCAGTAGAATTATTATTTGGGAGAAAGCAAGAATTGATGGAGAGAACCGATTTTTGGATCATCACTGCACTTGATGATATTTGAGTCACTTGTGTCGATTTCTATGATGTCTTTTGGATTTCCATGTTCATTTGAAACTAACGAATCCATTTGAACCTTTTCGGAAAATTTGAAAGTAGGAGCACAAATAATAACAGGAATATTAAACTGCCGCGCCATCATCGCAACAATGGAAGTCCCGATGCGAGAAACAATGGCGCCATTTGAGAGAAGTGTTGCTGCTCCAAGATAGACCTTTGTCACTTCCTTCATCATATAAGACAACGCATTTAAGTAACAATAAGTGCAACTTATTCCTTTCTTGTCAAGAGTGCGCAGAAGCTCTCTGCCCTCGTTTAACGGACGTGAATCCACAACAAGAACGCGGAATTTTATATTGTTTTTGTGCGCTCTCTTCAGGATCATCTCGATTACTCGAGATTTAGCATATGTCAAAATGACATCTCCATTTTTAATTTTTTGTGTTCCTAATTCACTAATTTCATTTTCAGCATCAATTATTTTGGATTGTATAAAATTGTCAATCACAGTTTCGCAAATGTGCTTTTTTGCTTCTAGATACGTGAGGTTTGGATCGATTTTCAAGATGGAATTTTTCACAATTTTGATCACATTGTACATTGGTTCTGAAAACGGTCGATATTTTTCAAGAAATGCAATTTGCTTGTTCAATTGAGTTATTGCTTCATCTCGGAAAATATTCTCAATTTTCATGTCGTTGATAACATCCCGGAACACATTGAGCAAGCATATGCTTCTGTTCGTTGTTCCTTTCACAATTCCGCTTGAAAATTTCAATCCTAATTTTATTACTGATGAATGAATTTTTTGCTCTCCAAAAGAAATCCCCATTGAAATAGAGTTCTGACTGTGATACTTTCGTAAATGTGATGTGATCGAGAATAGATCAGTGCTGCTCCACCGCACGTTTTTGTTCTGGTTTATCTCAAGTTTGTTTTTTTGCTTTGTTTGCTTTTTTTTTTGTTTTTGTGAAATTTTTGATTCTTCATTTTGTTCTCTTTCTTTTTTTTTGGATTGATAATAAGTTCTTCTTTCTTTTTTTGTCATTTTAGATAATAATTCTTTTTCTTTTTCTTTTTCTTTTTCATTTTCATTTTCATTTTCATTTTCATTTTCATTTTCATTTTGTTTTTGTTTTTTGATTTTGATTTTGATTTTGATTTTTTTGATTTTTTGGAATTGCTTTATCTCCTAATTTAGATTGATAATAAGCTCTTCTTTCATCTTTTGTCATTTTAGATAATAATTCTTTTTCATTTTTTTTTTGATTTTGTTGATTATTTTTTGGAATTGCTTTATCTCCTAATTTAGATTGGTAATAAGCTCTTCTTTCATCTTTTGTCATTTTAGATAATAATTCTTTTTCATTTTGTTTTTCATTTTGTTGTTCATTTTGTTGTTGATTTTGTTGATTTTTTTGGTTTTGATTTTGTTGTTGATTTTGTGAAATTTTTGATTCTTCATTTTGATTTTCATTTTGTTCTCTTTCTTTTTTTTTGGATTGATAATAATCTCTTTTCTTTTTCTTTTTGATTTTGTTGATTTTGATTTTGATTTTCTTTTTCTTTTTGTTTTTCATTTTGTTGATTTTGATTTTGATTTTGATTTTGATTTTGATTTTGATTTTGTTGTTTGTTTTTTGGAATTGCTTTATCTCCTAATTTAGATTGATAATAAGCTCTTCTTTCATCTTTTGTCATTTTAGATAATAATTCTTTTTCATTTTGTTGTTCATTTTGTTGTTGATTTTGTTGTTGATTTTGTGAAATTTTTGATTCTTCATTTTGATTTTTTTGGTTTTGATTTTGTTGTTGATTTTGTGAAATTTTTGATTCTTCATTTTGATTTTCATTTTGTTCTTTTTGGTTGATAATAATAAGCTCTTCTTTCTTTTCTTTTTGTCATTTTAGATAATAATTCTTTTTCTTTTTCATTTTGTTGATTTTGTTTTTCATTTTCTTTTTCATTTTGTTTTTCATTTTGATTTTCATTTTGTTCTTGTTTTTTATTTTGTTTTTCAATTTGATTTTGTTTTTCATTTTGATTTTGATTTTCATTTTGATTTTGATTTTGTTCTTTTTGTTCTTTTCGTTCTTGTTTTTTTGTTAGCATTTCTTTTTCAATTTGTGGTTTATGTCTTTTTGTTTGTTGTTCTTTGTTTATTTTGAAATAATTTAAGAGAAAAAAAAATGAAAAAAAAATTTAAATAAAAATTAAAAAAGGAAAAAAAAATTTTTTAATTAAGTTTTGTTAATTAATTTATAATTAAAAATTATTTAGAAATTATTTTACCTTTTGTTTCTAAATTTGTCATACTTAAAAAAATTGAAGGATTTTTTTATAATTTGAAAAGGAAAAAAATGAAAATAAAAAATGAAAAAAATTTTTGAAAAGAAGAATTTTATTGAAATTGATTTAGAAATTGAAATTGATTTAGAAATTGATTTTGAAATTGAAATTGATTTAGAAATAGAAATTTAAATTTAAATTGATTTAGAAATTTAAATTTGAAATTGAAATTGAAATTGATTTGGAAATTGATTTTGAAATTGATTTTGAAATTGAAATTTAAATTGATTTAGAAATTGATTTAGAAATTGAAATTGAAATTGATTTAGAAATTGAAATTGAAATTGAAATTGAAATTGAAATTGAAATTGAAATTGAAATTGAAATTGAAAAAATTGAAATTGAAATTGATTTAGAAATTGATTTTGAAATTTAAATTGAAATTGATTTTGAAATTGAAATTGAAATTGAAATTGAAATTGAAATTGAAATTGATTTTGAAATTGATTTTGAAATTGAAATTGAAATTGAAATTGAAATTGAAATTGATTTAGAAATTGAAATTGATTTTGAAATTGAAATTGAAATTGATTTTGAAATTTAAATTGATTTTGAAATTGATTTAGAAATTGATTTAGAAATTGAAATAGAAATTGATTTGGAAATTGAAATTGATTTAGAAATTGAAATTGATTTGGAAATTGAAATTGATTTAGAAATTGAAATTTAAATTGATTTAGAAATTGAAATTGAAATTGAAATTGATTTTGAAATTGAAATTGAAATTGATTTTGAAATTGAAATTGAAATTGATTTTGAAATTGAAATTGAAATTGATTTTGAAATTGAAATTGAAATTGATTTAGAAATTGAAATTGATTTTGAAATTGATTTTGAAATAGATTTGGAAATTAAAATTGATTTTGAAATTGATTTTGGAAATTTGGTTGATTTTGAAATTGAAATTGATTTAGAAATTGAAATTGAAATTGAAATTGATTTGGAAATTAATTTAGAAATTGATTTAGAAATTGAATTTGATTTTGGAATTGAATTTAGATTTGCATTCTTCTGAAATTTTGATTTTAATCCTTCCATTTAAGACCTAAACATTGTGCAACAAAAGCGTAAATATCTGAAGTTTCTTCAATTCTCATTTTTAAAGACTTTCCTCTTCCATGACCTGATTTTGTATCAATTCTAATCATCAATGGTTGCTTTTGAATTTTTGCTAATTTAAATTGTAATTCTGAAATGAATTTAAAACTATGAATTGGTGAAACTCTATCATCATGATCTGCTGTTGTAAGTAAAACTGCTGGATAAGGAATATCTGATTTAACATTATGAAGTGGTGAATACTTGATTAAAAATTCAAAATCCTTTTTATTTTCAGAAGATCCTATTTTTATAAATATTAATTAAAAAAATTATAAATTATCCAAAAACATGAAATAATATATTTTGATAAATATTAATTAAAGAAATAATATTATAAATATTAATTAAAAACATGAAATAATATATAAATGATATATTTTGATATTTTTTTATAAATATTAAAATTAAAAATTATAAATTTTTGATGATAAAAAAATAATAAATTGTTATCATATTCATGGAAATGAAGCATGTCAAGAAAAAATTTTATAAATTTTAATTAAAAAAATACCATATTCTCCACACCATTGCGCACCAATTGTGTATTCATGGAAACGAAGCATGTCAAGAACACCAACAGCAGCAACACAACAACCAAAAAGATCTGGTCTTTGATTAGTAACAGCAGCAACAAGAAGTCCACCATTAGAACCTCCATTAATAATAAGTTTTGATGGATTAGTATATTTCTTATCAACTAAAAATTCACCAGCAGAAATAAAATCATCAAACACATTTTGCTTCTTTTCAAGCATTCCTTGTTTATGCCAAGATTCACCAAATTCTCCTCCTCCACGAATATTTGCAATACAATAAATCCCTCCAAAATGCTTGATAAAAACTAATCTTGAAACAGAAAAACTAATTCCGATTGTAATATTGAAACCTCCATATCCATATAACCAACATGGATTCTCTCCATTTAATTCTGTGTTTTTATTCGAGATTATGAACATTGGTACTTTTGTTCCATCTTTTGATTCATAAAATTCTTGTTTGGTCTCAAATTCGTTTGTGTCAAATCCTTTAATGTTAACTTGCTTGAATATTTTGGTACTTTGTGTTTTGAAATCATAGTGAAGAATTGTTGATGGATTTAAAAAGGATGTGAAATAGATGAAAAATTCCGAATCCTTTTTATTTTGTTAATAAAATTATTTCAAAATATTATTTTTTTTTCTCAATAAATTGAAATGATTGAAAATTTCATGTTAATGAGTTTTTCTTTTTTACTTTTTTATTTGTATCTAAACCAGCAACAGATCCAAGATCAGGTAATTTAATTTCAGAAAGAAGTTCTCCTTTGAAATTATAAAGATAAACCTGATTAGCAACGTTGTGAAGATAACACAAAACCAAATAATCTTGATTAACAACTCTTGCAGATTCCAAAACGCTATCTTCTTTTTCATCAACAATTACTTTCCAGTTTTGAGGATCAGGATTTGCAATATCAATTTGGATGATCTTATTATTATCAGCTTTGTTATTTGTTTTGAAATAAAACAAAGTTCCGTTATGGTCAATGTAATCATATTCTGCATCAAAATTATCAATCAATTTAAATGGTTTCCACAATCCAGTTTTTTCTTCTTTTTCAATCTTATCAAGATCAAATAGATACAATTTGTTAACGTGAACTGTACTTTGTGATACGTATAAAACCAAATATTTCCCATCTTCTGTTACTTCTGCAAAAAACATAAGTTTTTCATTTTCATCATCTCCATAAATTAATTCATCTTCTTCTTGTTTTGTTCCAATTCTGTGATAATATAACTATTTGTTTTTTATATAGAAAAAGTTTTTTAAAAAAATTTAAATCAATTTTTTAAGTTTATCATACTCTGTGATAAATATTTGCTTGTGTTTCAGTTCCTAAATCTTTAGATTCTGATTTTGGATAGCGTGAATAAAAGAATCCTTTATCATCGATTGTCCATGTGATTCTATTTGTTTGAAAATTTAATTGATATAATTTTGTGTTATTTTTTTTTGATAAAAAAAAATTAATCATACGTTGAAAATTTCACAAATTGAATTTTGTCTTCTAAATGATTTCCTTCTTTTGCATCCATTACATAAATTGTTTGCCAATCACTTCCACTTTCACTTCTTCCATAAGCAAAATATTTTCCACTTTCTTTTCATTTATAATTTTAATTATTTCAATTTTTCAATTTTTCAATTTTTCAATTTTTCATGTTTTTAAAAAAAATATTACTTGAAAATCCAGTTGCAGATAAACTTGTTGTTCCATCTTCTGAAAATGTATTTGGATCTAAAAATAAAACTGGTTCATCATCTAATGCTTTTTGATAATATAAAGGAGTTTGATTTTGTAAACCAGTATTATAATAAAAATAATAACGATCTCCTACAATAAATGGTGCAGAATACTTTGGGAAATTTAAATTATCTTCAATTCTAAAAATTAAATAATTTTATAATTAATTTTATAAATAATTTTATAAATAATTTAATAAATAATTTTATAAATAATTTTATAAATAATTTTATAAATAATTTTATAAATAATTTTATAAATAATTTAATAAATAATTTTATAAATAATTTTATAAATAATTTTATAAATAATTTTATAAATAATTTTATAAAAATAATTTTTATAAATAATTTTAATTTTATATTTAATTTTATAAATAAATTTTATATTTAATTTAATTTTATAAAATAATTTTATAATTAATTTTATAAAATAATTTTAATATTTAATTTTATAAATAATTTTAATAAATAATTTTATAAATAATTTTATAAATAATTTATTAATAATTTTATAAATAATTTTATATATATAATTTTATAAAATAATTTTATAAATAATTTTATAAATTAATTTTATAAAATAATTTTATAAATAATTTTATAAATAATTTTATAAAATAATTTTTATATAAATAATTTTATAAATAATTTTTTATAAATAATTTTATATAAATAATTTTATAAATAATTTTTATAAAATAATTTTATATATTTAATTTTATAAAATTTTATAAATAATTTTATAAATAATTTTATAAAATTTATTTTTAATTTTTAATAAATAATTTTATAAATTAATTTTATAAATAATTTTATAAAATAATTTTTTATAAATAATTTTATAAATAATTTTATAAATAATTTTTATTAATAAATAATTTTTATAAATAATTTTATAAAAATAATTTTATAAATAATTTTATAAATATATTTAATTTTATAAATAATTTTATAAATAATAATTTTTATAAATAATTTTATAAAATTTTTAATTTTTATAAATTTTTATTTATTTTTTTTTAAATAATTTTATAAATAAAATAATTTTAAAATAATTTTATAAATTAATTTTATAAATAATTTTATATAATTTTATTAATTTTATATAATAATTTTATAAATAATTTTATAAATAATTTTATAATTTAATTTTATAAATAATTTTATAAATAAATTTTTATAAATAATTTTTATAAATAATTTTATAAATAATTTTATAAATAATTTTTTTTATAAATAATTTTATAAATAATTTTATAAATAATTTTATAATTTTAAAAATAATTTTATAAATTTTTAAAATTTTTATATTTTAATTTTTATATTAATTTTATATTTAATTTTATAAATAATTTTATAAAATAATTTTATAAATAATTTTATAAATAATTTTATAAAAATAATTTTTATAAATAATTTTATAAATAATTTTATAAAAATAATTTTATAAAATAATTTTATAAATAATTTTTATAAAATTAATTTTTTAAATAATTTTATAAATAATTTTATAAATAATTTTATAAATAATTTTATATAATTTTTATAAATAATTTTTATAAATAATTTTATATAAATTTTAATTTTTAAAATAATTTTATAAAATTTTTTTATAAATAATTTTATAAATAATTTTTATAAAATAATTTTATAAATATTTAAAATTTTTATAAATAATTTTATAAAATAATTTTATATTTTTAATTTTTATAAATAATTTTATAATTTTTATAAATTTTATTTTATAATTTAATTTTTATAAATAATTTTATAAATAATTTTATAAATAATTTTTATAAATAATTTTATAAATTTTTTAAAATTTTTATAAATAATTTTATAAAATAATTTTATAAATAATTTTTTTATAAATAATTTTATAATTTTTTATATAAATTAATTTTTATATATTTTTATAAATTTTTATATTTAATTTTATAAATAATTTTATATAAATAATTTTTATAAATAATTTTATAAATAAATTTTATAAATAATTTTATAATTTTATTTTTTATAAATAATTTTATAAAATAATTTTTATATAAATAATTTATAAATAATTTTATATTTTTATAAATAATTTTTTATTAATAATTTTTATATTTAATTTTATAATTAATTTTATAAATAATTTTATAAATAATTTTATATTTAATTTTATAAATAATTTTATAAATAATTTTATAAATAATTTTATAAATAATTTTATAAATAATTTTATATATAATTTTATATTTAATTTTATAAATAATTTACTTTTGATTTGCTTTTTCTTTAATTTCTTTTGCAAGTGAAAGATATTTATTTGTTAAATCATTTTGAGCTTTTATCCATTCATTTTTTTCATCATTATCTTCACTTAACCAATCATAAGGATCTAAAACTTTTGTTCCATGATAATCTCGTGAAATTGTTTCATCTCTTCTTGTTAAAGGATATTCAAATTTAATTTGTTCACTCATTTAATTAAATTCGAAAAGAAAAAAAATGAAAAAAAATTTTTCTTATTTTTTTTTTATAATTTTAATTTTATTTTTCTTTTTTTTCTTTCATTTTAAATAACATTAATAATCTTTCTTCTTCTTTTTTTTTTTTCTTTGAAAGTTCTTTTATTTGTTTTTTTAATAATTTTTTCTTCTTTTTTTCATTTTCTTTTTTCTTTCTTTGTAATCTAAATAAAAAGAAAAAAAAAGAAAAAATAAAAACAAAAAAAAACATTTTTTTAATTAAAAAGAAAAAAAGAGAAAAAAAATGAATTTCTTTTATTCTTCAAAAAAAAAAATCAAAAAATTCCACTTTCATTTCAATAAACCAAGAAATAAAGTATTCCCACTTTGAATTGCATAATCATATGCAGTTTTTTCTTCTTTACATTTCAATGTTTTTGAAACTCCATTTAAAATCAAATTTTTCACAATTTCAACTGAAGGAATTAAAGATTCACAAGCACACATTAAAGGAGTTTTCCCTTTGAAATTTTGTAGATTAAGATCAACATCTTTTATTTTGCAAATCTCAGAGACAATGTTTTTATGACCGTTTATACAAGCAAGATGCAACACTGAATTTTTTTTTTGATCTGTTAATTGGTTCAAATCAGGATCTTTATCGAAATTTTTTTTATAATAAGAATACAAAAGAGTAAAAATCTCTGAAGATGCGTCTAGATCGATTGAACCCATTACTGCTAGATGAAATACTGTAGCGTTATTCTTGGTTTGTACCAAAATTTGACTATTATCTTTGTTGTCAATTTGAAGAAGAAATTTGACAATTTCAAATTTTGCAAATTTAATTGAATAATGCAAAGCGATCCAACCGTTCAAATCACGATCCATTAATTGAACATTCTTTGTCTTAATGAGTCGAGAAACAATTTCTGTCTCGCCATGTTGACAAGCTGACATTAAAATGGTACGTGCTTGACTGTCAGTTTGATTAACAAGTGAATGTGATTCAAGTTGATCAAAAAGAATTTCAAGTTGAATTTCTGAGCGATCTTCAGGTATATTTATATCCAATCCATTTTCACTCATTTCCTCGTTGATCAAAACATCTCCAAATTTACCTGAAATGCAGTGATGCAGCGCACTACGGGATTGTTTATCAACTATTTTGCAATCTGCTCCATATTCCAGGAGCAATTTAACCATTTGAGATTTTTGAACCACATTATTTTTCGTGATTTCTTGACATACAAAATGCATTATACTTGGAATATCATCTTCTGTAAATTTTGTAGAAGAAATATTTACATGTTTTTCCTTGAGAATTTTTTCCACAATATCAACTTCATTTCGGGAAACTAAAAATTGAAAAGGTGTAATTTTGGAATTTTCTATTTGAAATGAATCGATATTGATTCCTAACGAAATAAGTTTGAAAAGAACGTCTGCATAGTTTGGAGATTGGAATATTAAACTGAATATTTTTGCCCAAACACTTGGTTTCAAATTCAATGATTTTGGTTGACAATCAAGTAATAATTCAAAAATATTGAAAGTTATTTGATATATTTGCCATAAATTTTCAGTTATGAGGGTTTCAATCAAATTTGAGTAATATTCTTGAGTATATTGCAGAGATTCGATTATATCTTCTTTTTTGATATTTTTTAAGTGGTGCAATGTAAATATGGAAAGATTCCAATTTTGTTTTGAGATGAAATAATTGAACATTGTTTTTGATGATAGTTGGGCATTTTCTGGAATGATTTTTTGAATATCAAAAATAACATTTTCTTCTAAAGAATTAAAAACAAAATCATTAATGACTTGGTTTTGATTTTTTGCATTTTTTTCAATGAGACTTGAAGTTAATTGATTTTTCCAGAATTTCCAGAATCTTGAGAGACATTTTGATATTTCTGAGTCTTTAAAGATTGATTTATCATTAATTGAGACGAGAAAAGCGTCCAAAATATTTTCTTGAGGACGATTAGCCTCTAGATAAAGAGAGACAGCAATTTCCAAAGCAGATAATGATAAGTAGTTTTTTTTGCTAATTTTGAGTTGAGCATCATAAACTGGTGAAATTTCAGTAAGAATATCAGTTCTTCTATTGCGAATGAAATGGTGAAGAAGACTATCTCCGTTTTTATCAATGAAACAATTGATTTCTGTTGTTTCTGTAAGTGAACTAAAGTTTCCGTTTAAACAATCCTTTTTTTTTTAATTAAAAAATTAATTTATTTAAAAATCGGAAAAAAATTTTTCAATTCAAAAAAACAAAATTTAATTTAATTTAATTTAATTTTAATTTAAATTTATATTATTTTTTACATTAAGTATTGGTAAGTTTTTTTGTAATAATCTTCGAATTTCTAATGTTTCTGTTATTATAGATATCCATCCTTCCATTTTTTCTTCTGTTTCTGCTTGAATTGGAAGAATTCTTGATTTGGTAATAATTTCAAAACAATAATCTTTGTGATATTTATTATTTTTATCAAGTTTTTTGATATTTATAATATCTGAAAGTTTTATTTCTTTTATACAAGAAATTTCCTTTAAAAAGTGAAAATGAAAATATAAAAGAAATGAATATTAATTTTTTATCCGATTTTAATTTTTTATCCGATTTTAATTTTAATTAAATTTGAATTGAATTTTATTTGAATTTTAATTAAATTTTAATTGAATTTGAATTGAATTTTAATTGAATTTGAATTGAATTTTAATTGAATTTTAATTGAATTTGAATTGAATTTTAATTGAATTTTAATTGAATTTGAATTTAATTTTAATTGAATTTTAATTAAATTTTAATTGAATTTTAATTGAATTTTATTTAAATTTTATATTGAATTTTAATTGAATTTTAATTGAATTTTAATTGAATTTGAATTTAATTTTAATTGAATTTTAATTGAATTTTAATTGAATTTGAATTGAATTTTAATTGAATTTTAATTGAATTTGAATTGAATTTTAATTGAATTTTAATTGAATTTGAATTTAATTTTAATTGAATTTTAATTGAATTTGAATTGGAATTTGAATTGGAATTTGAATTGAATTTTAATTGAATTTTAATTAAATTTTAATTGAATTTGAATTGAATTTGAATTTTAATTTTAATTGAATTTTAATTAAATTTGAATTAAATTTGAATTAAATTTGAATTAAATTTGAATTAAATTTGAATTGAATTTGAATTAAATTTGAATTGAATTTTAATTGAATTTGAATTAAATTTTAATTGAATTTTAATTAAATTTTAATTGAATTTGAATTGAATTTGAATTGAATTTTTTATCCGATTTAAATTTTAATTGAATTTTAATTGAATTTTAATTTTAATTTTAATTGAATTTTAATTGAATTTTATATTGAATTTTAATTGAATTTGAATTGAATTTTAATTGAATTTTATATTGAATTTGAATTTACATTCTTAGACTTATAATAAGAAAAACTTTCATCAGTTAAAACAAACCATCGAGTTTTCCAAGTTTGAAATTTCAATCCACGCTTAATTAAAAATCCAGAATAGCGAGTAAAAACTCTGGAATCCAAAACAGGAAGATCATGAACTTTAGGAAATTTTCTTTTAGCAACTCTCCAACCTTGATTCCAAAACTCAATTGAATGCAAAACCTTATTTTTAAAAACAACTGAACTGCCATGGAAATTCATCCATTGCTGTTCAACAAGAACAAACCTGGATTTTTTCACTCGGAATCTTTGTTTCTGTATGATTGAGTTCTGCTCATGCATTGCAATCCGATCGCTTCTTGATTGAATGGGCTTTGGAATCGTTTTCCAAATCGTTTTGTCTACATTGTTTAAATACATGTTATTTGGATGTGTCTTGATTATGAACTCAATCAAATTCGGTCCACCAAGTTTTGAAATCTCAACAAGTGAATCCAATTGAATATTTGCTAAATTTAGAATTGTTTGCACTCCAAATTTCGCACAATTTGAATCTCGATAAAATCGAAAAGTTGAACTGATGAAAGTTGGAATTGCTTTTCGGGACACAATTTCAGAACAAACATCAGAATTTTGATTTGTTGAAATGGCAAAAAAAAGTAGGCATTTCTGATGCAATTGTTTCACGTCTGGATTCTTTCTCATTGCGCGCAAAAAAATATCCACAGCATCAAGAATGATTTGCTTTTGAATCGAGTCTTTTTTCTTCATTTTTGCCAAGTCAGTAAGAACCCCACAACAAACAATAACAACATTAATGTTCTCGTTGAAACACTTCAAGACTTTCATTACGTTTGCAAGATTTTGATTCGATAAAAGACGTTGCCGGATTTCGGGACAAGAAGGAAGCAAAAAAAGTGCCAAATGCTCAAAAGAGATCATCAACCGCAAAACTTCTTTGGATTCAAAAGCATGAGTTGTTAGATGCGGAATTATGCGGTTGATTTCTGCACCGATCTCTGCCATTCTCAATAAAAGTCGGATATTCTCAAATTCTTGATCCACTTCTTCTGCTTGCTTTTTTTTTTGCACTTGAATTTGCATTTGGATTTGGATTTGTTTGTTCATTTGCCGTTGAAGTCGTTTTTGCATTTTTTGCCAGTCCAACACACAATTTATGATATCGGCAAAACCGAACTTAACGATCTGCTCGCAGCAAGTGGGATTTTCTGCGAGATAGGAAAGACAATCAAAAGCAGGATCAAGTAATTGAAGATCACGATAATTTTTTTGGATCGCTGTTTTGATCAATCCAATGCCTCCTCTTTTGGCAATATTCTCAAAACGTGCTCCATCGTTCACAACAAGATTCCTCAGCGTTCTACAACATAAACCTTGCACTCTTGGATTGTTGGGGAAAAGTCTCATTGTCTTTATCGTTTTTGGCAACGCAAACTCTAATTGTCCTTGGATTTCATTTGGAAGTTGCGTTTTCTTGTTGATTGCTAATGAAGACAGCACATTGCAGATTGCAATCTGGATGTTTTCATCTCGACGAAACTTCTTCAAACAAATTTGCACACATTTGATCCCCTCGTTTTCCTGGAAATCATAGTGGTTTTTGCAGGATGGATCAGATACAACTGAATTAATTGCAAAAAGCGCTTTTTCTTGGATTTTTCCGTTGCCGGGAAATGTCAAAAAAGTTCCAAATATTGAATTGAGAACTTCTATTTTGGACACACTTTCACTTTCTTCAAAATCCTGAAAAATTATTGACAAAGAATAATTTGCAGTCTCAATGAATAGTAAAGAATGAGAATATTTTGTCATCAATCCCAAAATATGAGGCAAAATTTGCTTTATTAAATTATTTTTCAATCTCAAATTTTTTGCTTTTCGTGTTTCTTTTTCTTTTTCTTTTTCTTTTTCTTTTTCTTCATTTTCTTTCTTTTTTCTTGAAAACAAAAGCAAACGAGTTATAAATTTTAAACACAAAACCTCAACTTCTTCATTTTCTTTATGCTTGACAAAAACACTCACAATTAAATTGAAAAAATGTTCTCGAAAAAAACTTGAAAATTCCAATTTAACTAAATGATAACAAAAATGGAGAATTAAAAAAGCAAGTGTTTTTTTTTCCCAATATTTTTCCAAACTAGAAAATATTATTTTTTTGTTTGAACTGTCTCGAATTCGCTCTAAAAGTTTCCATTTATTTTGGTCTTTTTTTGAAATTCTGTATACTTTTTAAAAATTAAAAATTAAAAATTTAAAAATTAAAAGTTAAAATTTTTTATCCGTTTTCTTTTTTAATACAATTTCTAAGAAACTTCCAACATTGAATTTGTATTTTTAAATTTTCTAAATGAATTTCTAAAAGATCGAATATTATTTTAACTTGATCAAACTTGGAAAAATGTAAGAAAAGTAAATCTAAAAAAAAATAAAAAATAAATTTAAAAAACAAATTTTAAATTTAATTATAATTATAATAAACAAACCAATTTTTTTTATATTGAAAAAATGAAGTGATTCTAATATAAAAATTGAAGAATTTGAATTTTGTTTCATGTTTTTAATCACTGAATTAACAAAAGAAGAACGTAAAAATTCATCTTGAATTAAAACTTCATTTATATTTAAATTTTCATCTAAATTTTCGTTTAATTTAAGCTTATTAAATGTTTGAACAAGTTTTTCAGGTGAAAATTGATGATTTGATAAATTAAAAATCATTAACATTAATTCTTTAGAAGAATTTATCATTTTAAAAAAAATGAAAAAAAATGAAAAAAATGAAAAAAATGAAATTTTTATTTTTTGGATTTTGAAGAAAGTTGTTCAAAAACAAAAAGTTTTTTATTCCAATAATCCAATTTTCTTTTTAGTTTGGTCTGATTTGTTTTTAATTCAAGATATTCGATAACAGAAGGAAGATCATAATCAAGTTGTTTTTTTGATAAGAAATCAAAGAATTTTTGCAAATATTTTGTTTCTTTTTTTGTTTTTTTCATTTTCTTGATAATGTTATCAACAATTGAATTTCTTTGTTGAATTTTTAAATGAAGATTTTTTTGCAATTGATTTTCTTGTTTAAAATGGGATGAAAAAGGAAAAGAAGATTTTCTTTTTGATTTAAATGCAATTTAAGATTAGAAAGTTGGGAATTAAATAAAAACAACGAGGATTCTGCTTGTTTTTTTTCAATTTGGGATTTTTGAATATCAATCAATTTGAGTTTATTTGATTGACCCAAAATATTCATTGTTTTTGATAATTTGGAAATATTATGTTTAATTGAATTGATGTTTAAATTTTCACGATGAATTAATCTTTTTTTTTGTTTGATTTCTTTTTGAATGTAAATTTTCTGTTCTTCAACATTATTTAATTCTTTTAATTTTTGGATTTGTTCTTGACATTCTTGTTTTTCAATTTGAAGTCTTTTTTGTTCTTCATTTAATTTATTTATTTCTTCATTTGATTTTTTATTTTCTTCTTTCATTGTTTGTTTTAAGTGTTTATTCAAAAGCATTATTGCTTGTTTTTTTTTATTTTCCATGAATTCTTTTTCTTGTGAATTGTTTTCGTCTATATTAATATAACTTTGATCTGATGAAAAAATGTCTATTTCTTGGTTTTGTATACTGGGATATTGAGGTTTGTAAAGGTTTTGAAATTTTTCTTTGCAGAAAATTGAACAAAATTGCAGAAGTATTTGGTTTTCGTTTTCTATTTGATTTATATTTTGATTTTGATTTTGATTTAGATTTTGAATTTGATTTAGATTTTGATTTTGATTTATATTTATATTTTGATTTATATTTTGATTTTGATTTATATTTTGATTTTGATTTTGATTTATATTTTGAATTTGATTTTGATTTTGAATTATATTTTGATTTTGATTTTGATTTTGAATTATATTTTGATTTTGATTTTGATTTATATTTTGATTTATATTTTGATTTATATTTTGATTTTGATTTATATTTTGATTTTGATTTTGAATTATATTTTGATTTTGATTTTGATTTTGATTTTGAATTTGATTTTGATTTAGATTTATATTTTGAATTTGATTTTGATTTTGATTTTGATTTATATTTTGAATTTGATTTATATTTTGATTTTGATTTTGATTTTGATTTTGATTTTGATTTATATTTTGATTTTGATTTTGATTTTGATTTTGATTTTGATTTTGATTTGGATTTAGATTTTGATTTTGATTTATATTTTGATTTTGATTTTGATTTTGATTTTGATTTTGATTTATATTTAGATTTATATTTTGATTTTGATTTGGATTTAGATTTTGATTTTGATTTAGATTTTGATTTTGATTTTGATTTATATTTTGAATTTGATTTATATTTTGATTTTGATTTTCATTTTGATTTTGATTTTGATTTTGATTTTGATTTTCAATTAGATTTATATTTTGATTTGGATTTAGATTTTGATTTTGATTTTGATTTATATTTTGATTTTGATTTTGATTTTGATTTGGATTTAGATTTTGATTTTGATTTTGATTTTGATTTATATTTTGATTTTGATTTTGATTTTGATTTAGATTTATCATTGAAAGAAATTTTGTTTTGTTTGTTTTTTGTTGTAAAAAGAATTAAAGTAAATTGAAAAATAATTTTAAATTTTTTTTTAAGAAAAGAATAAAAAATAACAAAACGACTTTGACATTTTTTTTTTGAATTAATTTTAATTTTGAGTTTATGAAGAAATTTATTTTGAATTCAATAATAGAGTTATTGTTTTTTTTTTTAAAAAAGAAAAGGGAAAAAAAATGAAAAAAATGAAAAAAATGAAAAAAAAATTTTAAAAATTGCTTTGATGAATTAAATGATGATAAAATTCAGAATAACTTAATAAATCATGACTTTTATCTTCAATTAAATAACGTTGTAATTCTATTGAATTATTTTCTGTTATAATTTTAATTGGTAAATGATTTTCAAAAATTCTTTCAAGTTCAACAATTAATGTCCAAATTCTTTTATTATAATCATTTTCTAATTTTTTTAAATAAATTTCATTTTGATTTCTTGAATTTTCTTCTTTTGAAAATAATTCATTGATTTCTTGTTCATTTGCATTATTTCCAATCCAAATATAGATAAATACTCCATTTGTAAGTAAATAAATTCCATTTGTTGAAAAATTTTGAAATGAAAGTGAAATTCTTTGTGGAAATTCAATAATTCCTTCTTTTAAAATTCCGCACTAATTTTTAAATAAATTAAATTATATTTATAATTATATTTATAATTATATTTAAATTTATATTTATATTTAAATTTATATTTATATTTATAATTATATTTATATTTATATTTAAATTATATTTATATTTATAATTAAATTATATTTATATTTAAATTTATAATTAAATTATATTTATATTTAAATTTATATTTATATTTATATCTACATTTGATGGTAAATTATGAATAGGATATAAATGTGGATAAATATAAGCAGAAACTTGTGTATTTGATGCATTATTCATTAAATGAAGTTGGAAAGCCATCTCATCAGGATTTATAACTGATCCCCAATTCAAAATTCCAGACTAAAAAAATTCAATTAAAAAAATCAATTAAAAAAAATCAATTAAAAAAAATCAATTAAAAAAATCAATTCAAAATTCAATACTTTATAAACTCCAAAAATTAATAAAGGAAATAATTGAAGAGAATTTGGAAGACTAATTTCAGATGATTGAACTGGAGTATTTGTAGGATTTATTTGGAAATTTGGATTTGATAATAATTTCCATGATTTTATAATTTGTGCGCATGAATTGATTAAAACATCTTTTATTTTTTTGATTTCAACTCGAGGTACAAGATAAATTGCTATTATAAAAATAATTGTTTTGAAAGAAGAATTAATAATAAATATAATTATAATATTTTGAATTAATTTCTTTGTTTTTCTCTCTTACATCTTTTTAAAAGTATATTCATTAATGTGTCTATATTAACTGAATCGAATAATTCTTGTATTGATTGTGCAAAATTTTTTCGAGAATTAATTACTCTAATTGTTCTTTGTCGATTACTATTTGAATATCTATTTTGATTTTAATTTTAATTTTAATTTTAATTTTAATTTTAATTTTAATTTTAATTTTAATTTTAATTTTAATTTTAATTTTAATTTTAATTTTAAATTTTAATTTTAATTTTAATTTTGATTTTAATTTTAATTTTAATTTTAATTTTGATTTTAATTTTAATTTTAATTTTAATTTTAATTTTAATTTTAATTTTAATTTTAATTTTAATTTTAATTTTAATTTTAATTTTAATTTTAATTTTAATTTTAATTTTACAAAATTGCAGATTGAAGATATATTATTTTTGATCTAAATAAAGAAGCATCAAGTTTCAAATCAAAAGCAAAAGTATCTTGTTGAGTAAGATTTGGAAGTTGTAAAAGATCTGTTGAAGTTAAATAAAAATTTCCATAAAATTTTGAGATTGATAAACCAGTAGAAAAACGAGTTCTAAGAACAGCTTCCCAACTTGTATAAATAGTGAGGATATTTTTAAGTTGATGATAAAATTGATTTTTTTGTAAAATATTTTGATCATGATAATTATTATAATAATAAAGTTTTCCTGCTGTATTATCTGTTATTATTTTTAATGTTGAAACATCTGAATATCCATTAGAAAATAAGAATAAATAAATAGATATTTGTTGTCTAACGCATGATATTGCAAAGTTTTGATAAAATGCTGTTTCATCTGCTGGTTTTAAAAGTAATTCTAAATTCATTATTTTTTGTGCTGCTCGATTTGCAAGTTTATGTGATGTTAATGTTGGTAAACCGTGTTGAAATACAATCATTTTTCCTCCATAAGAACTCTTTTTATTTTAAATTTATTAATTTTAATTTTAATTTTATAAATGAATTTTAATTTTAATTTTAATTTTAATTTTAATTTTAATTTTAATTTGAATTTTAATTTTATAAATGAATTTTAATTTGAATTTTAATTTTAATTTTAATTTTAAAATGAATTTTGAATTTTAATTTATAATATAAATTTTAATTTTAATTTTAATTTTAATTTTAATTTTAATTTTATAAATTAATTTTAATTTTAATATTAATTTTAATTTTAATTTTAATTTTAATTTTAATTTTATAAATGAATTTTAATTTTATAAATGAATTTTAATTATAAATTTAATTTTAATTTTAATTTTAATTTATATTATAAATTTAATTTTGAATTTTACCATCAATTTAAAAGCAGTTTGTAAAGCGGAAGATAAAGCAGATTCAGAATCAGAAGAATCTTTAAAAATAGTAGGAAGTCTATCAAGAAGATTAATAAACAAAGAATAAGAATCAACAAGAGGAACAAAAAAATCATTAAGAGAAGGAGGAAAAATATCATCAATATCAGGAAGAACGACCATTTGAGGTTCAGAAAGCTTAGGATTAAGATTATAAAAATGAAGAGATGAATTAAAAGTCATAATTCCAACACGTTTAGTTTTTGATCCATGAAGAAGCTCATTTTCAAGAACATATTTAATGGATTGCACAGCTGTTTGAAGAAATCCTGATGCGATAGAAAACTTGCTAACATTGATAACAAAGAAATACCCAGGTGGAAGTGGTATATGACTGCAATATTCTTTTCCTACTGAAAATTCAACTACTGGATTAACTAATTCTTCTCGTTTGTCTATATCAGCCCTTAAACCTCCTTTGTCAAGTGGTGAATAGTATTGTTTTGGTGTTATGTTGATTACGTTGCAAATATTGCAGATCCAATTATTTCCGTTGTTTGTAAATTTTACATATGGATTAATGTATCCATGACAACTTTTGCATCTTGGTACTGAAAAATTTAAAAATTGAACAGTTGGAACTGGCTATAAAAGCATAATTTTCATTTTAGTTTTTAATTTTAGTTTTAAATTTATAAATGAATTTTAATTTTATAAATGAATTTTAATTTTAATTTTAATTTTAATTTTAATTTTAATTTTAATTTTAATTTAATTTTAATTTTAATTTTAATTTTAATTTTAATTTTAATTTTAATTTTAATTTTAATTACAGGAAGTAAATTATTTTCTTTTTTTTCTGCAAAAGGTGTAACTGTTAAACCAAATGGTATTTTACTTTGTTCAATAGTTGATTGAGATTGTGGTACTAAATTTGTTGTTAAACTAATATATTCTTCGCTACAATCTTTAATTTCAATATTTTTATTTTCAGTTGAAAATTCTGTTTTAAATTTTAAATAAAATTAGTTTTAAATAAAATTTGTTTTGAATTTTTTTTGAATTTGTTTTAAATTTGTTTTAAATAAGTTTTGAATTTGTTTTGAATTAATTTTAAATTTGTTTTGAATTAGTTTTAAGTTTTGAATTTGTTTTAAATTTGTTTTGAATTAATTTTGAATTTGTTTTAAATTTTTTTTTAAGTTTTGAATTTGTTTTAAGTTTTGAATTTGTTTTAAATTTGTTTTGAATTAGTTTTGAATTTGTTTTGAATTTGTTTTAAATTTGTTTTGAATTAGTTTTGAATTTGTTTTGAATTTGTTTTGAATTTGTTTTAAGTTTTGAATTTGTTTTAAGTTTTGAATTTGTTTTAAGTTTTGAATTTGTTTTAAATTTTTTTTTAAGTTTTGAATTTGTTTTAAATGTTTTGAATTTGTTTTGAATTTTGAATGTTTTAAATTTTGAATTTGTTTTGAATTAGTTTTAAATTTGTTTTAAGTTTTGAATTTGTTTTAAGTTTTGAATTTGTTTTAAGTTTTGAATTTGTTTTGAATTTGTTTTGAATTTGTTTTGAATTTGTTTTAAATTTGTTTTAAATTTGTTTTGAATTAATTTTGAATTAGTTTTAAGTTTTGAATTAATTTTGAATTTGTTTTGAATTTGTTTTAAATTGTTTTGAATTTGTTTTGAATTTGTTTTGAATTTGTTTTGAATTAGTTTTAAATTTTGAATTTGTTTTAAATTTGTTTTAAGTTTTGAATTTGTTTTAAATTTGTTTTAAATTTGTTTTAAATTAGTTTTGAATTAATTTTGAATTTGTTTTGAATTTGTTTTGAATTTGTTTTAAATTTTGAATTAGTTTCGAATTAGTTTTAAGTTTTGAATTAATTTTGAATTTGTTTTAAATTTGTTTTGAATTAATTTTGAATTTGTTTTGAATTTGTTTTGAATTTGTTTTAAATTTGTTTTAAATTTGTTTTGAATTTGTTTTAAGTTTTGAATTTGTTTTAAGTTTTGAATTTGTTTTAAGTTTTGAATTTGTTTTGAATTTGTTTTGAATTTGTTTTGAATTTGTTTTAAATTTTTTTTTAAGTTTTGAGTTTTGAATAAAAAAATTTTTTTTTACGAAATTGTTTAATTTCTTGATTTTGTGGTTTTGGTTGTGTTCCAACAAATTGTAAATTGGTTTCATTTAATATATTTTGATTTGGGAAAATAGAATTTTGTTGATTCATGTTTTTTTTTTTAAAAAAATAAAAAATTTATAATTCAAATTGTAAAAGAAAAAAGAATTTTCAAAAAGAAAAAAAATGAAAAAATTTTTTTTATTTTTATTTTTTTTGTTTAAAAAAAAAATGGTAAAAAAAATTTTATATTGAAATTAAAAAATTGGATTAAAAAATTATCAAATTAAATTCAATAATTAAAACCTTTTAGCAAAATTATAAATCATTTAAAAAACAATTACATGATTTTGGTTTTTTAAAAGGATTAAAATATTTTCAAACATTTTTAAGAAGTGAAGAAGAACTTTTATTAATTATCAAAAATATTAATTTAAATGATGAAAAATTTCCATTATTTCAATTAAAAAAAGGACCAATTCATCCAATTTCTAGTTCAAAAGAAGTAATACAATATAATTTAATAATTATAATTATAATTATAATTATAAATAAAAAATTAAAAAATTATTATTAAATTTAGATTCAAAATGGAGATCTTGAAAATATTATTATTAAAACTGGAAAAGAACAAAATAATCTTAATCATATTGTTTTTTTAATTGCTTTTTATTCAAAAACAACTAAACCATATATTTGGGTAAAAAACAAATTTTTAACCGAAAAAAAAAACTCATTTTTTTCTAAATTTTTTTTCTTCATTTTATTCATTAGTTGAGAAATCATCACGAAAAACTTATTACAAATTTATCTAATCCAGATTTTCCATTGGAACTTAATTCAACACAAGATTGGGAAATTTCCTTGAAAAATTTTCAAGAAATTTTTTGTGAAATTATCCAAAAAATGTTTCCAAATCAAAAAAATCCATTTGAAATTGATAGAGAATTTATTGAAGAAATTGAAAATAAAACACAAAAACATCTTATTATTTGTTCATTGCTTAAATTAATCCAAAATTTTTTAAATACATCTAATTTAATATTTGAAAAAAAAGAATTTGAATCTGATTTACTTTTTTTGGTTGAAAAACATAATGAAACTAAAGAATGTTTTAATAATTAAAAAAAAAAGAAATGATGATTTTAGATTTTTATTGGAATTGAGAAGGAAAAAGAAAATAATTAGAAAATTAGAAAAATTAGAAAATTAAATGGAATAAAAAAGAGGAAAATAATTGGATAATTAGAAAATAATTAGAAAAATTAGAAAAATTAGAAAATTAAATGGAATAAAAAAAAAGAGGAAAATAATTGGATAATTAGAAGATAATTAGAATAATTAGAATAATTAGAAAATTAAATGGAATAGAATAAAAAAAAAGGAAAATAATTGGATAATTAGAAAATGAAATGGAATAGAATAAAAATGAGTTCTAATCTATTTTCTTTTTCTTAAATCATCTGCATCATCAGGTTTTTGGTGATGTTTTACTGGTTCTCCATCTTCAACTTCTGAATCACTTCTAATATCAGTTAATTTTGAATGGGTTACTATTTGATATATAATTTTCAAGATGAGCCAAAACCAATTTATGTGTAAAATAACAAGAATTGTGATTAAAATTGGTCCCATAACAAAGTCTCCAAAAAATCCTGATCTTCCTTTATATTCAACTGCTGAACTATAATCCAAAATTGGTAAAATGATTAATCTGAAGTAGAAAAATGTTGTTGTAAAAAACACAAAGGAAATATCTTTGAACGTATTAAGGTCGACATAACCAAATGTTTTTGCTGAGTATAAAAAGACATCTGAGATATCATGAAGAGTTAAAAGAAGAGTTCCAATTTGATAATGACTAATAGATTTTATTTCAAAAAATTAAATATCAAAAAATATCAAAAAATTATCAAAAAATATCAAAATAAATTTTTTACATTGTATAAAAAGAAGAACCAACTAAAGTTATTGTTGTGAGATGATGTAAAAGCATAATTAATGGTTGCTAAGCATGAGATTTTGTTAAAATTTTATAAACAAAGAAATAAGAACAATTTTTTAATCATTTTCTTTTAAATCATTTTTTTTAAAGATCAAATACTTTTTGTTCTTGAGTAGCAAATGGAAGATCAACAATATAAAAAGCAAGTTGCCAAATGTAGAATAATTTAATATCAGGACTTTTATAATTTTTATTTTTATTTTTATTTTTATATATATTTTTATAATAAGATAATCAATTAAATTAAGATAAATGAAAGTAAATTTTACGGAAATAATTCACCATCTGAAATCCATAAATTGGTTCTATCAGTCCAAGGAGCAAAAAGGTATTTAAACCAAAGTTTCTATTTTGAATTAAATTTAAATAAAAAATTGATATAAAATTGAATTAAAATTGATTTAAAATTGATATAAAATTGATATAAAATTGATATAAAATTGATATAAAATTGATTTAAAATTGATTTAAAATTGATTTAAAATTGATTTAAAATTAATTTAAAATTAATATAAAATTAATTTAAAATTAATATAAAATTAATTTAAAATTGATTTAAAATTGATATAAAATTAATATAAAATTGATATAAAATTAATATAAAATTGATATAAAATTGATTTAAAATTGATTTAAAATTAATATAAAATTAATATAAAATTGATTTAAAATTGATTTAAAATTAATATAAAATTGATTTAAAATTAATTTAAAATTGATTTAAAATTGATTTAAAATTGATATAAAATTAATATAAAATTGATATAAAATTAATATAAAATTGATTTAAAATTAATATAAAATTGATATAAAATTGATATAAAATTGATATAAAATTAATATAAAATTGATTTAAAATTGATTTAAAATTAATTTAAAATTAATATAAAATTGATATAAAATTAATATAAAATTGATATAAAAATAATATAAAATTATAAAATTAATATAAAATTAATATAAAAATTAATATAAAATTAATATAAAAATTGATATAAAAATTGATTTAAAATTGATTTAAAATTGATATAAAATTGATATAAAATTAATTTAAAATTAATATAAAATTAATTTAAAATTGATATAAAATTAATATAAAATTAATATAAAATTTATTTAAAATTAATATAAAATTAATATAAAATTGATATAAAATTGATATAAAATTAATATAAAATTGATATAAAATTGATATAAATTTGATATAAAATTAATATAAAATTGATTTAAAATTGATATAAAATTAATATAAAATTAATATAAAATTGATTTAAAATTAATATAAAAATTAATTTAAAATTAATATAAAATTGATTTAAAATTAATATAAAATTAATATAAAATTGATATAAAATTGATTTAAAATTGATTTAAAAATTGATTTAAAATTGATTTAAAATTGATTTAAAATTAATTTAAAATTGATATAAATTTGATATAAAATTAATATAAAATTAATATAAAATTGATATAAAAATTAATATAAAATTGATTTAAAAATTAATTTAAAATTGATTTAAAATTGATATAAAATTGATATAAAATTAATATAAAATTAATATAAAATTAATATAAAATTAATATAAAATTAATATAAAATTAATATAAAATTAATATAAAATTAATATAAAATTAATATAAAATTGATATAAAATTAATATAAAATTGATTTAAAATTGATATAAAATTAATTTAAAATTGATTTAAAATTGATTTAAAATTGATATAAAATTAATATAAAATTGATTTAAAATTGATATAAAATTAATTTAAAATTGATTTAAAATTGATTTAAAATTGATATAAAATTAATTTAAAATTGATATAAAAATTGATATAAAATTGATATAAAATTAATATAAAAATTAATATAAAAAGTAATATAAAATTGATATAAAATTGATATAAAAATTGATTTAAAAAGTAATATAAAAATTAATATAAAATTGATTTAAAATTAATATAAAATTAATATAAAAGTAATATAAATTAATATAAAATTAATTTAAAATTGATTTAAAATTAATATAAAATTAATATAAAATTAATATAAAATTAATATAAAATTAATATAAAATTGATTTAAAATTAATATAAAATTGATATAAAATTGATTTAAAATTGATTTAAAATTAATTTAAAATTGATTTAAAATTAATATAAAATTGATTTAAAATTGATATAAAATTGATTTAAAATTAATATAAAATTAATATAAAATTAATTTAAAATTAATATAAAATTAATATAAAATTAATATAAAATTAATTTAAAATTGATTTAAAATTAATAGGGAGATAAAATAAGATAATGATTATTTTTTTTTAAATCAAAAGAAAAAAAAAAAATTTTTTTTTTAAATAAATTAATAAAATAAATTAAATTACTTACATCACGAAGAACCCAAATCCCAAAAACAATAGCAAGAAAATAATGAGTAGAAAGATAAAAATTTTCATAAAATTTATGAGAAACCTTCTTTTTTGATTTACTAATAAGATAAGGAGAGATAACCATATAACAAATTAAACGATGTAAAGCAACAATAGCAATACAAATTAAACCAGTAATTAAATCTTGAAGACCAACAGTATATTTTCCATCAGAAACTTTATGGAAAATAATTGAATAATACCAAGGTTCTTGATTTAGGGAAGAATTCATAATCAAAAAGAAAAATGTTTTTTTTTTTTTTTCATTTTTTTTTCATTTTTTTTTTGTTCACCTTTTTTTTATTAAATGCTTGTTGGTACAACTTTGGAAAATAGATGGAAAATTTTAAATAGAATTGGTTATGGAACGTTTGGTTTGTTTATTTTTATTTTTCTTTTTTCTTTTTTTTCTTTTTCTTATTTTTGCTTTTTTATTTTTCCAAAAAAAAAAAAGGTGAAATTTATAAAGCAAAAGATAATTTAAAAAGTCAAGATGTTGCAATAAAATTTGAAAGATCTGACCAAAAAAGACAGTCTCTTAAACTTGAAATAGCAATTCTTAAACTTCTTCAACGTAAATTGAAAATTAAAATTAAAATTAAAATTAAAATTAAAATTCATTTACAAAATTAAAATTAAAATTAAATTTATAATTAAAATTAAAATTAAAATTAAAATTAAAATTAAATTTAAAATTGAAATTCATTTATAAAATTAAAATTAAATTTAAAATTAAAATTAAAATTAAAACTAAAATTAAAATTAAAATTAAAATTAAAATTAAAATTAAATTGAAATTCATTTATAAAATTAAAATCAAAATTAAAATTAGCTTCAAAATATTTTACAGAATTTATTTATTGTGGAAAAAATGAAGATTATACTTTTCTTGTTATGGAATTACTTGGTCAAAACCTTTCACAATTATTACAAAAAAATCCTCTTAAAAAATTCTCATTATCAACAACAATTAGAATAGGACTTGAAGTATATGTTTTTTTTTCTAAAATTATTTTAGAAATTAAAATTAAAATTAAAATTAAAATTAAAATTAAAATTAATATTAAAATTAAAATTAAAATTAAAATTAAAATTAAAATTAAAATTAATATTAAAATTGAAATTAAAATTAAAATTAAAATTAAAATTAAAATTAAAATTAAAATTAAAATTAATATTAAAATTAAAATTAAAATTAAAATTAAAATTAATATTAAAATTAATATTAGATGTTGAATGCTATAGAATCTTTACATAAAATTGGATTTGTTCATCGAGATATTAAACCTGTATTAATTCTCTTTCCAAAAAAATATAACAAAAAAATTATTTAAATTAAAATTATTTTTAAACAAAAAAAGTCAAATTTTGTAATTCGAAAAAATATAAGAAATAAGAACGAAACATTTTTAGTTTTAATTGATTTTGGTCTTGCAAGAAGTTATATTACACATGAAGGAGAATTAAGAAAAGTATAAAAGAAAGCTTTTATTTATTATTAACAAAAGAAAACTTTTATTTATTATTAACAAAAGAAAGCTTTTATTTATTATTAATAAAAGAAAACGATTATTTCAATTAAAATTAAAATTAAAATTAAAATTAAAATTAAAATTAAAATTAAAATTAAAATTTAAATTAAAATTAAAAATTAAAATTTAAATCAAAATATAAATCAAAATTAAAATTAATATTAAAATTAAAATTTAATATTAATATTAATAAATTTAAAAATTAATTGAAAAGCCTCGTAAAAAAATTGGATTTAGAGGAACTGCACGATATGCTTCAATTAATTCACATGATAATACTGTAAAAAAATAATTGCAAAAAAATAATTGAAAAAAATAATTGAAAAAAATAATTGAAATAATTGCAAAAAATTAATTCAAAAGGAATTAAGCAGAAGAGATGATATGTGGTCGTTCTTTTATGTAATGATAGAATTTCTAAAAGGAAACTTACCATGGCGCAAAGTAAAAGATCAAAAACAAATTGGATTTTTAAAAAAAAAATACAATACAATGGAAATAGTAAAAGATCTTCCAAACGAATTTGCGACAATAATGGAGCATATTCAAAGTAAAAAAACAAAAACAAAAACAAAGAGGAAAACAATAGGAAGAAAACTAATCAAACGAAACTAATTCAATTAGGCCTTAAATACGAAGATGAGCCTGATTACAATATGATCCGAAACGTTCTTGCAGGATTATTTGCCAAGCAAGAATTCAATTATGAAGAGAAGTATGACTGGGAAAAACCAAACGAACCAAACACAAAGTAAGAAATAAAAACCAAATTATTTATCAAGATCAAAACTAACATGAAATAAACAGCGAAAACACAAATGAAAATCGGGAAATCAATAAAAAATCAACAAAACAATTTCTTCTTGAAATCAACGAAATTCAACTACCAGAAGCACGACCCCAAGAGCGACCTTATAAGTCACATGAGAATCAAATACCGCGAACAAACAGCTTAGGGGAAATTAGAGAGAAGGGTCGAGGAAGGATACAAAGTTGGGGTGATCGGATCACAATAAACAAAAAACGGCAAAAGGATCCGCATAAAATAAGCATTCTTGATTCGCCTCGACTCAAGAGAGTTTCTTCCCAAGACGAGCTCAAACCAAGTCTTTTTTCCTTTCGCCATATTTCAACTCCAAATACTGGAATGCCTTTGAATGATTTTTCTTCTCCGGCAAATTTCTGTCTTGAAGAAACAAAGTCAGATTTAACTCAACAACAAACTACAGAACGCGCTATTTTGGACGGCGTTTTTGGCACTACTAGTTCTCAGAAGGAAAGTGTTTCTCAACATTCCCTTTTTTCAAAAAAATCGGAACTTTTTCATGATCCAAGTATTGAATTAATTGCTCAATTTGAATTTGAAAAACGTGATAAAAAACAAAAGGAATTGAAAAAACAAATTCTTCTTCAAAAACAAGAAAAAGAAAATTTAAATCAAAAAGAATTATCTAAAAAAGAAAAGAAAAATCAAAATTCTTGTTGTTTTTGTTTGATTGTTTAAAAAAAAAAAGAATTATTTTTTTATTTTGAATTTAAGAATGAAATTATTTAAAAAAAATTCTTTTAATTTTAATTTTGAAATTTTAATTTGAAATTTTAATTGTTTCGAAGATCAGGAAAATTAGTTCGTTTTGGATTAAAACGGCTTTTTTGGAAATTAGATCTTGAATTCTGTTGGGAATTAGATTTATTAAAATGTCTAAAACGAGAAACATTTTGTGGATTTTTTCTTTGAAAATGAGGTTTTTCTTGAGGAGTTGATTGGAAATATTGAATTTTCTCTCGTAATTTTGAAATTGTATCTGGAACATCTTTCAGAAATAAAGGAGGATCAATTCCTAATTTTTCAAGATCTTGAAGAAGCGCAATTGGAATTGTAATTGTTGTTTCATCAATACTTTGAGTTTTGTGAAATTTTTTTGGTTTAACTTTTTTTTTATCTTTTTCTGATTCTTTTCCAAATGAAAATGATTGATTTGGTTGTGTTGCTTTTTTGTGAATTGTTAATTCTCCAATTTCGATTTGTTTGAAAATTTCGTCTTTGGATTCTTTTGGATTTTGTTCTTTTTCTGTTTCTTGTTGTTTTGGTGTTTCTGTTGTTGTTCGTTTTGCTGCTAGTGATTGTGCTTTTGGTAAAAAGTATTGAATAAGATTTTTGCATATATTGATTTCTTCTTCCCAAGGAACAACCAATTTTAAATCTTTTTCTCTAAATATATAAATATATAAATATATTTTTTTTAAATTTCATGTTTTTGAATTTTTTTGAATTTCATGTTTTTGAATTTTTTTTAAATTTGTATTTTTGGAAACTAACATTTCTTCTCTAATTTTTCTTTGTTCTTCCTCTTCTTCTTCTTTATATTTTTCTTCGATTTTATCTTTTATTTCTTGAATTTTTTGATTCCAATCATCATGTTCTTTTTTCTTTTTATCGAAATCATCTGAAAGTTCCTTTTGTTTTTTTTGAACTTCATTGAGTTCATCTTGAAGAGATTCTTATCAATAAAAAAAAGAAAGAAAACGAGTTGATTAAAAGGAAATTTGGAAAAAGGAAAACTGATAGAAAAGAAATTACTGAGTTTTTGTTTTGATTCCTCAATTTTGCTATTAATTTCATCTCTTTCTTGAAGAATCTTTTGAACAGCAGTTCTTTGAATATCTCTTTTATCACGGAAATGAGAAACAACTTTTTCTTGAAGTTTCAATCTTTCATAAAGTTTAGAAATGAAGTCTCTATCTTCATCAATTTCGATATAAAATTTATCTAAATTGCTATATTTTTTATTTAAATTTTTTTTAATTTGAATTTTTTTAATTTAAATTTTTTATTTGAACATGAAATACTTGAATTGAGATTGTTTAGAACGAATAGTATTAATTTGTGAAAGTAATTGTTTTTCTTCATTTAGAGAATGTATTCTTTCTTCAATTCTATGTTCAATTTTAGCAATTTCTCTTTGAATTTCTTTTTCATCTTTAAAACGTAGATTTTCTTTTAATTTTTTAATTTCTTCCTTTTTTTGTTCAACTTCTTCTTTTGTTGTTTTTATTTTTTCTGCAATTTTATTTTTTTTATCTCTTTCTAATCTTAATTCTTCATTTAATTGTTTTAATTTCTCAAAAGCATGTTTTTTTTTATCGAGAACGTTTGTAAGCATATAAGTATGTTTATCAATTTGGTCATATTGAGTTCTCTTAATAAATTTAAATTTTATAAATTAATTTTATAAATGAATTTTGTAAATGAATTTTAATTTTAATTTTATAAATGAATTTTAATTTTAATTTTAATTTGAATTTTAATTTTATAAATGAATTTTAATTTTATAAATGAATTTTAATTTTATTTTTAATTTTATTTTTAATTTTAATTTTATAAATGAATTTTAATTTTAATTTTAATATTAATTTTAATATTAATTTTAATTTTAATTTTATAAATGAATTTTAATTTTAATTTTGATATTAATTTTAATTTTAATTTTATAAATGAATTTTAATTTTAATTTTAATTTTATAAATGAATTTTAATTTTATTTTTAATTTTATTTTTAATTTTAATTTTAATTTTATTTTTAATTTTTATTTTTAATTTTAATTTTATAAATGAATTTTAATTTTAATTTTAATTTTATAAATGAATTTTAATTTGAATATTAATTTTAATTTTAATTTTATAAATGAATTTTATAAATGAATTTTAATATTAATTTTATAAATGAATTTTAATTTTAATTTTAATTTAAATTTTATAAATGAATTTTAATTTTAATTTTAATTTAAATTTTATAAATGAATTTTAATTTTATAAATGAATTTTAATTTTAATTTTAATTTTATAAATGAATTTTAATTTTAATTTTAATTTTAATTTTATAAATGAATTTTAATTTTGATTTTAATTTTAATTTTAATTTTATAAATGAATTTTATAAATGAATTTTAATTTTATAAATGAATTTGGATTTGATTTACAATATCAGCTTGAAATTTTCTTGATTCATTTTTTAGTTGAAATCTTGCTTCATCAAACTCAGATTTTGAAGGATTTAGAGGTTCAATTATTGAACTCATTTCCTTTTGTAATTGATTAATTGCTTTTTTATAAATTGATTCTTCTTCTTGTTTTACTTCTTCATTTCCTTTTGTTTTTCCTTTTCCTTTTCCTTTTGTTTGTTGTGCTTGTTGTTTTGTTTGATTTTTTGTTGGTTTTTGTTGTGAATTAACTTCTTTTTGTGAATTTTGTGGTTTTTGTTTATTTTTTTTATCAGACATTCTTTTTATTTTATTTTATTTTATTTATTTAATATTTTTTTTTTTAAAAGAAAAAGAATGAAAAAAAATGAAAAAAAAAATTAATTAAAAAAAAAATTTTTTTTCTTTTTATTCATTTTATTTAAAAAAAAAAAATAAATAAATCAAAAAATCTAAAATAAAAATTACAAAGAAAAATATGGATTACTTGATAAATAATAGAATAATTGATATAAATTTAAAAAGTGGAATAAATTTAAAAATAGAATAAATTGATAAATAATAAAATAATTGATATAAATTTAAAAAGTGGAATAATTTATAAATAATAAAATAATTGATATAAATTTAAAAAGTGGAATAAATTTATAAAATTTAAAAAAATAATTTATGAATATAAATTTAAAAAAAATAAATTTGGATAAAAATAATAAAAATAATTGAAAAGTGGAATAAATTTAAGTAAATAATAAAATAATTGATATAAATTTAAAAAGTGGAATTATTAAAAAATGGATTATTTATAAATAATAAAATAATTGATATAAATTTAAAAAGTGGAATTATTAAAAAGTGGAATAAATTTATAAATATAAAAAATAGAATAATTGTTTAAAATGAAATAATTTTATTTCTAAATAAAAAATATCAATTTGCTTTTTAAACTTTTTGACATTTTTTTTAATATGCTATTACATATAAAATGTCAAAACATTTCTTTGATTTCCTCTAATAAAAAGCAAAGGAGGCATATCTTTACTAAGCAAATCCAACCAACTCATAAACAATTTAGGATCAACAAATTTATTAGGGAAAGGTAAAGTAACAACAACAAAATCAGATTTTTGAGAATGTTGCAATAAACTTTCATAAAGATTAATAAAGATATAAGTTTGTTGGATTTGGTCTCCTGGAGGAACACCATAAGATTTCCATTTACTCCAAGCTTCTCTTGTCGGTTTCTTATTGAGACCTTGGATAAATTCAATTCGCGCCGGAATTCGCAATTCTTTGAGAAGTTTATCCATATTTAAAACTACTTTTGTGTTGTCGACAAAGTTTTGACTTATTGTTGATGAAAAAACTCTTAATGTGCATTTTTCCCATTTGCTATTTTTGGATAATAAATACGGGATTAATAATGTCAATCCACCTTCATCAGAAAGCCACCAAATATCAATATTTCCTTTATAATTCTTCTCAAAATCAATGTTTTCGATTCCCTTTGGAATTATTATTCCATACGAAAGATCAAATGCTAAAGAAATCAAATCTACATATTCTCCCACTGAAATTTTTGATTCTTTGAAATTGCTTTCTATGTTCAAATCTTCTAAATCCTCGTTTTTTTTAAGGAAATCTCGAATATTCATTTTTCGAGTTGAAAATATCGATTGATTTTCTTCGTTTTGTTTTTTGTTTTTGTTTTTTTTAGATTTTGATCCAAAACATCCTATTTTTTGAATGGATTCTTTTTCTTTTTCTTGTTCTTCGTGTTTTTCTTGTTCTTGTTGTTGTTCTTGAACTTCAAAATCAATTTCTTCCATACTTAAACTTGATTGAGATGGTTCATTTACAGAAATGAGATTTGAATCAAAAATATTTGAAAGATGTTGAGAATTTTGTAGTTTTCTAAACCTTTTCGAATCCCTAAAAAATTCTGAATTGTTATTATTGTTATTATTGTTATTATCAGTTTTAAACCCATATCCAGATATTTTATCATCTAGCATTTCGCTTGTATTATCGTTTTCGTTGTTCGAAATTAATTCGAGTTGTTTATCAGAATAATTTTGTTCACTAATTTGTTTTTTCGAATATTCAATTTCTTTTTCCAATTTAATTTCTTGTTGAGTTTTATTATTATTATCTGAAAGATCGAAATCCCAAAAATCTGAATTTTGGCGATTAATTTTCTTTCGATTTTGATTATTTTGATTATTATTTTGATTTTGATTTTGATTTTGATTTTGATTTTGATTTTGGTTTTGTGTTGGAATTGATTTTGGGTTGTTTTCATATTCGAAACTAGAAAAATCAGTGACAGTTTGAAAATCGAAAATGGAATCTTGATATTCATTTTGATATTCATTTTCATTTATATTTTCATTTATATTTTCATTTTGATTTATATTTACATTTTGATTTATTTTTCATTTTGATTTATATCTACATTTTGATATTCATTTTCATTTTGATATTCATTTTGATATTCATTTTGATTTATATTTTCATTTTGATTTATATTTTCATTTTGATTTATATTTTCATTTTGATTTATATTTTCATTTTGATATTCATTTTGATATTCATTTTGATTTATATTTTCATTATTTTCATTATTTTCGTTATTTTCATTATTTTGATTATTTTGATTATTTTGATTATTTTCATTTTGATATTGATTTTCATTATTTTGATTATTTTCATTATTTTCATTATTATTTTCAAATTCAAATTCAAATTCAAATTGATTTTGATTTTGATTTTGATTTTGATTTTGATTTTGATTTTGATTTAAATTTGGATTCACATTTTGATTTTCATTTTGATTTTTATTTTCATCATCCTCATCATCCTCATCATCTTCACTTTTTTCAACTATTTCTGTTGACTCTTTCTCTTCTTCATTCCAAGTTTTAAGAAAATCCAAAACAAGTATATTTGGTCTAAAAGTACCTATTCCAGTTAAAAAAAGTATATTTTGAGCTCCTTCGAAAAAAGAGTTAGCAGGAGTAATATCATAAAAAAGTTTGATTGAATTTGAATGTGTTTGATGAATAAATTCATGTCTTTTTTGGATTATATCTCCCAAATCAATGGAATTTTCAGGATCATTATTAATTAATATCTGACTAGAAACAAGAAGACCTTTTCCTTTTTTAAGCGATTCAGAAAACAAAGTGATAATTGGATGATTTTGTAAAGAAAGGGGATGATAAGGAGAGATGAAAATATATCCTGGACGAAAAGTCTTGACATGATATCTCAGATTGCCGAATGTGACTAAGGAATCGAGAACCTTTATATAAAGCATTGCATCTTCAGATGAACCCCAATTAACATCCAATTTTTTCAAATCAAGATATTTATAAATTGCATAAATTGCAACCAATGCAACTAATGCAGAGACCCATTTTATAATAAACATAACAACGAGACATAGAATAGTTCCGAAGAGAGCAAGATAAGGATGATAGTATTTGAAAGAGGGTCTAAAGTTGGGTAAATGAGCGATAGATGCTTGAAAACATGCCCAATTCATGAGCGCAAATGTGAGTAAAAAAAAGGCTGTTGTAAAAGGTGCAATTGTATTGATATCGCCAAAGAGAATCGAAAGAAGTGCAACCAAATAAGCGAGTGCGTATGCTCTTCTGGGCTCGTTTTTGTTTCCGCTTCCCTTTCCGAAGAAATTAAATATTTTTGGAAATAATCGATCTGCGCAAAGTGCTTGGAAAATCTTCGGTCCAGCCATGAAAGATGCCAAAGATGAGCTGATTGCTGCTGCAAATAATCCCACATATGCAAGAGGTTTCCACAAAGATATATCTTTGAGAATAAAGTAGTTTTCTTTTAGTCCTTCTTTTCCTGAGCGTGGAACAACTGCCCCAAGAACAAGTGTTGTTATTATATAAAGAATACTTGTTGAAATTACTGAAAATAGAGTTCCTACAGGAATTGCTGTTTGTGGAGATTTTAGATCTCCAGAAATATTTGTTCCTGCCAAGATACCTTTTTTTTTACAAAAGAAAGAGGAGAATATTTTGAATATTTTAAATATATTAAATATTTTGAATATATTGAATATATTGAATATATTGAATATTTTGAATATTTTAAATATATTAAATATTTTGAATATTTTGAATATTTTGAATATTTTGAATATTTTGAATATTTTGAATATTTTGAATATATTGAATATTTTAAATATTTTGAATATATTGAGAATATTTTGAATATTTTGAGAATATTTTGAATATATTGAATATTTTGAATATTTTTGAATATTTTAAATATATTGAATATTTTGAATATATTGAATATTTTTGAATATTTTGAATATATTTTGAATATTTTGAATATATTGAATATTTTTGAATATTTTGAATATATTTTGAATATTTTGAATATATTGAATATTTTGAATATATTAAATATTTTAAATATTTTTGAATATATTGAATATATTTTAAATATATATTGAATATATTAAATATTTAGAATATATTGAATATTTTAATAATATATTGAGAATATTTTTGAATATATTAAATATTTTAAAATATTTTGAATAGATTTTTAAATTTATTAAATATATTGAATATTTTTGAATATTTTAAATATTTTGAATATATTGAATATTTTAAATATTTTAAATATATTAAATATATTGAATATTTTTGAATATTTTAAATATTTTGAATATATTAAATATTATGAATATATTGAATATATTAAATATATTAAATATTTTGAATATATTGAATATTTTGAATATTTTGAATATATTTTTGAATATTTTGAATATATTGAATATTTTGAATATTTTGAATATATTCAATATATTTTAAATATATATTAAATATATTGAATATATTAAATATATTGAATATTTTGAATATATTGAATATTTTGAATATATTAAATATTTTGAATATATTGAATATATTGAATAGATTTTAAATATTATACCTATAACTGCAGGAAAAAAAAGAGAAAAAATATAAAAGAAGTTTTTTTTGGCAGTAAAAGAAGGACCCCAATTATCGGAAAAAACTGATCTTGAATAATCTTTAGTGAAACTTCCGATAAAAATAAAAAGAATAGAAATTATCAATACAATAAGAAGCGCCACTTGTATTTTAATAACAAGTCCAAGACCTTTAAGAATGGAAATAAACATGATTGTCAAACAGATCCAACCCCAAAACAACCTCTCTGCATAAAACGATGAGAATATGACCAATCCTGAGTAGTCAACAATCGATTCTGCAAGACCGATTGCATAGAGTCCAACACTAACAGACAGTGCCATTGATGTTATTAAGCCAATAGAACCACCATAGGCTGGTCCTAATGAACGTGAAATCACAAAATAGGCTCCTCCTGCTTTGATTCTCCCATTCGATGATATTGCTGAGAGTGATAATGTTGTGATTATTGTTACCGTTGTTGATATTACAATGATTACAATTGATAATCCTGTTCCTGCATAACCTACTACATATCCAAGTCGCAGAAAGTAAATTACACCAATGATACTTACAATACATCGTACTATTACTCCAACTCCCATTCCAAAATTATATCCTCTTTTTTCTTCTGGTTTTTGAGCCTTTATCAATAATTTTATTTTTAATTTTATAAATATTATAATTAATATTATAATTAATATTATAATTAATATTATAATTAATATTATAATTAATATTATAATTAATATTATAATTAATATTATAATTAATATTATAATTAATATTATAATTAATATTATAATTAATATTATAATTAATATTATAATTAATATTATAATTAATATTATAATTAATATTATAATTAATATTATAAATAATAACTTATTATAATTAATATTATAATTAATAGTTATAATTAATATTATAATTAATATTATAATTAATATTATAATTAATATTATAATTAATATTATAATTAATATTATAATTAATATTATAATTAATATTATAATTAATATTATATTTAATATTTATTTATATATTAATATTTAATATTAATATTTAATTTATATATTAATTAATTTATATATTTAATTTTATAAATAATTTTATAATTAATATTATATTATTAAATTAATATTTATTATTACCCTATTTAATTTATATTAATATATTTATATATTAATATTATAATTAATATTATAATTAATATTATAATTAATATTATATTTAATATTATAAATAATTTTATAATTAATATTATAAATAATATTATAAATTTATATTATAAATTTATATTTGAATTTATGTTGGATACTCCAATGTTTTTCCTTTAAAAATTTTTTTCAAGATCAAAATTGTAAATAAATGTTGATTTGTTGGATAATAAAAATTTAAAATAGAAATTAAAATTAAAAGAAAACTATTCACATCAGATTGATTAAAAGGTTGATTTTCTTTTAATTCTCGAATACTCGCTCTTGGAATAGCATTTTTATCATAAAAAGGAATTGAAGGAACTGATTCAGCTGGTCCATAAATTGAAGCAATATAATCTGTTGATTCATTTTCTCTAACAGTTTCCATTGCTTCGTTTATTGCTAATTCTTCTTGTAAATTAGATTCAATTTCTGTAATTTCTTGATTAATTAATTTTGAATCTAATAAAGAATTTTTCATTTATTTAAAAAAATAAAAAAAAATGAAAATAAAAAAATTTGTTTTTGTTTTTGTTTTTGTTTTTGTTTTTGTTGTTCATTTTGATTCATTTGGATTCATTCAAAAAAAAAGTAGAAAGTAAAGTAAGGAAAAAAAAAAGGAATGGATCAAAAAAGAAGAAAAAAAAAAGAGTAAAAAAAAAAAAATGGAAAGAGAACTTTTCTCGTAAAGGAAAAAAAAAGAGAGAAAAAAAAAGAAGAAAGTGAACAAGAAGAAAAAGCCCATCAAACTTAATTATTCAAGACAGAAGTCCATTCACCAGTTTGATAGGAAGTGAAAATTTGTTTTCTCAAATTGTCTGCTCTTCGTTTCTTGTAGACGGCAAAAATTGCGACGAAAATAAGAGCGACACCTAAAGGAATACCGACACCAAGACCGACAGCAAGAGAATGGTCATCACTAGCACTTGTTTCAGGTTGTGGGTTTTCAGCGCAATTAGAACCATCTGTTGTTACTTTCTGCATAGTTGAGTCACAATACCAAGAACCAAGATTGACATTTCCACGAACACGAAGAGGACTTGGACTTGAGGGATTATAAGGACAACTTGTGTTAGCAGCACAAAGAGTTGGTCCGTAATAACTTCCCCAGTAGTTATAAGAAGCATCCATATAAGCTTCAGTAAAATTGCAGTCAATAATCAAACTTGTTTGGAAATCATCAATTTGCGAGAAATCATTATATTGTATCGAAACATGATTGAATGTTGCGGGAGTTGGAGCTTCTTTCCATCTGTTGACCATAACGGAAGCAGATCGAATTCTTCCTACAAACAAGTTGTTTTGGATGGTGATATCGCTGACTTGTGGATCTGCACCATCAACTCCAAGAATTCCTACTCCTCCTGTGTGTCCTGGATATGGATCTGGGTTTGGTCCGTATACTGGGAAGTCTCCTGTATTGTTGAACAAGTTATTTTCAATAGTAACTGAATCACATCCTGAAATTCCAATTGGACCTCCATCGAAAATATTGTTGTAAATTGAGACTCCTGATACTCGGCAAATGTAGAAGTTTCCTCCGCCGTGTGATCGTGAGTTGCGGACTGTTACTGTATCGAAATCGCAGCAAAGATTGATTTGTGCTGACATTCCTTCTGGTGAATATCCTTCAACTAAAATTCCATCGAAAATCATTGGTCCTCCTGTTGCTCGAATTGAGAATAATGCTCCTGCTGGATTTTTGTATGTTCCTGTGTAGAATGTGCAATTTTGCCAGGTTAATCCTGATTGTATAAGTGCAACTGAGCCTTTGAAGTTAAAGATTGCATTATAAGTTGAAATATCTCCATTCAAGAAAAATCCAACTTTATAAAAAACAACTCCATTAAATGTTAATCCCTAACAAATATAAATATTTAAATAAATATAAATATAAATATCAATATAAATATAAATATAAATATAAATATAAATATAAATATAATTATAAATATAATTATAAATATAAATATAAATATAAATATAAATATAAATATAAATATAAATATAATTATAAATATAAATTTTGATTATAAATAAAAATATAATATTTAAATAAATATAAATATTATATTTAAAATAAAATATAAATATTATATTTAAATAAATATAAATATTATATTTAAATAAATATAAATATTATATTTAAATAAATATAAATATAATATAATATTTAAATAAATATAAATATAATATTTAAATATCAATATAAATATAAATATAAATATAAATATAAATATAAATATAAATATAAAAATATAAATATAAAAATATAAATATAAATATAAATATAAATATAAAATATAAATATAAATATAAATAAAATATAAAATATAAATATAAATATAAATAAAATATGAAATATAAATATAAAATATAAATATAATTATAAATAATTATAAATATAATTATAAAATATAAATATAAATATATAAAAACATAAAATATAAATATAAAATATAAATATAAATATAAATATAAAAATATGAAAAATAATATATAAAATATAAATATAAAATATAATTATAAATATAATTATAAATATAAATAAAACATAAATATAAAATATAAATATAAATATAAACATAAAATATAAATATAAATATAAATATAAATATAAATATAAATATAAATATAAATATAAATAAAATATAAAATATAAATATAAATATAAATAATGAAAATATAAAAAATAAAAATATAAATATATAAAATAACAAATATAAATATAAAATATAAATATAAATATAAACATAAATATAAAAATATAAACATAAAATATAAATATAAAATATAAATAAATATAAACATAAACATAAATATATAAATATAAAATATAAAATATAAAATATAAATATAAAATAAATATAAATATAAATATAAATATAAATATAAATATAAATATAAATATATATAAAATAAAATAAAAATAAAATAAAATATAAATAAACATAAATTTAAAATAAATAAAAATATAAATATATAAATATAAAATATAAATATAAATATAAAATATAAATATAAATATAAATATAAATATAAATATAAATATAAATATAAATATAAATATAAATATAAATATAAATATAAATATAAATATAAATATAAATATAAATATAAATATTTAAATAAAATATAAATATAAATATAATATTTAAATAAGAAATTTAATTAAATATTTAAATAAGAATTTTAATTAAATATTTAAATAAGAATTTTTTTCTTAAATCAAATTTTTTGGAATTTTTTTTTTTAAAATAAATTTAAAATAAAACAAAAAGAAAAAGAAAAAAAAAAGAGAAGAAAAAGGAAAAAAAAAATTTACAGAAGAAACAATGAGCATATAACTTGTATTGTAAAAGTTAAGGTTAGAAAGAATTTGACCATACCAATTAGTAACATTTGAAGCCAAAGTAACACTACCAAAAACACTAGGAGTATTAGTAGCAGATCCATTAAGATAAACGACTTTATCCATAATAATATTTTCATAATAAGATCCTTCAGAAATTTGGAGAGAATCACCTGTTATTGCTTTTGAAATCCCAAAATTAATGGTTTTATATGGATTTCCTTGTGTCCCATCTCCTGTTGTATCACTTCCTGTATTCACGTTGATGTAAATTGATTTTGTTTGTACAAATATTAAGAAAAAAGCTGTTATAATTATATAAAAAATTTTTGCCATTTTTCAAAAGTGAAAAATGAAATTTTTAAATTTTAAAAACAACAAAAGAAAACTTAATTAAAAAAAATAAATTAAAAATTAAAAAGAAAAAAGAAAAAAAATTTTTTTTTGTTTTGTTTTTTGTTTTAAATTTTTATTTCTCTTCTTTATCTCTTCTTATTCGTTTTTTTTACCATCTCAATTTAATTTTTCTTTTAAATCCCTTTTAATTAATTTATTTTTAATTTTTTTTAATTTAATTTTTTTTAATTTTAATTTGAAAGAAAGTTATTATTATTATTTTAAATAAATAAAAAAAAGCAAAAAAATTTTTTTCTTAATAATCAAAATTAAATAACAAATTCTTTTTATTCTTTTTTATTCTTTTTTATTAATTTTTATTAATTTTTTAAAAAAAGAGAAAAGGGTTTTATTTTTAATTTAATTTTAATTTTTAATTGATCTTGATCTTGTTTAATTAAAAATAAATAAATAAATCCAAAAATGCGAAAAAAAAATATTTTTTCTCCTTTTTTAATTAAACAACTCATCAAAAAATTTATCATTTAATTTAATAATAAATTTAATAATTAATACTATAATCAATTTAACAATTATTTTTTTAATCAATTTAATAATAAATTTAATAATCAATTTAATAAAAATTTGATCAAAAATTTGATCAAAAATTTTAATAATTAATTTAATAATCAATTTAATAATAAATTTAATAATCAATTTAATAATAAATTTAATAATCAATTTAATAATCAATTTAATAATCAATTTAATTTAAATAAATCAAAAAGTGGAATTAAAATTGGAATTAAAATTTAATAATAAATTTAATAATTAATTTAATAATAAATTTAATAATCAATTTAATAATAATTTTAATAATTAATTTAATAATCAATTTAATAATCAATTTAATAATAATTTTAATAATTAATTTAATAATAAATTTAATATAAATAAATCAAAAAGTGGAATTAAAATTGGAATGAAAATTGGAATTAAAATTTAATAATCAATTTAATAATAATTTTAATAATTAATTTAATAATTAATTTAATAATAAATTTAATAATCAATTTAATAATAAATTTAATAATCAATTTAATAATCAATTTAATAATAAATTTAATTTAAATAAATCAAAAAGTGGAATTAAAATTGGAATTAAAATTGGAATTAAAATTTAATAATCAATTTAATAATAATTTTAATAATCAATTGAATAATCAATTTAATAATCAATTTAATTTAATAAATTTTAATATAAATAAATCAAAAAGTGGAATTAAAATTGGAATTAAAATTGGAATTAAAATTTAATAATCAATTTAATAATTAATTTAATAATTAATTTAATAATCAATTTAATAATCAATTTAATAATCAATTTAATAATCAATTTAATAATCAATTTTAATAATAAATTTAATTTAAATAAATCAAAAAGTGGAATTAAAATTGGAATTAAAATTGGAATTAAAATTTAATAATCAATTTAATAATCAATTTAATAATCAATTTAATAATTAATTTAATAATCAATTTAATAATAAATTTAATAATCAATTTAATAATTAATTTAATAATAAATTTAATTTAAATAAATCAAAAAAAAAATTGGAATTAAAATTGGAATTAAAATTGGAATGAAAATTGGAATGAAAATTGGAATAATAATTTAATAATCAATTGAATAATAATTTTAATAAAATTTGGAATAAAAGTAAATGATTAACAAATCTTAAATTAATTTATTTTGAAAAAAAAATTTTTATTTTTCATTTTTTTTTCCATTTAAAAGTAAATCCTAATTTAAACAGAAAATCGCAATCAAAAATCGAAATTTAACTCTAAATTAATTAAATAAAATATTTTCATAATAGAAAAAAAAATTTTTTTGTTATTAAATTATTCAGAAAAAAAAGAATGAGTGATAAAGAAAAAGACAATTTAGAAACTAATCAAATAACAAATAATACAAAAAATTATTTACAAAAGCTTCGCAATTTAATTGAAGAAAAAGATAAAGGTAAAAAAGGGGTTCATTTGGAAATTAAAATTGTATTTTTTAATCGAAATTTTTTAAAATTCAAAAAAAAAACATTTAAAGGAAAAATAAATGAACCGATCCAAATTGATATTCCAATGATTCTTGAATTTATGAAATCTTTTCCAACAGATGAATTTATTCAAGAAAATTCTTGTTTTGCTTTAAGAAAATTTAGTGAAACCAAAAAAAGTAACGAAAAAAAGAAAGAAAAAGGAAAAGAAAATTTGTTTCTTTTTTTTTCCTCATCAAATAATTAAAATTATAGTTGAAAATACATTAGATCTCATAACTTCAAATGCAATTGAATTACTTTTAAAAGCAATGAATAATTTTCCTCGCAAATACCCTCTTCAATATCAATCTTTTTTAACAATAATTAATATTGGAAACGAAAATGGTAAAAATCTTAATTATCCCATTTTATTTAAAATTAAAAAATTTTTTTGCTTTTTTTTTTTGGTTAATGAAAATTAAATTAGAAATAAAAAAACAAATTGAACAAAATTTTGGATCTGATTCAATCATTTCAACAATGATTTTATTTCAACAAGAGAAACAACTTTACAGCAAAGGTATTGAAGCTTTAGAAGTTTTAGGTTTAAATCAAAAAGGTAATTTTTAAATTTAATATCCTTTATCTTTTTATTCTTCTTATTTTATTGAAATCAATCAAAATCAAATAGAAATTGAAACAAAAATCAAAGCAAAGAAAAGTAAACTTAATAAGATTAATTTTTAATTTTTAACCAAGTTGATTAGTTAAATAATTTTGATAATATTTTTTTTTAGAAAATTTAAAAAAAAAAAGAAAAGAAAGAATGTCAAAATTAAAAGAGGAATACCAAAAATCAAAAACTGTAAATATCAAATTTGATTAACAAATTTTTCAATTTTCTAATTCTTTCATTATTTTTATTAGTCGAAAAAGGTTTTTCATTTTTACTTTCAAATCCAAAAATCCAAAAATTCAAAAATTCCTTTTTATTTAAAAAAAGGATACATTACTCCATTTTTTTTCGAAACAAGAACCAATTGATTTCCAATTGTTCCATATATTTTTGAAAAAGAAAAATCAATGGAATAAACAAGATGTAAAAATTGGTTTTTTAAATTTTTTATTATTTATTAAAAAATATTCCAAATTTATTAGGATGTAATTTAAAAAAGAGAAATATTTAATTTAATTTGATTTAATTTAATTCAATTTGATTTAATTTAATTTGATTTAATTTAATTTAATTTGATTTGATTTAATTTAATTTAATTTAATTTGATTTAATTTGATTTGATTTAATTTAATTTAATTTAATTTAATTTGATTTAATTTAATTTAATTTTGATTTGATTTAATTTAATTTAATTTAATTTCATTTAATTTGATTTAATTTGATTTAATTTGATTTAATTTAATTTAATTTAATTTAATTTAATTTGATTTGATTTAATTTGATTTGATTTTAATTTAATTTGATGTAATTTAATTTAATTTGATTTAATTTAATTTGATTTAATTTAAATAATTGATTTGATTTAATTTAATTTTAATTTGATTTAATTTAATTTTAATTTAATTTAAATAATTTGATTTGATTTAATTTAATTTGATTTAATTTGATTTAATTTGATTTAATTTAATTTGATTCTCATTATTTATCCTCTTAAAAAATAATTTTAAAATAGTTTGTAAATAATTCCCTAATTAATTAATTAAATAAATTACCTATTTATATTTATATTGTTTTTTTTTGTTGTTTTTAGAATGTAATTTCATTTTTTTCTTGTATTAATTTTGTATTAATTTTGTTTAAATTATAAAAAAGGTAAATGAAAAATTGTTACATATTTTATATAAGTTGATTAGTTTATAAAAATATTTTTTTAACATTTTAAAAGTGCTCTCCAGTCCATTATTTATGTAGAAACAAATCAATCAGATTTGAAATGATTAAATTATTAATTGAAATTGGTGCTAATTTTAAACTAAGTGGAGTATGTTCTATTTTATTGATTATTTTTCAAATAACACTTGAAAAACAATTTATATTTAATCTTATTATTTATAATAATTATAAAAGAAAGTAATCATTTTAAAAGCAAATCATAATCTTTCATTTAAAAATTCATTTTGAATACATAAATATTATTAGGATGTAAAATATATTGATATAAAATTTGTTGTTGTTGTTGTTTTTTAGCTTTGAAAATTCACATCATTTTTTATTATTGAAAAATAACAGGCTGTAAAATATTAATATAAAGGATTATTTTGTTTTGTTATTGAAAAATAAATGATAAAATATTCATTTATCAATAGAATGTAAATAATTTGAATTATTATTATTATTATTAAAATAAATTCCATTTTTTTTTGAATTAAAATTAGGCTGTAAACAAGTTTATAAATAAATAACAATTTAATATCTAATTTATAAGTGAAAAATAAATATAACACAGAAAGTAAAAAAGTCAATTTTCTTTTTAGTTTTAGAAAAATAAAAAAAGCAAACAAAAACAGACTGTAAACCATTTTTCTGTTCTTAACTTTAAATGTACTTTTTTTTTCTGTTTATAAATTTAAATTATTATAAAAAAATTAGGATGTAAAAAAAATATACTTCTTTTATCTAAAAAAATGATTATCCTCATTTTTTAATTTGGAAAAAAAAATTTGGAAATTAGGATGTAAAATTTAATTTATAAGAATAATTCTTGATTAATCTATAAAAAAAAATTATTAAACACAGTACGTAATTATCTTATGAATTCTTCTTTCTTTTTTTGAAAAAAAAATTAACAAAACAAAAAATATTGTTTCATAATTTAATCTAATTAGAGAGTAAACCATAAACCTTTTTTTTTAATAATAATTAAATTGAAGATTTTAAATGAATAAAAATAATTTGATATAGTATGTAAGAATATTTTTGTTTTATTTGGTGATTTCATTGAAACAAAATCAATTTCAAAAACAATATTTTAGGATGTAAAAAAAAATATAAATGAAATTCTATTTTTTTTGATTAATTTTTCATTTGTTGCTTTTTTTTTAAAAAAAAAAACGAAGTATACTCCTATACATGATTTATGTGAAAACGAATCAATTACAAAAGAAATGATCCAAATACTACTTGATAATGGAGCAGATTTTCATATTCAAAAAGTAAAAAAAAATATTAGAAAAAAAAAAAAGAAAATTAAAACGATTTTTTTTTATTACCTTTTTAAATAGAAAGTAAATTTTAATTTTAATCTTAATCTTAATCTTAATCTTAATTTTAATAATGTTATTTAGTGGGTAGATTAATTTAATTTAATTTTTAAAAAGAAAAATTAATTACTTAATAAATAAAATAAATATCTAAAAATTTTAGACAGTAAATATTATTAATTTTATTCAAAAATTCTTTTTCATGTTTTCTCAAAATCTAAAAAAAAAATCAAAATAATAAAATAGATCGTAAATCATTAATTTTACTCCATTCAAAATTATTTTCATATTTCTATTTTTCTAATCTAAAATAGTGGGTAATTTAATAAATTAAATAAATAAACTAATTTATTAAATAAAAATATATATCATTGTCTCCATTAGCCTGTAATTAAAAATAATTTTAATTCAATTTTTATTTTTATTATTTTTATTTTTATTAAAACAAAAAGCAAGTAAATAAATTTTTCAAAAATTAAAATCAAATAAATCTCCTCACATAAAAATAAAACAGGCAGTAAATTTTGATCCAAAAAATATTAATTAATTTAAACAAAATTATTTTCTTTGTAAATTTTTTTGAATAAATCAATAGAGAGTAAAATCTAAATCTTTTTTTCTTTTTCAATTTTCTTTTTTCTAATTTCTAATCAATTTTTCATATTATTTTTTTTTCCAAAAAACAAAAAGTATGTAAATTATCAAAATTATTTCTTTTTATCTGTTTGATACAAAAAAAAACTTTATTATTATTATTATGATTATTATTATAGTATTCTCCACTCCATTGTTTATGTAAAAATAAATCAATTACAGCAGATATGATTAGAATATTGGTTAATAAAGGAGTTAATTTTAATCTGCAAAAAGTAAATTATTATTTATATTTGTATTTCTTTTTCAAATTTAAAAAAAATTCTCTATTTATTTTCTTAATTAGATTGTAAAAAAATAAAAAGAGAGAGAGAAATATTTATTTGGAAATGTATAAATTTATTAGGAAGTAAAATTATATTAATAAAAATTATAAAGATATGAATATTTTCATTAATTTAATTTAATTTAGTATGTAAATAAATTTTCTCTTCTTTCTTCAAAAATTAAAAAAGAATTTTAATCATTATCTAATCTTATTGTTTTTTTTTCCTTTCCAAAAAAAAAATTTAATTAGGATGTAAATTCATTTTGATTTTAATTTTGATTTTTTTATTGGAATTTTTAATTTTTATTACAAAACAGGGAGTAAATAATATTATTAAGAAATTTAATTAAAAAATCTAATTAAAAATTTAAATAAAATAGGATGTAAATTTTGGAAGCAAAAAGAATATTGTTCTGTTTTATTTTATTTTAAATATTAAATAAATTAGAAAGTAAAAATTTTAATGATAATTAAAATGATTCTTATCAAAAAAAAATAATTATTTTTATTATATTTTTTTTTTGGATTAAAAAAAAAAAGTATGTAAATTCCAAAATATTTTTTTTTATAATTTTGATTTGAAATATCAAAAAAAATATAAATATATTCTTTTTTTAGTGGAGTCCATTGCATTTACTTTGCAAGAATCCTTCAATAACAGAAGAAATGATTAATATATTGAAAGGAACATTTGCAGATTTTAATTTAAAAATTGATTATGAATCTTTTCTTGGAGGTCAAAAATGTCCACAAGGAACAACACCAAAAGATTTACTTGAAGATTCTTTGAAAAAATTATTTTAAAAATTTAAATAAAAATTTAAATAAAAATTTGAAAAAATTTGAAAAGAAAATCATTTTTTTCATTTTTTTTTAAATTTTTAAAATGGGTCAAAAACAATCAAATCAAAATAATCAAGAAAATAATCAAGAAAAATCAAGAAAATCAAGAAAATAATCAAAATATTATAATTGATTCAAGTGAAAAAAACAAAACTAAAAAGAAAATTATTTGAATAGTGAATTTTTTTTATTAATTTAAAATCATTTTTTTTTGAAATTTCTTTTAAATTAGCTATTGAAATTCAACAACCCCAAATTAATGAAGCTAAAACTCTTGAAGAGAAATTAAAAATTTTAGAAGAGTTATTTGAAAAATCAGATACAGTAATTTCTTTTACCTTTTATATTTAGTATTTTTTCAAAATTTTTCATTCTTTATTATTATTTTTTCTTTTTTAAAAAATTATTCCTTTTAGAAGAATAATGAGGTTTGAATTTTTAATTTCCAAAAGATAAATCAATTCCCAGATTTTAAAAATCAATCTAAATTAGGGAGGAACTTTATTACATCATTTCGCAACAATCAAACCAATTGATATGGATCTTTTTAATCATTTTATTAAAGAAGGAGTTGATTGGAATCAACAAAATGTAAAAAATTATACATAAATTAAACAGGAATTTAATAATAATATTAATAATAAAAATTTTTTTTTTGATTAGAATGTAAAAAAAGAATTTATAAAAAAGGTTTATTTTGTTTTCCTTAAAAATTTTGTTCTTTGGAAATAGTATGTAAAATTAATATTTATATATTTAATCCAAGAAAAAAAAAAGCACAATTAAATTTAAATTGAAAATTAAATTTAAAATTTAGAAAGTGATCCATTTTTTTTTATTAAAAAAGAAAAAGGAAGTTAAATTTCGAAAATTTATTTAAATATTATCATTTCATCAAAACATTCATTTTCAAAAAGTGGTCACCAGTTCATTATTTATGTAGAAATCAATCAATTACATTTGATGTGATTAAATTATTGGTTGATAATGGAGCAAATTTTAAATTGGATGGAGTAAGTTTTGATTGATTTTGTTGAAAGAAAAAAAATGATTTAAATATTATAAAAAAAAATAATAGAGAGTAAACATTATCAAAAAAAAAAATATAACAAATTTATAAATTTAATCTAAATAATAAATATATATAAATCAGGCTGTAAGTTAAATTTAATTTTGAAAATGTGGATCAATTTTTTATTTTTTAAATGGTTAAATCATTAAATCATAGCATGTAAAATAAACATAAAAATCAAATAATAGTAAATATTTAATTTTATTTGGATTTAGTGGGTAAACATATTAATATCATTTTAAAATTAGATTTATTCTCATTTTTCTCTCGAAATTAAATAGGAAGTAAATAATTTTCATTTTCATTTTCATTTTTTCTTAGAAAAAAATATAACTAAAACTTCCTTTCCTAAATTTTTAGCCAGTATAAAAATTCCTAACAAAAAACATCAATCTATTTTTTATTGAAAAATTTTTAAATTCAAGAGAGTAAAAACAAGAGAAAATTGTCAATTCTAAAAAAAAGAGAATTTTTAAAATTTATTATTATTAAAAAAATAGATGGTTAATATCAATTTAAAGCTTATTATTTTCCACAAAAATTATTGATTTTTTATTTGTAAATAAATATAGGAAGTAAAATATTCATTTTTGTTTTTTTTTCGTTTTTTATTTTAATTGAAATATTGGAATAGAATGTAAAGATATCAAAGAAAAATTGATAAAGATTTAGAAAATTTTATTTTTCTTGAATTAGTTTGTAAATAATTTTGTTTTTCCTAAAAAAAATATTATCTAGGAAGATTTCAAGTTTTAATAATAAAAATTTTACAATAAAAGTTTGTAAAAACAAAAACATTTCTCTTCCTGTTTTCTCTTTTTTAATATATTGATTATAAATTTTGTTTTAATTTAGGATGTAAATAATATATAATTAAAAATGAATCTATTTTTATTTATTTTTTTTTAAAACAAAAAACAAAAAGTGGACACCTTTACATGATTTATGTGAAAATACATCAATTACTAAAGATATGGTTCAATTATTATTTGATAAAGGAGCTGATTTCCATATTCAATATGTAAACTTTCTAAATCAACAAAAAAAAAACATCAAAATTCATAAAACAAAATGATAATTTTATCATTTAAAATCAAAATAGAGAGTAAATTATTATAAAATTTGATAAATCAAAATTGAATAAACAATTTCTTCTTCTTCTTCTTCTTCTTTGTTGTTTCAAAATTATAGCTTGTAAGGAAAATGAATCAATTTAATTTAGAAAAATTTCTAATTTTGTTTACATTTTTTTTAAATAGGAAGTAAATAATAAATTTCTGGAAAAAAGAGAAAGAAATTTAGTAATTTTTTGTTGATGAAAAGAGAGTAAATTAAATTTCTGAATTTTTTTGTTTATTGTTAAAGAAATACACATAATTTGAAATAGGCTGTAAATACATTTTTGATTTTCATTTTCGAGATCTAAATTAAATAATCAAATTTATAGTGTGTAATTTTTCCATTTCTATTAAACAAAAAACAAAATAGTTTTTTTTTTAAATTTAAAATCCAAATCAAAACAGACAGTAAATATGATAATGAATTAAAAAAAAATATATCCGAAATTTGAAGATACAAGAATAAACTTTTTTTTCTCACTTTGAAATCAAAATAGATGGTAAATTTATTCTATTATTTGAAAAGAATTGTGAAAAATCTCATAATGTTTAAACAGATTGTAAAAAATTTCAATGAATTCTTTTCAAATCAAAATGGTTTTGATTTAGTAAATTTGAAAAATAGCATGTAAAAAAAAGAGAGAAATAATCACAAAAAAGGAATAATCCAAATTCTTTTTTTCCTTTGTTTTTTTTTTACATTATTTAGTGGTCTCCACTTCATTGTTTATGCAAAAATAAATCAATCACAACAGATATTATTAGAATTTTAATTGAAAAAGAAATTGATTTAAATTTACAAAAAGTAAAAAAAAAATTTTAAATAATTCCAAAATCTTTTTTTTATTGATGGAATTTATCTAAATAAATTAATAGACTGTAAACAATTTGAAAAATATTTTACTTTTTTTTTTTCCAATTTAAATGATTAATTTTATTTATTAGGGAGTAAATAAGATTTATTTTTTTCTCTTTTTTAAAAGTTTTCTTTCTAAATATTTTCTTTTTGATAGAAAGTAAAATTATTCCATTTTCATTGATTAAAATTTGGAATTATTTTTTTTTTTTGGAAAATGATAAACAGGAAGTAATTATTTATAAATTTTTTTTGGGAATTAATTAATGAAATATTAAATAATTTATGAAATAGGATGTAAATAAATTAATAAAAAATTCCAAATTATTTTTTCTTAAATAAATTTTGGATTTATTAGAAAGTAATCCAAAAATCAAATCAAAACAAACTTTATATTAAATTTTTTCTTTTAACTTGGATTAAAAAATAGGCAGTAAAATGATAAAATTTTTAATTCAATTCAATTCAAATAATAAAAAATTTTTTATAACCTTATTTTAGACTTCATTATTACATTTACTTTGCAAGAATCCTTCAATAACAGAAGAAATGATTAATTTATTGAAAGAAGCCAAAGTTGATTTTAATTTGAAAGATGAAAGAGATGGAAAAACACCAAAAGATCATCTTAAAGATTCTCTTAAAAAATTAGTTTAAAAAACAAAATAAAAATTTGAAAATAAATTTGAAAAAGGAAATTTTTTATTGATTTTTTATTGATTTTTTTATTCTTTCAAAAACTTTAATCATTGAATCTTTTATATGTGGAATATCTGGATAAATTTCAAGTAATTTTGAAGAATCCTAAAATGATTTAATTTGAAAATTGGAAAATGAATAAAAATTTATTATTTTGTATTTTTCTTTTTTACAAGTTCATTATTAGAACGTTCTGCTTTAAGAATTTTGTTTTGTTCTTCAATTGAAAAATTTTCCCATTTAAAATTTGGATCAATAAACTTTGAAAACGAATAAATTAAGCACATTTTAATTTTTTAAATTTTTTGAATTTTAATTTTAATTAAAAAAACACACTTTTTGATATAAAGTTAAAATCTCATTATGTGAAATTGAACCAGGATTTGTAAAATTAAAAACACCAACAACCTTCTTAATACACATATCAACCATAACAGGAAGAAGATCTTCCAAAACTGACATAGAATTTGGGATATTAACAACTTTTGAATATTTAATTAATTTGGAAATTAAATTTTTGGAATCCTCAAGATGGGAAGTAATTGGCATCCGAATTCTTAATAAAAGAACATTATCAAAAATATCCAACAACTAAAAAAAGATATAAATAAAAACAGCAGTTCAAAACTTAATTGGTATATTGAATGTTATTGAATTTGTTTTTGTTATTTAAAAGAGATTGAAAATAAACATCTTGAAAAATTCCTTTTGTTTTTGAATAATAAGAACCAAAAAAATTTGGTGGATCTTTTTCTGTGAATTTGTTTCCTGAATTTTCTTTGTGATTTTCATCGTATTGATAAATACATCCAGTTCCAAACTGAATGATGTGAATATTCCTTTTCCAACATGAATCTATAAGTGCAAGAGATCCAACCAAATTGACTCTTAAAGTTTCTTGTTTATGAGATTCACACCAATCTACGTTTGGTATTCCTGTCTTTTATAATGGATTCCAATATAAAATGGTTTCCGTCAATATTTCAAAGAATATTTTCAAACTAATAATTTTTTTTCTTTTGAAATTTGTGGTAATTTGATGTTGTTTTTTTTTTCTCAATTTACAATTCCTGCTGCATTTATAACTCGATCTGGTTGAATAAGATCTAGTTCTTTTGCTACATCTTGTGTGTTTTCAAGTCTTGATTGAGAATTGATTATTTCAATTTGTGGAAAATCTGTTTCAATAAGACTAGAAACTTTTTTACCAATAAAACCAGTTGAACCAAATAAAAGAATTTTAATTTTATTTTGTTGATTCATTTTTTTAAATGGAAATGAAAAAAATGAAAATTAAATAATTTATTATTAATAATAAATTCTTTTTAAAATTATTTCTTAATTAATTTTATTACAAAATAATAAATTAATTATAATTAAAAATTAAATAAAATAATAAATAAAATATTTTAATTAATTTATTTCTTTATTTTTAATAATAATAATTTAATATTAATAATAAATTCTTTTCTAAAATTATTTTTATTTAAATTTATTTAAAAAAAAATAAATAAATTAATGGTTTTAAAAAAATTAAAAATTAAGTAAATGAATAAATAAAATATTTTTAATTATTTTATCTCATTATTTTTAATAATAATAATTTAATATTAATAATAAATTCTTTTTAAAATTATTTTTATTTAAATTTATTGTAAAATAATAAATAAATTATAATTAAAAATTAAATAAAATAATAAATAAAATATTTTATTTAATTTATTTCTTTTTATTTTAATAATAATAATTTATTATTAATAATAAATTCTTTTTAAAATTATTTCTTATTTAATTTTATTACAAAATAATAAATTAATTATAATTAAAAATTAAATAAAATAATAAATAAAATATTTTATTTAATTTATTTCTTCATTTTTTAATAATAATAATTTAATATTAATAATAAATCCTTTTTAAAATTAATCTTTATTTAAATTTATTACAAAATAATTAATAAATTATAATTAAAAAATTAAATAAAATAATAAATAAAATATTTTAATTAATTAATTATTTTATTTCATTTATTTTTTTAATAATAATAATTTTAATATTAATAATAAATTCTTTTTAAAATTATTTTTATTTAAATTTATTACAAAAAATAATTAATTAATTATAATTAAAAATTAAATAAAATAATAAATAAAATATTTTAATTAATTTATTTCTTTTATTTTTTAATAATATTAATTTAATATTAATAATAAATTCTTTTTAAAATTATTTTTATTTAAATTTATTACAAAATAATAATAATAAATTATAATTAAAAATTAAATAAAATAATAAATAAAATATTTTAATTAATTAATTATTTTATTTTTTTAATAATAATAATTTAATATTAATAATAAATTCTTTTTAAAATTATTTTTATTAAATTTATTACAAAATAATTAATTAATTATTATTAAAAATTAAATAAAATAATAAATAAAATATTTTAATTAATTTATTTCTTTTATTTTTAATAATAATAATTTAATAATTAATAATAAATTCTTTTCTAAAGTTAATCTTTATTTAAATTTATTATAAAATAATTAATTAATTATAATTAAAAATTAAATAAAATAATAAATAAAATATTTTAATTAATTTATTTCTTTATTTTTAATAATATTAATTTAATATTAATAATAAATTCATTTTTAAAATTATTTCTTAATTAAATTTATTGTAAAAAAATTAATTAATTATAATTAAAAATAAATAAAATAAATAATAAATAAAAATATATTTTAATTAATTAATTATTTTATTTTTAATAATATTTATTTAATATTAATAATAAATTCTTTTTAAAATTAATTTTTATTTAAATTTATTACAAAATAATAAATTAATTATAATTATAAATTAAATAAAATAATAAATAAAATATTTTATTTAATTTATTTCATTATTTTTAATAATAATAATTTAATATTAATAATAAATTCTTTTCTAAAATTATTTTTAATTAAATTTATTGTAAAATAATAAATAAATTATAATTAAAAATTAAATAAAATAATAAATAAAATATTTTATTTAATTTATTTCATTATTTTTAATAATAATAATTTAATATTAATAATAAATTCTTTTTAAAATTATTTCTTATTTAAATTTATTACAAAATAATTAATTAATTATAATTAAAAATTAAATAAAATAATAAATAAAATATTTTAATTATTTTATCTCTTTATTTTTAATAATAATAATTTAATGTTAATAATAAATTCATTTTTAAAATTAATCTTTATTTAATTTTATTGCAAAATAATAAATAAAATTAATTTTATTTCTTTTTAAAATCAATTTGCCATTTTCTTTTTGATCATCAAATTTAAATAATAAAAAAAAAAATTGAATAAATTAATTTTGATTTGTTGTTTTCCTTTCTTTTTCTTTTTCTTTTAAGAAGTAAATAAAACCAAAAAAAAAAAAGGAATTGATCTTGGAAAAAAAAGTTATTTTTTTTTTGGTTTTATTTTTAAACCTTTTTACCATCTTTTTAAAAAAATTTTTTATTAAATTCCTTTTAATCAAACATTAAAATCTCATTTTTTTCTTTCTAATTTTATAATCTCTTTTTAATTTTATTATTAAATTTTTTTTTTTTTTAAAATTTGAAATGAATGATAATCAAGAAACAATTTCTGAAAATGAATTTGAAAAACAAGAACAAAAAGAAGAAGAAATTCAAACAGAAATAAAAGATGAACAAAAACTTGAAAAGAAATGGGAAAAAATCAAAAAGGAAAGTGATCTTGAAGAATTAATTGATCAAGAAGAAAATGAACAATATTTTGAAAATAAAGAAGAAAATGGAATTGAAATTCAAGAAGAAAATGAACAATATTTTGGAAATGATAAAGAAGAAAACGGAATTGAAATTCAAGAAGAAAATGAACAATATTTTGGAAATGATAAAGAAGAAAACGGAATTGAAATTAAAGAAGAAAAATTAAATGTGGAAAATATCCCCAAACAAAATCAACAAAACGAACAATATTTCGAAATTGATAAAGAAAATGATAAAGAAAATGATAAAGAAAATGATAAAGAAAATGATAAAGAAAATGATAAAGAAAATGATAAAGAAAATGATAAAGAAAATGATAAAGAAAATGATGACACGCTTTCTTTAATTGATTTGAATGATCTTGAAAACCCAAAATCTCAAAATGAATTAGAAGTTGCTGGTTTTGAACCAGAAATTCCAAAGATTACAAACCAGAAATCCCAAAATATAAAATCAGGAATAAGAGGAAAAAGAAGTATTTCTCTTACACTCACAAAAAGTCCTTTGGTTCAAGTAATCAGAAACAAAAGAAATTCTCTTCGAATTGACAAATTAACTGCCGTTAAGAAAAATTTCAATAAAATTGAAAATCAAAATCAAAATCAAAATCAAAATCAAAATCAAAATCAAAATGAAAATCAAAATCAAAATCAAAATCAAAATCAAAATCAAAATCAAAATCAAAATTTTGAGAATGAAGAAAAAATGGAAATTGTTGATCAGGAAGATTCAAGAAATAAGGCAAAACAATACAAGATTTCAAGAATGTATAGTAATTATGATTCAAAACTTGGAGTTTATAATTTATTACCTTATTGGAAAACTATAATAAGAAAAGTGAATCCAGAAATTGGACTTGGAATTGGACTTTTTTTTGGATATTTAGTAAATTTCAATTTTAATTTAAATTTTAATTTAAATTTTAATTGATTTTAATTGATTTTAATTTTGTAAAAATTTAGTGGAGAATGATTTTTGTCTTCTTGTTAATTACTTTTCTCTCAATTATCAATATCTATTTTAATACACAAGGAACAACTGATACACATTGTCTAAATTTTGATACTTATGGATTTTGGACAGTAACAACACTTGGAAATAATTCAAGTAAAAATCAAATCAAATCAAATTAAATCAAATTAAATCAAATCAAATCAAATTAAATCAAATCAAATTAAATTAAATTAAATCAAATCAAATTAAATTAAATTAAATCAAATCAAATCAAATTAAATCAAATTAAATCAAATCAAATCAAATTAAATTAAATCAAATCAAATCAAATTAAATCTAAATCAAATTAAATCAAATCAAATCAAATTAAATCAAATCAAATCAAATCAATTCAAATCAAATCAAATCAAATCAAATCAAAATAAAATAAAATCAAATTAAATTAAATCAAATCAAATCAAATCAAATTAAATTAAATCAAATCAAATTAAATCAAATCAAATCAAATCAAATTAAATTAAATCAAATTAAATTAAATCAAATTAAATTAAATCAAATTAAATTAAATTAAATCAAATCAAATTAAATTAAATCAAATTAAATTAAATTAAATTAAATTAAATTAAATCAAATTAAATTAAATCAAATTAAATTAAATTAAATTAAATTAAATTAAATCAAATCAAATTAAATTAAATTAAATCAAATTAAATCAAATTAAATCAAATCAAATCAAATTAAATCAAATTAAATCAAATCAAATTAAATTAAATTAAATCAAATCAAATTAAATCAAATTAAATCAAATCAAATCAAATCAAATCAAATCAAATCAAATCAAATCAAATTAAATTAAATTAAATTAAATTAAATTAAATTAAATCAAATCAAATCAAATCAAATTAAATCAAATTAAATTAAATTAAATCAAATCAATTTTTCATTTAAAAAAAAAATTCACAATCATCTTTTTCTTTATTAAAATAAATGATTAAAGGATGTGATTGGAAAGTATGGAAACAAGCTATTGTTCAATTTGCAATTTCTTGGGTGATTTTATTTTCTTTTTCTAATGGAATGTCCACAATAATCACTAAATATCAAGCAATTCATCAACAAGCTCATCGAGTAATTTCATCTTTTACTATTCATGTTTCTAATCTTCCTGAAGATGCAACTAATCCAAGAGAAATTAAACATTTTTTTTCTCAATGGGGAAAAGTAGTTGATGTGTGCATTGTTTATAATCTTAAGCCCATTTTGAAAGAATCAAAAATTCTTGAAAAATTAAGAACAAAAGTTTGATTTTTTTGATTAAATCCAAAAAAAAACAAAAAAAAAGAAAAAAGAAAGAATTTTTTCCTCATTTTAAAAAACTTAATTAAAAAAAATAGAAACAAGAAAAAATTCTTTATAGTCAAGAAGTTCTTTCAAGTCTTGATTCAAAAATTAATCAAATTGAAGAAAAAATTGAAAAATTAGCTGAGAATTCTTATAAATGCACTGGACATTGTTTTGTTACTTATGAAAAAGTATTTGATGCTTCTCGATGCGCTTATTCTTTTTCTCATTCCTTTCTTAAAAGGTTTTTATGTTCATGTTGTATTGAAGTCCCCAAATTTCGGGACAAAATTCGCCTCAAAGTGTCAAAAGCTCCAGAAATTCAAGATATAATTTGGCAGAATATGGAATTTTCTCGAAGTCAAAGATTTTGGAGATCTGTTGCAATTAATCTTCTTTGTATACTTTTAATCTGTGCAAATGGAGGACTTATTTTTGGTAAATTTTTTTTCTCATTTACTTTTTTTTTGTTTTGATTAAAAATTTTCTGTTTTTGATTTTTTTTAGTTTTAAGTCGATATGGATCAAAAAAAAATCGATTTGTCTTCTCCTTTCTCATTTCAGTAGCCATTTTAGCAACAAATCGGCTTATTGTTTATTTAATTGTTAGTAAGTTGATAAAGAAAAAAAAAATTCTCAAAAAAATTCTCAAAAAAAAAAAATTTTTTTTTCTTTTTATTCCACATTTTTTAGAAGTTTCAAATTTTACCAAAAAATTAACAAAAACCGAAATTCAAGAATCACAAGTTACAAAGATTTTGTTTCTGCAAATTATCAATTCAGTGGGAGTTGTTTTCTTTTCAGCAGGAACTGGGAAATTTCTTGAGACATATTCATATGCATCAGTTATCATTATGACACTTATTGGAGATGCAATATTACTCCCAATTTTAAATGTTTTTAGCGTTAGATTGATGGCATCTTTCCGGAGATGGAGAGGAAGAAGAAAAGCTCAGACACAAGCAAGATTGAACAAATCATACACTCCATCTCAAGTATCTCTTGCAAAGCTTTATACAACAGTTCTGAAAACAATGACGTTATCTTTCATCTTTATTGGTTCTGTTCCCTTGGCTGGAATAACGGGCTTGATTTCTTTGATTCTTAATTTCTTGTTTATTAAATTGAATGTTCTCAGAACTTGGAGAAATGCAAGGCATTTATCAAGTGGTGTTCATACTCATGCAATGTCGCTTCTTCCTTGGTGTAAATCTAAAACAAAAAAAATCCATTTTTCAAAATGTCTCATTTTTCTTTTCTCAATTCCTTTTTTTTTTTTTTTTTTTCCAAAGTATTCCTTCTTCATTCTTTTGCTAATCTTCTTTGGTTTTCCTTTCAGCAAACTAACGGTTTTTTCAAAATTCTCCCTCAAATTAGTTTAACTACAAATTTTGATGCACATAAATTTCCTTATCTTGGTTTGATTCTAATTTGTATCATTGCTGTTATATATTTTCTTGGATCAAAAATTGGATCTTTTTTCAGATCAGTTTTTCATTCAAAATATTCAAACGAAAAAGCCATTTTCAAGCGATTGGCCAGAAAATTTGGTGAAGAAATTGATAAAATTGTTTATGATCCAAGTTTGGGAAAGTTTACTTATCCAATTTCCATTTCTCTTGATGAACTTCATTTTGTCAAGTCGCCTTTTGATACATTGGAAGTTGATAAAATGACTGAAGATGATATTGAACTTACATCTGATATTGAAGATCATCCAAATCATTTACAGAAAGAGATTAATATTAATATTAATATCAATGATAATAAAGAAAATGATAATGTTAATGATAATGTGAATGTGAATGAAAATTACGATTAATTTTTTTTGAATTTTTAATCCAAATGCAAAGTTTTTTTATCCATTCCTTTTTTTTTTAATTTTTCAATAAAAACTTTTTTAAAAATCTTAATTTAAATTTTTGATCTAGAATTGTTCTTGGAAATCTCAATCCAATTTTGATTTTTGTTTTGATTGAAGAAAAAAAAGTGGAATTTTTAAGTTTATTTAATCAACACAAACAAATATTGTTTCTTCTTCTTTTTCTTCTTTTCCATTTTATTTTATTTTGGAAGATAAAATATTATTAAAAGAATTTTTATATCTTTTCAAGAATATTTGGAAAAATATTGATTTTATTCATATTTAATAAAAAATTTTGAATAAATATTTTGAAAATTATCATCAATTATACAAATTTTTGTAACTTGATATATTTTTTTCTGATTAATAAATTTCAAAATCAATTGCAAATATTTTGGATTTAGAATAATAAGGAAAATTGGTTTCTTGAGAATAAAATGATTTAGTTTTCATAAAACCCAAATTAGATTTTTCACATTGTTCAAAAAAATCGGATGTTTGATTAGAATTTATAAATGAATCAGCTTTAAACTTGAAATTTTTGTTTTGAATTAATTTATCTGTTTCTTCTTTTTTTTGAATAGATTGAGTTTCTTCTTTTTCTTTTTCTTTTTTAGATGATTTTTTCTTTTGTTTCATTTTCAAAATGGATGGTATTCCTGGATAACATTTATCTTCTCTTCCAGGAGAATAAGTATTTATTGCAGTTCCTTGAGTTATTAATTTGTAAATTGTTTGGAGTTGATCTTTATAATCGAAAACCAATTTTTGATTTAAATCATCACAAGTAATGAAAATAAATATTATTAAAATCTTTTTTATTAAACTTTATCCAATTAATTTCTTTATTTTGGATTTTCTTCTATTAACTAAAGAAGTAAATCTTGAAGTTGAAATGAAAGAATTGAAAATTTTTTTTCCATTTAAAAAAATGAATAAAAAAATGAATAAAAAAATGAATAAAAAAACGAATAAAAAAATGAATAAAAAAATGAATAAAAGAAAAAGTGGACTTTTTTTTTAATTAATTTTTCTTTTTTAAAATGAAATTTTAATTCAAATTTAAACAAAGAAACAAACTTTAAAAAATAAAAAGATCAAATTTTAAATAAAAAAAATAAATAAAATTTTAATGAGTTGGTTTTTTTTTTTGGAAAGAAGAATTAACAAAAAGTGGTCTTTTTTTATTTAAAATTTATTTAATAAAACAAAATTAATAAATTATTTATTGTAAAGAAATCAACAAAATTAATTTCTCTCAATAAAATAATATCTTTGGAAATAAATTTAAAAACAAAAAAAAAATGATCAAATTATATTAACTAATTTGAATTAAGTTTATTTGAAACAAAGATTTAAACAAAAAAGAAATTATCATTTCAAATTGAATTAAAGTAAATATTTTATTCAAAAAAAAAAGCAAATTATTAATTAAATAAGTTTTAAAATAATATCCACTTTTCATTTTTTTTAAAAGAAACACAAACCAAAAAACAGTTAAATCATTTTTTTTTATGTCTGGAGGAAGCTGGTGTGAATTTTTAGTAAAAGAAAAATGGTGCCATAAATGGGAACATGTAACCTCTAAGAATTACAAAACGCACCCACCAAGAAAGATATTATGTTTAAATATGTTAAAAAATGGAAAATGTTATGATGTTAATTGCCCATATCAACGTAAATTATTTTAAAATTAATTATTTCATTTATTCTATTTCATTTCAAAATGAAAAAATTCAAATTAATAATTGTTTAAATTTTTTAATTTGTTTAAATTGTTTAATTTTTTTAATTTTTAGATCCAAATCCTAATAATAAATTTTATGAAGAGATTATTAAGCAAGTTGATCCATATTCTAAATTAGCAAATGAAAAAAAGAAAAATAGTTTTTTTTGGTGTGATTTGAAGATGAATAATAAAATGTGTCGATATTATGCACAATCAAAGAAATGTAAAGTTTTGGGATGTTTTTTTCAACATCATGAAGATCCAAATTATGTTAGAAAAGATCCAGAATTTCCTAAACAAAAACTAATTTTTCCAATTGGATGGAAGGAAAGAAAGGAAAAGAGATTAACAGAACAAAATTATAAATCAAATTCACGTTTCACATTATCACAGATATGTCCAAATCTAACAAAAACTGAAGGACAAAAGATGGTAGGATGCCAAGATCCAAATTGCTCATATTCACATCCAAATCCTTCACTTCTTTCAACAAATCAAGGTATGCCTTCCAACTTTTTGGAAAATATGAAGAAAACAACTTGCAAGTATTATCAAAAAACTGGGTATTGTAGAGACAAAGAATGTCCATATCAACATTTGAAAATCAAAAAGGAAAAAAGAGAGAAAAACATTCCACAAGCTCCGCAAAGAGGAGATATCCAAATCAGATTCCACCTTTGTCCCAAACTGATCTATCAAAAAGGAAATACTTTGATTGGTTGCCAAGATCCAAATTGTACCTTTTCACATCCAAATCCTTCACTTCTTTCAACAAATCAAGGTATGCCTTCCAACTTTTTGGAAAATATGAACAAGGAGTTTTGTCCTTTTTTTGGTGAATATGGACAATGTAAGAAAGATCATTGCAAGTTTCAGCACATCCATTATAAAGAAATTCCAGAAGAATTTTCAGATAACCAACAATCACCCCAAGCTTCTTTTTGCCCTTTTTTGAAGCAAACAGGATATTGTCGACTTCATAATGTTCGATGTTACGAAGAGAAAGATCGTGAAAGACTCGTTTGTCCTTTTTCTCATCGCGTTCCTCTAAATCCTGAAATCCCAAAACGAGAAGCCAAACTTGAAGAAATTCCATCAAAAAATCCAATTTATATTGATTTAGAGAAGAAGTTTTTGGATCGTTGGACTTATGGATTAACACCAAAGGTAATTAAGATTGAAAAAATCAAGAGCTCTTATCTAGATTATTGGTTTACCAAAAGGAAAGAGTATCTGGAAAACAGAAGAAAACAGAGTTTCAATATCTCTTGGTTATATCATGGAACAAACGAGAAATTTTTGGAGGAAATTTATACTAAAGGTTTTCATATTCTTAGTAACTATGATACTAATCCAAGATGTCCTAAATCAGGAGAATTAGCAAAAGAGAAAAAAACTCCTTCTTTATGTACCAAAAAGTGCAAATTCTGCCTTACTAAACATTGCTGGAATCGTTGCCATATGTACGGTTTAGGGTAAGTTTCATTTCTTTCTTTTCTGTTGATTTTCCTTATCTTTCTTGATTTAACAAATTCCTTTCTACTTTTACTTAAAATAGATTATATTTCACCTATTGTTCATCCAAAAGTGACAAATATATCAAAACAGATAATTCGATTCGAAAGATGTTCGTGTGTGAAGTTGTTACTGGAAACTCTTTCATGCAAACACAAGATCTACCTTCTCCTGATTATGCTCATGATTGGGTTCTTCCTCCTCATAGTTATGATTCTATTCTTGTTCCCGGAACAGGAAAAACTTCAACAACAAATGTGATGAACAATGAAATCATCATTTTCCATAAATTTCAAGCCATTCCAAGATATTTGATTCACTACACTCGATGATTTATGATTTATTTTGAGAAGGGAAACCTTTTTTTTACTTTCATTAAAAAAGTAATTCCAAAAAATCTTTTCAATTTGATTTTCTCTTTTATTGATTATTAAAAAAAAATTCAATTTTCCTTTTTATTTTGTTCTTTTGACCAGAAAACAAAGGAAATTCTTCTCAATTCTTCTTTTTTTTTCAATCAGAAGCGAAAATGTTGTTGTGATCCGTTCCTTCAAAAAAAAAATAGGAGATTGATTTCTGCATTAATCAACTTGCAAAAATATTGTGGCTCCTTTTTTGGTTTCTTGTGCAACTTGAATTAATTTGTTTTTGAGAGTTGATTCAAATTTGATTTGATCTGCTTCTTTTTCTTGTTTAAGTTGATTTAATTCTTTTCCATTTCCTTCTGGAAGATAAAAGATTATCAAGGAATTTTTCGGTACCATTTCAAGAATAGTTGAAAAATATTGATCTATTCTTGTCAGAATGAGTTCAAGCCGATTTTTAACAGTGGGATGTTTATCATCAAAAACCGAGAAAAAAAATTGTTTTAAACTTTGAAATTGTGCCCAAATAAAATTGGGTTTGTTTGATTTTCTTATTTGAATACTCTTGAAAACTTCTTCAAATTTTGATGGAATTTCTTCATCTTTTGTTACGATGAACGGATAAGCTTGAGTTCTAATCTTAAATCTTTTAAGAACCATTTCAGTATCAATTAAATAAAGTTCTCTTTTTTGAGAAATGATTTCAAAAATTAAAGATTCATCTTCTTCATAATTCCCAAAATAACTTCTGAGTTGATTATCATTCTCAATTCCAAAATCTGGCCCATGAATCATTTTCAAAAATAACAATTTGAGACTTGTGGTCGCATCCTCAAAAGGATTATGCCCTTTTTCGACATTTTGTTGAATTGGAGTAAATAAAAACTTCTCCGATAATCGTTTTAAAGCAGGATGAAATTCTTTAACTTTATCATGAGAATAAAGAGCAGCAGTATCAAGGACATTAGTGTGAATAAGTTTTAAACAAAGGAAATCATGAAGTATTGAATGACCGACAATACAAGCTTCAGAAGGAATAATTTTCAAAATATCTTCTTGAACATCTTTCAGAGTTTTTCTTGCCTTACTCATATCCTCCAAAGTGATTCCAGAAAACCTAGTTCTCAAATCTCTAATTGGACTGTCGGGAACAACTAATTCTGAATAAATCTGGCGAAAATTATCATCAATTATACAAATTTTTGTAACTTCAGATCCTTTTTCTGTTCCACACATTTCACAATCAATTGCAAATATTTTGGATTTAGAATCATAAGGAAAATTGGTTTCTTGAGAATAAAATGATTTAGTTTTCACAAAACCCAAATTAGATTTTTCACATTGTTCAAAAAAATCGGATGTTTGATTAGAATTTATAAATGAATCAGCTTTAAACTTGAAATTTTTGTTTTGAATTAATTTATCTGTTTCTTCTTTTTTTTGAATAGATTGAGTTTCTTCTTTTTCTTTTTCTTTTTTAGATGATTTTTTCTTTTGTTTCATTTTCAAAATGGATGGTATTCCTGGATAACATTTATCTTCTCTTCCAGGAGAATAAGTATTTATTGCAGTTCCTTGAGTCATTAATTTGTAAATTGTTTGGAGTTGATCTTTATAATCGAAAACCAATTTTTGATTTAAATCATCACAAGTAATGAAAATAATATTATCAAAATCTTTTTTATTAAACTTTATCCAATTAATTTCTTTATTTGGATTTTCTTCTATTAACCAAAGAAGCAAATCTTGAAGTTGAAATGAAAGGATTGAAAATTTTTTTTCCATTTAAAAAAATGAATAAAAAAATGAATAAAAAAATGAATAAAAAAATGAATAAAATGAATAAAAAAATGAATAAAAGAAAAAGTGGACTTTTTTTTTAATTAATTTTTCTTTTTTAAAATGAAATTTTAATTCAAATTTAAACAAAGAAACAAACTTTAAAAGATAAAAAGATCAAATTTTAAATAAAAAAAATAAATAAAATTTTAATGAGTTGGTTTTTTTTTTTGGAAAGAAGAATTAACAAAAAGTGGTCTTTTTTTATTTAAAATTTATTTAATAAAACAAAATTAATAAATTATTTATTGTAAAGAAATCAACAAAATTAATTTCTCTCAATAAAATAATATCTTTGGAAATAAATTTAAAAACAAAAAAAAAATGATCAAATTATATTAACTAATTTGAATTAAGTTTATTTGAAACAAAGATTTAAACAAAAAAGAAATTATCATTTCAAATTGAATTAAAGTAAATATTTTATTCAAAAAAAAAAGCAAATTATTAATTAAATAAGTTTTAAAATAATGTCCACTTTTCATTTTTTTTAAAAGAAACACAAACCAAAAAACAGTTAAATCATTTTTTTTGTTTCATGAGACGCAACCCAAACTATAATCGGAAATCTAACAAAAAACATTCATTTGCATTCCAAACAAACACGAATCAGCCGGAGAAGAATGATCATATGGATATCAACAGGTTGAATCAAATGATTGAATACACAAAGACTCAAATCACTTTCTCCCGCAATCCAAGTCCAAAAAAAAAAACAAAAAAAAATCGTTCTAATCAGAATAAGCTAATTTTACCTCCTCAAATAACTAAAGAATGGTGTATCAAAAATGGTGTTTGTATCAAGTTTTTCTTGAGGAATTATTGCAACAATCCAAAATGTAATTTTCGTCATCCTGCTCAATTTCTTCGATGCAAAGATATCGATAGTCCAGATGGTTGCTGTAATATATCTTGTCCTTTTTCTCATCCAAATCCACTTAATTCCTTTCATTTAAATGCTTTGAAAGGAAAAAAAATTAATTCTTTCAATCTCAAAAAGCTGAAATTTAAGATTCCTTTTAGAGAAATGGAACAGAAGGAATGTGAAAGTTGGAAAAAAACAGGGCAATGTTCAGATCTTTCTTGCAAATTCCAACATAAAGGATCTGAAGCTCAAAAATCTTCCAAAAATTACTCAGATTATAACATGAAACCAAAAGAATATACATTACGTGATGCTACAGATAGTGAAAAATTCGAAATCAAAAATATTTGGGAATCTCAAGGGAAACAAAAGACTCCTCCTCAAATTTTGAAAATCCAAATGATTGAAAACGAATTTCTTAAAGTTCGCCATTCTTTTTTCATGCTAAAAGCAAAACAAGATGATTCTTTTGAAGGTTTACTTTGGGGATTTCATGGAACAAAACAAGAAAATATTGATCCCATTTGTAGAGGAGGTTTTGCTTCTGATAAAAGATTCGCTCAAGCTTTTGGAAAAGGAACATATTTCGCAAGAGATCCCAATGTTTCTGTGAGCTATTGTTATCCTGATCATCAAATGTTCTTGTGTCAGTTGTGTATCATCAAAGAAAAATACTTATATCAAGAAACTCACTTTTATTACATTATTCAAGATGTTGAATTTTTACGCCCAATTGCAATTATTACTTTTCTCTAAACTTTCATTATTTTTCTATCTTCCTTTATTTTGGATTTCTTTCTTCAACTCACAACTTCAAAAAATAACAAATCAAAATTCAATCATTCTTCTTTTGGAATGGAAAGGAAATTTGAATTATTTTTATCCATTCCTTTTTTTTTTAATTTTTCAATAAAAATTTTTTTAAAAATCTTAATTTAAATTTTTGATCTAGAATTGTTCTTGGAAATCTCAATTCAATTTTGATTTTTGTTTTGATTTAAGAAAAAAAAGTGAAATTTTTAAGTTTATTTAATCAACACAAACAAATATTGTTTCTTCTTCTTTTTCTTTTCCATTTTATTTTATTTTATTCTGGAAGATAAAATATTATTAAAGGAATTTTTTTATCTTTTTAAGAATATTTGGAAAAATATTGGTTTTATTCTTGTTTGAATTGATTTAAATTCTTTTTTAAAAATAAAATGTTTATTATTAAAAATTGTTTTAAACTTTGAAATTGTATTTAAATAAAATTTGATTTGTTTTCATTTTATTATTTAAATATTTTTGAAAATTTCTTCATTTTTTATTAAAATGAATAAATAAGATTAAATCAAAATCATAAATTTTTTAAGAACTATTTCAATATTGATTAAATAAAGTTCTCTTTTTTTGAGAATTTAATTTTAAAAATTAAATCTTGATTTTATTCATAATTAATAAAAAATTATGAATAAATATTTTGAAAATTATCATCAATTATAAAAATTTTTGTAACTTCATATATTTTTTTCTGTTTAATAAATTTCAAAATTAATTAAAAATATTTTGGATTTAGAATTATAAAGAAAATTGATTTCTTGAGAATAAAATGATTTAGTTTTCAAAAAATTCAAATTAAATTGTTTTGAATTAATTTAAATTGAGTATTTTTTATTCTATTTTTTATTATTTTTAAAGATTGTTTTGAATTGAAGAAAGATTTTCTGGTTTAAAAAAATTAAAACCGTCTAAAGAAGTAGAAATGATCATATTTGGAATTTGTTTATGCCAATGCAATTCTTTCATTTGAAATTGGCCTTGATGAATAAAAAGTAATTGAGGAGGAAGATTTTGAAGGAATTGGTCATTAATTGAATCATTTTGATTGATTTGTTCATTTTCAAGAGAAAGATCCCAAATTGATAACTAAAATGAATTTAAAATTTCCAAAATAAAACGAGTTAATTTTTGGTTCGAAAAAAAAGCGAAAAAAAAGAAGAAAAATATTTGGATTGGCAAAAATAATTTTTTTACTTGATCATCTTCACTTGTCAAAGCAATTACAGTGTCTTCATTTGGATTCCATTCTATTGAAGTGATAGCTTTTTTGTGCCAATTAAAATCAGCAACAGGAGAAGGAGAGCAAATAAGATGGTCTGATTTTTGATTTGATTTTTGGTCTGATTTTGGTATATTTTCTTGGGGTTGAATTTTGAGTTGATTTAAATTTTGGTTCAAATTTTCATTTTGATTTTCATTTTCATTTTGATTTATAATTCTTAAATCCCAAACGCGAAAATTTCCGTCATCTGAACCTGAAGCTAATAAATATGTTGTTATTGGATTCCATGAAATTACGTTGATATCTGATTGATGAGCGTTTTGTATTGTGACTATAGGAGTTTTTCCTGAACGAATATCCCATATTTTGATTGATTTATCAACAGAACAAGAAGCGAAAACATCTTGTTCAGTTGGACTAAATTGCAAATCTTCGACTGATTGTTTGTGATGTTTATAAAAGGTTTTTTTATTGACTTCCCAACTATTCATGTTATTTCTTGGTTCCCAAATGTAAATTCCTCCATTGCAATCTCCTGATCCAAATCTTCCTTCTTTTAGTGGTGACCAGCTTATTGCGAATCCTTCGGTTCCATGTCCATTGAATGTTTGTAAGATGTTTGCTTTTAATCGTAATCTTGGTGTTGAAAATGCTTTCATGTGTTCGCTTGTATTAAAAATATTCACATTTCCTTGATCTGACCAAGTTGCAAGAATATTTCCTGATTGTGGCATTACCTTTTATTATTAATTTTAAATTTATAAATGAATTTTAATTTTAATTTTAATTTTAATTTTAATTTAATTTTTTATTTTAATTTAATTTTAATTTTAATTTTAATTTATAAATGAATTTTAATTTTAATTTTAATTTTAATTTTGATTTTAATTTTAATTTTAATTTTAATTTTAATTTTAAATTTAATTTTAATTTTAATTTTAATATTAATTTTAAATTTATAAATGAATTTTAATATTAATTTTAATTATTTTAATTTTAATTTTAATTTTAATTTTAATTTTAATTTTAATTTTAATTTTAATTTTAATTTTAATTTTAATTTTTAATTTTATAAATGAATTTTAATTTTAATTTTAATTTTAATTTTAATTTTAATTTTAATTTTAATTTTAATTTTAATTTTAATTTTAATTTTTTTAATTTAATTTTAATTTTATAAATTTAATTTTAATTTTAATTTTAATTTTAATTTTAATTTTATAAATGAATTTTAATTTTTAATTTTAATTTTAATTTTAATATTAATATTAATTTTTTATTTTAATTTTAATTTTAATTTTAATTTTAATTTTAATTTTTTATTTTAATTTTAATTTTGATTTTAATTTTTAATTTTAATATTAATTTTAATTTTATAAATGAATTTTAATTTTAATTTTATTTTAATTTTAATTTTAATATTAATTTTAATTTTAATTTTAATTTTAATTTTAATTTTAATTTTAATTTTAATTTTAATTTTAATTTTAATATTGATTTTAATTTTAATTTTGATTTTAAATTTGATTTTGATTTATAAATGAATTTGTAAGTTGAATTAAGTACTCTAATTCTATTAACAGAACCATAATGTTGAAAAGATTTATATTGAATAATTGGATCTTCATCTAAATTTTCATCAACTAAAATAATTTGTTTATTTGTTTAAAAAATGTTATAGAACTAAATTAATTTTTTATAATTGAATTAAAAATAAAAAAATGAATCTAAAAAAGAACCATCATCATCAATTTCATTTTCATCATCATCATCATTTTCTATTGTTTTATAAACATTTGAAACTTTAATTAAAGTGACTTTATTTCTATTCGGTTGATCTGCTTGAGTTCCAGTTGCAATAAAGAAAGTTAAAGGAAACTAAATATTTTAATTTTAATTTTAATTTTAATTTTAATTTTAATTTTAAATTTTAAATTAATTTTTTAATAAAAAAAAATACTTCATTTCTAATAATTCCAAGATTATCAGGAATAATATCAAAAGAAAGACTAGGCCATTCTACTGATAATCTATGTAAAAAATCATAAGCAGAAGGTTCATATTCCAAAACTGGATTAGAATCATCTTCAATTAAATCTTTATGCCAAATCTAAATTGATATAAAATTGATTTTAAATTGATTTGATTTTAATTTGATTTTTAAATTGATTTGATTTTAATTTGATTTTTAAATTGAATTTAGTTTGATTTGAAATTGATTTGATTTTTAAATTGATTTTAAATTGATATTAAATTGATATAAAATTGATATAAATTTGATATAAAATTGATTTGATTTTAAATTGATTTTTAATTGATTTTTAATTGATTTTAAATTGATTTGATTTTAATTTGATATAAATTGATTTTAATTTTAAATTTGATTTAAATTGATTTTAAATTGATTTTAAATTTGATTTGAAATTGATATAAAATTGATTTTTAATTGATTTATAATTGATTTTAAATTGATTTTAAATTGATTTAAATTTGATTTTAAATTGATTTTAATTGATTTTAATTTATTCACTTGTGTTTGTTCTTCTGTTTCATTTTTTTCAATTGGTTCTTCATCCATTTGTTCAATTTCAATCTCATTTTCTGCATTTTCAACTTCAATTATATCATCTTCATCATCTTCATCATCAATTAAATCATCTTCCATTTCATTTTCTTGTTCTGAATTATCTTTTTCATTATCAAATTCATCAGAATAAGGATCTTCAAATTCAAGTTCTTTTTGATTTTCAATTTCAATTTGAATTTGTTTTTCATTTTGTTTTTCATTTTCATTTTGTTTTTCATTTTCATTTTCATTTCCTAATGATTTTGTTCTTTTCTTTTCATTTTGATTTTTTTGTTGTCTTTTTCTTTCGTTTTGTGACATTTTTTTATTATCTAATTCTTATTGTTTTTGTTTTCAAAAAAAAAGAAAAAAATGAAAAAAATTTTTTTTAATTTTTTTTTCATTTTTCATTTTTCATTTTTCATTTTTCATTTTTCATTTTTCATTTTTCATTTTTCTTTTTTTTAAAAATAAAATATAATTTAAAAAATAAAAATTAAAAAATTAAATGGAAGATCGAACACAAATTAAAAGTGATTTATTTTAAAAAAAAAAAAATTAAATTATAAACAAAAAGAAAATTTAAATTAAAAAGAAAATCAAAACAAAATTAAAAAAAAATTTTTAAAAGAAAAAGAAGCAGAAAAAGAAACAAATTCAACGAAATTACCGGCAAAATTTACAACATATAAAAGTGGATTAAAATTATTTTCCGATTTTGATATTGATAAATTACAAGATAAACCGTGGACAAATCCTGGAGCGGATCCTAAGGATTATTTCAATTATGGATTTACTGAAGAAACTTGGAAAGTTTATTGTCAAAAACAAAATGATTTACGTCAAAGATTTGCTATTCCAGATTCCCCTATTATTCAAGAAGAAGATAAACATTCTGATAAACCTTTGAATAAGAATATGAATATTCAACCTAATATTGGACCTCCTTTTTTCCCTTCAGGAATTTCTCCTCCAAATATTTTTTCTCGTATTTATAAATTAAAATTAAATTAAAATTCATTTATAAATTAAAATTAAATTAAAATTCATTTATAAATTAAAATTAAATTAAAATTCATTTATAAATTAAAATTAAATTAAAATTCATTTATAAATTAAAATTTTGAAAATAAAGATAATCCAAATAAACAAGAAATGAAAATGGATGAAAAAAAACCTTTTTCAGGACAAACAAATATATTTTCACAACCTTTAAACCCGTTTATAAATCCGCCTTTTAATCCACCTTTTAATCCGCCTTTTAATCCACCTTTTAATCCTAATATCAATCCTAATATCAATCCTAATTTCAATCCTGCTTTAAAAAACCAACCACCTTGGGGTGAATTATCTAAAATAAATATTAAAATAAATATTAAAAATCAAAATAAATATTAAAATAAATATTAAAATAAATATTAAATTAAATATTTAAATAAAAATTAAAATTAAAATTAAAATAAAAATTAATATTTAAATAAATATTAAAATAAATATTAAAATAAATATTAAATATTAAATTAAATATTAAATTAAATATTAAAATAAATATTAAAATAAATATTAAATTAAATATTAAAATAAATAATAAATATTAAAATTAAATATTAAAATTAAATATTAAATTAAATATTAAAATAAATATTAAATTAAATATTTATTTAAATTAAATTAAATATTAAATTAAATATTTATTTAAATTAAAATAGTTCCACCAAATATTCTCTTTCCAATTCCCCAAAATCCTTTCTATAATCCTAACTTCAAACAAAATTTGGAAAATCCAAGAAGATGGCCACAAAGATTTCCACCAAAACAACATTATAACGATTTGCATTCAAGAGGACCACGCAATCCAAATTTTCATAACCAAGACACAAAAGGAGAAAATCAATATTCACACAACGAACACAAAGAAAATCAAACAGAATCACATTCTTCACAAGATCGTTATCAAGATTATGGAAATAAATATCCTGATAAAAATCAAGAAAGAACAAACGATGATCGATCCAAAGACAGAAATCCACATTCACATCAACATTCATATTCTCGATCTCATCGCAATTCAAGAGAACAAGAATATTCACAATCAAAATCAAGAAATGGATATGGATATGATTCTTCTCATCATTCACATAATTATTCTTCTCATAGACAAAGAAGAAGTCCATCACATCAAACAAGAGAAAAATAAATAAATAAATAAATAAATGATGAAAAAATGAAAAAAATAATTTTTGTTCCACTTTTTTTTTTTTTTTTATTTTTTGTTCCACTTTTTTTTAAAAGAAAAAAAAATTTTTTTTTATTATTATTTCTTTTCGAAAGTATTTAAAATTTCAAGTATTTTATCAAAAGAAGGTCTGTCATCAGGTTCATCAGCCCAACATTGAGTAATCAAATCTTTCCATTTTGGATCTGTAATTTTTGAGATATCAGGTCTTAATTTCTGATAAGCAACCTTAAAACCGAGTTGAATAGGGTTGTCAATTCCTTTATAAGGAAACTCTTTTGTGATTAATTCCCATAAAACAATTCCGTAAGAATAAATATCAGCTTTTTCGTTATAAACTTCATTGCGGAAAATCTCTGGAGCCATCCAACAGGGAGAGCCTTTAAGTTTTGTAAGCTTAGCGCTTTCTTCCTTGATCCGAGACATCCCAAAGTCGGCGATTTTTGAGTTGTAATTTTCGTCAAGAAGAACGTTTAAGCTCTTCAAGTCGCGATGAATGATCATCTTTGGTTTTGCTAGATGAAGATAGTTTACGCCGAGTGCAATGTCTCGTGCTATTTTGAGCCACATTTCTTGAGATCCTTTAAAATTGTCTTTTTTGATGACGTGATACAAACTTCCTTCAGACATGAATTCAGTCACAATAAAAATGTTTGGCGGTTTTGTGCACGCGCCCATAAAAAGCACAATGTTTGGATGCCGTGTTTTGCTCAGCATGAAGACCTCTCTTTGGAACTCTGTTAGGTACATTCCCGTGTTGTATTCAGGGAAGATTAGTTTAACTGCAACTTCTTTTCCTCTCCAAATTGCTCGAAATACTTTGCCAAAAGTTCCTCTGCCAACTTCTTCTTTGAACTCTATTTCCGAGTTCTCAATTTCGTTGTAATTTTCCATTAAGTTTAGTTGCTCATCCATTGATTGTGAGCGCATTTCAAATTTTCTTAATTTTTCTTCTGCTTTTTTGAGTAAAATTTCTAGTTTTTTTCTTTTTGAGTCTGAATTTTCTTTTTCTTGAAAAAGTGTTATTTTTTCCTTTTCAAGTTTATTGATTAGATTGACTGCCTCATATAATTTCATTTGGAATTGGTTCATTTCCATGTGGCTTTGCTTTATATTGAAATTTGAAAATGAATGTAATTGCAAATTATTTTGAATATTTTGAATATTTTGATTATTTTCATTATTTTGAATATTTTCATTATTTTCATTATTTTGTTTCTCCATTTCTTCAATAGAATCTGGAAATTCTGGTTCGTAATCTTTCTCATCAAATCGTGAGAAAGATAGTGATGATTTTGTATTTGAATATCCAAGCATATTTGACATTAAAAGATCATTTAAAAATGCTGATGTTATTTTACTATCATAAATTTCATTATTTTGATTTTCTTGATTTTGATTTTGATTTTGATTTTGATTTTGGTTTTGATTTTTTGAGTTTGTTTTGTCTTGATTTTTTTCGTCTTCGAATTCTTGAGTTGAGGGGAAAATCCAAACTACACTTTTTGAATTTTTTCTTTTAGGAAGACTTGAGATGAGATCTTCTTTGTGTGTATTTTGGAATTGGGTGACTATTTTCTGGTCTTGTTTTGAGTTTGATGTGATTAAAGAACCGAATTTTGGGAGAGCATGAGGAAGGCTTATAAAAGAATCTGGAGAAATTCCTAATTCAAAAGAATATAATTTTAATTTTAATTTTATAAATTAATTTTAATTTTAATTTATAAATGAATTTTAATTTTAATTTTATAAATGAATTTTAATTTAATAAATTAATTTTAATTTATAAATGAATTTTAATTTTATAAATGAATTCTAATACCAAAATCTTTCATTTCATGAAATTTCCCTTGTTCATCAGGAATTTGTTTTATTTTATTTCCTCCTAAATGAAGTTGTGTTAAATTCTTTAATTTTCCAAGTTCTGAAGGAAGATTTTCAAGTTGATTTTCAGTCAAAATTAATTTTACTAATAACTGTAATTTTCCAACAGAATTTGGAATTTCTTTGATTTTATTATTAAATAAATGTACTTCTATTAAAGAAGAACATTCTCCAATTTCTGAAGGAATTGAAACAAGTTGATTATCTGATAATTTGAGTGATTTTATATTTTTTAATTGACCAATTGATTTTGGAAGTGTTTGAATTTTATTTGAATCAAACCAAAGAACAGTTAAAGATTTAAGATTTCCTATTTCATTTGGTATTTCTGTTAATTGATTATTGTTCATATATAAAAATGAAAGTGATGATAATTTGCATATTTGAATAGGTAATGATTTAAATGAATTATTGCTTAATTCTAGTTCTCTTAAACTAAGTAAATTTCCAAAGTTTTCTGGAAGATTTGTTAGAGAATTATCATTTAAATATAATTGTTCGAGTTGCTGAAGTTCTGAAATCTTTTATTATTTTTAATTTTGATTTTAATTTCATAAATGAATTTTAATTTTAATATTGAATTTTAATTTTAATTTTAATTTTAATTTTAATTTTAATTTTAATTTTAATTTTAATTTTAATTTTAATTTTAATTTTAATTTTAATTTTAATTTTAATTTTAATTTTATAAATGAATTTTAATTTTATAAATGAATTTTAATTTTAATTTTAATTTTAATTTTAATTTTAATTTTTAATTTTAATTTTTGCTTTTTATTTTTAATTTTAAATTTAATTTTAATTTTAATTTTAATTTTATAAATGAATTTTAATTTTAATTTTAATTTTAATTTTAATTTTAGATTTAATTTTAATTTTAATTTTAATTTTAATTTTAATTTTAATTCTAATTTTATAAATGAATTTTAATTTTAATTTAATTTTAAATTTTTAATTTTAATTTTATAAATGAATTTTAATTTTAATTTTAATTCTAATTTTATAAATGAATTTTAATTTTAATTTTAATTCTAATTTTATAAATGAATTTTAATTTTAAATTTAATTTTAATTTTAATTTTAAATAGATTTTGATTTGAATTTTATAAATGAATTTTAATTTTAATTTTAATTTTAATTTTAATTTTAATTTTAATTTTGATTATGATTTTGATTTGAATACATCTTCAGGAAGTGATTTCAGTAAATTAAAAGAAAGCCCTAATTCCTTCAAAGATTTCAAATTACCAAAACTTTGAGGCAATTCAGATAACTGATTACCACCTAAATCCAATTTTGACAAATGAACCAACGATCCAATTTCATCAGGAACAGATTGAAGTTTATTGTCAGTAAGAAACAATTCATTAAGAGTAATAATCCTTCCAATTTTTGGAGTTAAAGATTGTAATTGGTTATTACAAACAGCAAGATTAGTTAATTTTTTGATTCCTCCAATTAAATCAGGAAGTGAAGAAAGTGAATTATTATTCAAATTAAGTGTCGTTAAATTTCCAAGTTTTTTCATCTCTTTTGGAAGACTTGATAAATAGTTGTCGTTTAAATAAAGACATGTTAATTCTGATAAACTTCCTATTGATGATGGAAGTATTTTTATTCCCATGTTTGATAATTCTAATGTTGATTCTTTATCTTTTTTGCATTGGGAAATTTTATCTTGAACAAATCGTTTTTTTTTATTTCTTTGTTGTCGGTTTTGTTGGTTATCTGCCATAAAATATGAATTAAATAGATTTAGTTATTTATTTATTTTTTTGCTTTTTTTTTTTGTTGAAAAAAAAGAAAAGAGAGAAAAAAAAAAGAAAAATAAAATTAAAAATAAAAAAATGAAATTTTTATTTTCCATTTTTAAAAAAAAAATATTTTTTAAAAACAAAAACAAAAACAAAAAACAAAAACAAAAACAAATATTCTTCTTTTTTTTTTCAACAACAATTACTTTTTTCTTTCGATTTTTCATCTATATTATTATTATTATTATTAATATTATTATCATTTCTTTTTTTTGATTGATTTTTTTCCGAAATTTTTTTTGATTGATTTTTTTTTGATTTTTGTTTATTTTCCAAATTAACATCTTGACAAGTCTGATAAAAATAAGCAAAAAGATCATCAACACCTTTACCAGTTTTAGCGGAAGTTAAGAAAATTTGCGATCCAATTTTTTCTGCGAATTTTTCCGCTTCGATTGAAGGTATTTGTTTTTGTAAAGCAAATGAAGTATCAATTTTATTTGCAGCAATTGCTATTCTAATATTTTCTGGTCCTTTCTGTTCCAATTCTCGAAACCAAAATTGCATTTTGGCGAATGAATCCTCGTTTGAAACATCGTAAACTAGAATTGCCCCTTTGGATTGTCTGAAATAAAGTGGCGCTAATGATGTAAATCTTTCTTGACCTGCTGTATCCCATATGCAAATTAATACAGTTTCTTCGTTTTCCATTTGTATTTTCTTTGTGAAATATGCTGCGTTTATTGTTGGTTTACATTCCTCGAAAATATTTTGTGTATATCTTTTTATAATTGAGGTTTTACCTTTTGAAATTTTTAATTAAATTTTTCATTAGATTTTTAATAAGATTTTTAATAAGATTTTTAATAAGATTTTTAATAAGATTTTTAATAAGATTTTTAATTAAATTTTTAATAAGATTTTTAATTAAATTTTTAATTAAATTTTTAATAAGATTTTTAATAAGATTATTTATAAATTGATTTATATAATTGAATATAAATTTTTCAATTAAATTTTCAATTAAATTGATTTATAAATTGATTTATATAATTAAATATAAGATTTTCAATTAAATTTTAAATTAAATTATTTCTAAATTGATTTATATAATTGAATATTAATTTTTAATTAAATTTTTAATTAAATTATTTCTAAATTGATGTATATAATTGAATATAAGATTTTCAATTAAATTTTTAATTAGATTATTTCTAAATTGATGTATATAATTAAATATTAATTTTTAATTAAAATTTTTAATAAGATTTTTAATAATTGAAATTTTTAAATTAAATTTTTATAAATTGATGTATATAATTGAATATAGATTTTTAATTAAATTTTTAATTAAATTATTTCTAAATTGATTTATATAATTGAATATAAATTTTTAATTAAATTATTTATAAATTGATATATATAATTGAATATATAAGATTTTTAATTAAATTTTTAATTAAATTATTTATAAATTGATTTATATAATTGAATATAAATTTTTAATTAAATTATTTCTAAATTGATTTATATAATTGAATATAAGATTTTTAATTAGATTTTCAATTAAATTTTTAATTAAATTATTTCTAAATTGATTTATATAATTGAATATAAGATTTTTAATTAAATTTTTAATTAGTAAATTTACCTACTCCAGTTGAACCAAGAACAACAATTTTAACAACTGGATATTCTCCAGCATCACCAAAATCATCATCACTTATATCCATTTCAAAAAAAAATAATGAAACCAATAAAAAAAGCAAAAAAATGAAAAATGAAAAATGAAAAATGAAAAATTTTTTCTTTTCTTTTCTATTTTTATTTTTATTTTTAAAGTAAAACTGAAATATTTTTTTTAATAATTTTAGAAATTTCTGTTTCATTTTCAGTTCCTTCAGTTTGTATAATTGAATTTACAATTATAATTGTATGATTTGGTTTTTCCGATTTTACCCAAATTCTACCATTTATTCCAATTGCAATTTCAAAAGGAATATAATTTGAAAGTAATTTTATTACTGGAGTTTTATTCATCAATAATCTATTTTTTAAAATTAATTTAAGAATTAAATTTAAAATTAAAATTAAAATTAAAATTAAAATTAAAATTAAAATTAAAATTAAAATTAAAATTAAAATTAAAATTAGAATTCAAGTTCAAATTGCATACGATTCAGCAAGAGATAAAGAACATTTGAAAATATAACCTTGATCATCTAAAGGACCAAAACCACTTGATTTTTGTCTTTTATCTATACAAATTAATTCAGTTTCTAAATCTTTATCAGCTTGAATAACTCTAGCATAAACTGCTGAACGATTTTCTAAATTAGGTCTTGTTTTTTTAGTTGCTCCTTCAAAACCAAAAATTGATAAAGTAGCTCTACTTGCACTTCCAATATCAACAGAATAATTTTCTCCATGTTGATTTATAATAATTCCAATTACCATATGATCCATTTTTGGTACATACTTTTCAATATTAATTTTATAATTAAAATTAAAATTAAAATTAAAATTAAAATTGAAATTAAAATTAAAATTCATTTATAAAATTAAAATTAAAATTAAAATTATAATTAAATTAAAATTAAAATTAAAATTAAAATTAAAATCAAAATTAAAATTAAAATTCATTTATAAAATTAAAATTAAAATTAAAATTAATATTAAAATTAAAATTAATATTAAAATTAAAATTCATTTATAAAATTAAAATTAAAATTATAATTAAAATTAAAATTCATTTATAAAATTAAAATTAAAATTAAAATTCATTTATAAAATTAAAATTAAAATTATTAAAATTAAAATTAGTAATTAAAATTCATTTTAATATTTAAAGTTAATATTGATTTGAATGTACGCGCTTTTGAAAATTAGAAATCCAATATTTATCTTTTTCTTGATATTGTAATATTCCTCCTTTTGTTGCAATAACTTTATCTTCTTCAATATTTAAACCATTCCCAATTTTAAGAGATGTTGATTTAATTTTACCAATAATTTCTCCAGGTAAAATAACTTGTCCAACTTTTTGAGTTTCCATTTAAATAATTTAAAACGAAAAAATAAAAAAATGAAAAAAAAAAAATAAAATTTTTTAAAAAATTTTTTCATTTTTTCATTTTTTTTGAACTTTTTTTTTCACTTATTTTTCTTTTTATTAAATTTATAGCAAATCAAAAATTACAAAAAAAAAAAAACCAAAAAAAATTAAAGAAAAGAAAAGATGACAGATCAAAAATCAAAAAAGGATTTAAATGCAAAAAAAGAAATAGGAAATCAAAATTCCAATTCAAACCAAAATTCAAATGATTATATTGAAGATGAAGATCAATTTCAAATTGAAATGCAAAATCAAATTGAAAATCAAATTCAAATGAATGAAAATCAAAATCAAAATCAAAATCAAAATCAAAATCAAAATCAAAATCAAAATCAAAATCAAAATCAAAATCAAAATCAAAATCAAAATCAAAATCAAAATCAAAATCAAAATCTAAATCAAAATCAAAATCAAAATCAAAATCCAAATCAAAATCAAAATCAAAATCAAAATCCAAATCAAAATCAAAATCAAAATCAAAATCAAAATCAAAATCAAAATCAAAATCAAAATCAAAATCAAAATCAAAATCAAAATCAAAATGAAAAAAAAACAGAAGAAAAAACAAAATCAAGAAGACATAAATCACCAAAAAAAGAAGGATTAGAACAATTAACAATTAAAATGATTCGATTAATGCAAACAAGTAAATAAAAAAAATTAAGAAAAAATTAATAAAAAAAATTTTTTTTTGAATTTAATAAAAAAATTTAATAAAAAAATAAATAACAAAGGAGGAGAAATGGTGTTTAAAGACATACAAACTGAATTAAATATTGGATACAGAAGAGCTTATGATATTTTAAATGGTGATTTCAATTAAAAATTAAATTAAACATCAACTCAAAAAAAAATTAATTGAAAAAACTTTAAAAAAAATTTAAAAAAATTTTTATTGATTTTTTTTTTGTAAATAAATACAGTTTTATTAACAACTCCATTGATTCATAAAACTGGAAAAAAAAGAGAAAGCAAGAAACCTTATTATTATCTTGATGGAAAACCACTTCCAGAACCTGTAGATATTGCAGATATTTTACAACAAATTCAAACAGAAGAAAAAATGGTTGAAATTCTTACAAATTTGAATAAAAGATTAGAAGAAGAATTAGAAAAAGATGAACCGTAATAATTTTTCAAATAAAATATTTTTTATCCGATTTTCTTTTTTAATCAAAAAAATTGTTTATTTTTCTTTTTGTTTTAATTGAATTAGAGTTAATTTACCTGCTTTATCAAAAGAATTAGAAAAAGAAGAATATAATTTGGAATTTGATATTCCAAAAAAAGATTAATTCATTTGAAAAGGATCATTTTATTTGAATTGACAAGCAAAATATTTTTTTTTTCTTTTAAGAATTTTTTTTTTTGGATTGTTTTACAGAAAACAAAATTAAAAAAAACAAAGAAGAATTTTAAATAATTTTATTGATAATTTTAAAATGGATTAATTTATTAAATTATTTATTAATTTTAAAATGAATTTGTTTATTAAATTATTTATTAATTTATTAAATTAGAATTTGTTTATTAATTTGTTTATTAAATTATTTATAAATTTATTTATTAAATTGTTTATTAATTTTAAAATTAATTTATTTATTAAATTGTTTATTAATTTTAAAATGAATTTGTTGATTAATTTATTTATTAAATTATTTAATAATTTATTTATTAAATTATTTATTAATTTGTTGATTAAATTATTTATTAATTTATTTATTAATTTATTTATTAATTTATTTATTAAATTATTTATTAATTTGTTTATTAAATTATTTATAAAATTATTTATTAAATTATTTATAAAATTATTTATTAATTTATTTATTAATTTGTTTATTAAATTGTTTATTAAATTATTAATTAATTTATTTATTAATTTATTTATTAAATTGTTTATTAATTTATTTATTAAATTATTTATTAATTTATTTAAAATTATTTATTAATTTGTTTATTAAATTATTTATTAAATTATTTATTAAATTATTTATTAAATTGTTGATTAAATTATTTATTAAATTATTTATTAAATTATTTATTAAATTATTTATTAATTTATTTATTAAATTATTTATTAAATTATTTATTAATTTGTTTATTAAATTATTTATTAATTTGTTTATTAAATTGTTTATAAATTTTAAAATGAATTTGTTGATTAATTTATTTATTAATTTATTTATTATTTATTAATTTATTTATTAATTTATTTAATAATTTGTTTATTAAATTATTGATTAAATTATTTATTAAATTGTTGATTAAATTATTTATTAAATTGTTGATGAATTAATTCAAATTTGGAATAAAATTAGTCTTTTTGCCAATCTTCTTCAAAATTCCATTTGCAGCAATAATGCCAGTAACAGCAGCACCAATAATACCTCTAGAAAGACCAGCACCATCACCAGCAAAGAAGATATCAGGAGCAGATTTTGACTCAAGATCAAAATTCGTATCAATTCTCTTTGCACTTCGTTTGAACTCAGGAGCATAAATCAAAGTACTATTATTGCTAACACCGGGCATGATTTTATCAAGAATATCAAGACCTTCGATGATATCAGTAACAAAACGGTAGGGATAAGCCATAGAAATATCACCAGGAGTAGTATTCTTAAGAGTAGGAACAACAGGATTCCGGCGAATGAGTGCAGGTCGTGATCGTCGACCCTTTCGTAGATCCCCAAGCGTCTGAACAAGAGGCTTATACCCGCCAAGAATCGAGGTTTGCAGAGATATCGACATCCCATATTTTGTGGTATCTTCTAAAGGACGCGTTAAGGATTGCCGAATAAGAAACGCAAAATTGCTGTTCTCCGACTTCCCGTCAGTTGACAACTGGTGTCCGTTAACCCCCGCAATCTGCTCTTTTCCGTAAGTCTCCTTCACCACATATCCCCGATGATTGGAACAGAAAGTCCGAATAAAATCAGAATAAGTAGGTGTGATGATGTGGAATTTTGGATCGCGTTGAATACTGCAAATTGGTTCCATCACAAGCGCTGGCACCTCAACACGCACACCGATATCAAGCGGCTCGTGGAATGTCTTGATGCGGCGCTTCTCGCAAACTTGGGTCAACCAATCCATTCCCCATCTTCCAGGACTAACGATCAAAAAATCAAAATTCTCAGACGTTTTTTTTCCGGCAAAATAAACCGTTTTTTTTTTATCAAAATCCATAACTTGAGTGTTGGATTGGATCGTAATTTTGTACTTCTCACGCAGCTGTTTCACCATGGATTGGATGACTCTCGGTGTGTTCTGGGATCCCAGAAGGCGCTGCTTAATCGGGACAAAGCGAATATCATTAATCGCGCATTTATATTGGAGTTTTTCAAGATCTTCGCCAAGCGAAAATGGATCAAATACTTTTTCAGGTGCTCCATTATCAACAAAGACTTGATCAATCTGATTGATGATCTTGTCCACATCAAGACCCGCTTGGGAACACAGATCTTCAAGGTCGCCTCCGATGTTTTTGTGCAAGTTGAGAATTCCTGAAGAGAAGGTTCCTGCTCCTCCAACCCCACTCATAATTCGACATGGGTAACAGTGAAGGCATGCTAGTCCGTCGTGGATTGGGCAATCTCGTTTTGATACTTCCGGTCCTTGCTCAAACATTGTAATCTCAATGTCTTCTCCTCCTTGTTTCCCTAATTGAAATCCTGCAAAAAATCCTGCTGATCCTGCTCCAATAATTCCTATTTTAATTTTCTTTGACATTTAATTTAAAGAAAAAAATGATTTTTAAAAATTTATAAATTCAAAAATCAAAATGAAAATCAAAATTAAAATCAAAATCAAAATTGAAATTAAAATCAAAATCAAAATCAAAATTAAAATCAAAATCAAAATCAAAAATCAAAATTAAAATTAAAATCAAAATCAAAATCAAAATTAAAATTAAAATCAAAATCAAAATCAAAATCAAAATCAAAAATCAAAATCAAAATCAAAATTAAAATCAAAATCAAAATTAAAATCAAAATCAAAATCAAAATCAAAATCAAAATCAAAACCAAAATCTAAATCAAAATTAAAATCAAAATTAAAATCAAAATCAAAATGAAAATCAAAATCAAAATTAAAATCAAAATCAAAATCAAAATTAAAATCAAAATCAAAATCAAAATCAAAATCAAAATGAAAATCAAAATTAAAATCTAAATTAAAATCAAAATTAAAATCAAAATTAAAATCAAAATTAAAATTAAAATTAAAATCAAAATCAAAATCAAATTCAAAATCAAAATTAAAATCAAAATCAAAATTAAAATCAAAATCAAAATTAAAATCAAAATCTAAATCAAAAATTAAAATTAAAATCAAAATCAAAATCAAAATCAAAATCAAAATCAAAAATCAAAATCAAAATCAAAATCAAAATTAAAATCAAAATCAAAATCAAAATCAAAATCAAAATTAAAATTAAAATCAAAATCAAAATCAAAATTAAAATCCAAATCCAAATTAAAATAAAAATCAAAATCAAAATCAAAATCAAAATTAAAATAAAAATCAAAATCAAAATTAAAATCAAAATCAAAATCAAAATCAAAATTAAAATTAAATTCAAAATCAAAATCAAAATTAAAATCTAAATTAAAATCAAAATCAAAATCAAAATCAAAATTAAAAATTAAAATCAAAATAAAAATCAAAATCAAAATCAAAATCAAAATCAAAAATCAAAATCAAAATTAAAATTAAAATCAAAATCAAAATCAAAATCAAAATTAAAATCAAAATCAAAATCAAAATCAAAATCAAAATCAAAATCAAAATCAAAATCAAAATCAAAATCAAAATTAAAATCAAAATCAAAATCAAAATTAAAATCAAAATTAAAATCAAAATCAAAATCAAAATCAAAATCAAAATTAAAATTAAAATCAAAATAAAAATCAAAATCAAAATTAAAATCAAATATAAAAAATGAGAATAATTTCGATTTAATATTTAATTTAGAAATTAATTTAAAAAATGATTTATTATTTAATTTTATTATTAAAATAATAATTTATTAATTTATTTTTAAATATTTTCTTTTTTCAATATTAATCAATGAAATACAAAAAATAAATAATCAAAAATATTAATTTAAGCAATGAAAATATTAATTCAGTTTAAAATAAAAAAAATTCAATTTAAATTATTATTAAATAGTATTCAAATTCAATTTTTTTCTTTATTAAAATATTTTATTAATTTTATTAAATTATTGAGAATTATTTTATATTATTTTAAATAAGGAAATATTAATAAAATATATAAAATAGAATTAATTCTAAATTTAATTATTTAATATTCTTTATTCAATTTTTGAAATAAATTAATTAAAATATTTTATTAATTTTATTTAATTTTTGAGAATTATTTTATATTATTTTAAATAAGGAAATATTAATAAAATATATAAAATAGGATTAATTCTGAATTTAATTATTTAATATTCTTTATTTAAAATTTGAAATAAATTAATTAAAAATATTTTATTAATTTTATTAAATTATTGAGAATTATTTTATATTATTTTAAAAAGAAATATTAATAAAATATATAAAATATAGGATTAATTCTGAATTTAACTATTTAATATTCTTTATTTAAAATTTGAAATAAATTAATTAAAATATTTTATTAATTTTATTAAATTATTGGGAATTATTTTATATTATTTTAAATAAAGAAATATTAATAAAATATATAAAATAGAATTAATTCTAAATTTAACTATTTAATATTCTTTATTCCATTTTTTATTTTTTTCATTTTTTTCTTTCAAAATTTAAAATTAAGTAAATATTTTTTTATTATTCAATTTAACAAAAATAAAAATCAAATTTAATAATAAATAATAATATAAATATAAAATATAAATGAAATAAAAACAAAATAATTGCTAATTACTTATTAATTTATTATTATTTCAATAAACAAAAAAAAGAGGAAAAATAAATTTTCAAATTTAATTTAAACAAAAAATTATCAATAAAAAATTTAAATTTAAATTTAATTCCAAAATAAAAATGAAAAGAAAATTATTTTTATTATTGATTTATTATTATTTCTCAAATATTTATTTTATTTATTCAAATTAAAAAATAATTTTCCTTTTATAAAAAAAAATAAAATTAAAATAAAAAGAAAAAATGAGTGATTCTCCAAAAGAAATTGATTCAACAAAGAAATCAAAACATCATTCAAAGCATCATTCAAAGCATCATTCAAATTCAAAACAATCAAATTCAAAACATCATTCAAAATCAAATTCAAATCAAATTCAAAATCAAGAAATTCAATCCAAAATTAAAAAATTCAATAAATTCTTAATAAATCAAGCAAATAAACAAATTGGTTTAATGTTTGGAAATAAAAAAACTTCAAATTTTCAAATTTATTGTGGAAAAGATAAAATTTTAATTCCTTGTCATAAATCAATTTTAGAAGCTCGTTCAAAATATTTTATGATAAATAGAAGAGAAAACAAATTTAATTCAATTTATTTTAATAATTTTAGTTCTGAAATTGTTAAACCAATTATTAAATTTTTTTATAATGGAAAATTTGAATTTGATAAACGAAAATTTGATGAATATTTTAAATTTGCAAATCAAATTAAATTAAAAGAAATTCAAATCAAAATTGAACTTGAAATTCAATCAATTTTTAATATTGAAAATATTTTGGAAATTTATTTCAAATCTCAAGAAATTAATTCAAAAAATCTTTCTCAAAATTGTGAAAAATTTATTTTCCAAAATATTCAATTTATCATTTCAAATCCAAATTTTGATAAATATTTAAATCAAAATCAAAATCAAATTTACAATTTTATTGGATTAATTTCTTTAAATCAAACTATTACAAATCAACTTCAAATTATTCAACAAATTGAACAAAAATGGAATCAAAATAATCAAAAAAAATTGATAAAATTAATTAAATTTGAAACAAATCAAAATGAAAATGAAAACGAAAATGAAAATGAAAATGAAAATCAAATTGAAAATTCTTTCTCAACTTTATTAAATCAAATTTCACAAACAAAATCAATTAATCAATTTCAAATTCAACAAATCAAAAATAAATCCATTTCCCAACTTCAAAATAAAACTGTTTTATTAAATTCAAATATTGAAGAATTTGAACAAGAAAATCAAAAAACAGAATTTCAAATTAATCAACTTTATGAGAAAAAAAGAATAATCCAAAAAGAAAAAGAAAAATTAGAAAAAATTAAAAAACAAATTCAAGAAATTCAAGAAGAATATGAAAAACGGAAAAAAGAAATTGAAGAAAAATTTCAACAATTAATTCAAAATGAAGAAAAAATGAAAAAAGAAAATTTACAAGAATTTAATAAAAGAATTATTAATTTGAAAGATTTATTTGAACAAAATAGAAAAAAAGATTTAGAAAATTTTCAAAAAAAAATTGAAGAAATAAAAAATAAATTCAAAGAAAGAAAGAATATAAATTTGGAAGAAATTGATAAAAAATATCAAGAATTAATAAATTTTCCCAAATTAAAAACAGAAGAAGATTTAAAATCATTTGAAGAAACAATTCAACAATTTAAAAATGAATTTGAAAAAAACAGGAAAGAAATTCAAGAATTTAAAGAATTTATTCAACAAAACAAAATTGAAAATGAAAATGAAAATTTAGATAAAATTATTCAAGAAATAAAAAATAGAATTAAATTTAAAAAAAATAAATATTTAGAAAAAATTGAAAAAAAAATTCAAGAAATTGAAATTAAAAATGAAAATTTAAATGAAATTGAAAAAATAATTCAAGAATTTAACAATGAAATTGAAAAAAGAAAAAATGAATTTTATTCAAAAATTAATCCACAAATCAAAAATATTCAAAATGAAATTGAAAACCAAAAATTAAAAATAGAAATTCTTCAATCAACAGAAAAAACAACAAATTTTTTACAAGATCTTTCAAATTCAATTCAACAACATGATCAAAGTAAATCAAACTCAAAAACAAAAAAAAAGAAAATTTAATTTAATTTAATTTAATTTAATTTTTTTAAAAAAAAAGAATTAATTGAAATTGATATTCCTTTTATTGTCGAATGTATGAATAAATTTCCAAATAATGAAATTATTCAAGAAAATGGATGTTTTATTTTACAAAAATTTACAAAAGAAAAAGAAGGTAAAATATTTATTTTTTTGAAACAATTTTTGAATAATAATATTAAAAATAATAATAATAATAATAACAATTGGCAATTTAAAGATAATCAAATAGAAATAAAAAAATTTAATGGAATTGAACCTCTTATAAATGTAATGAATAATTTCCCAAATAATCAAGATATTCAAGAAAAAGGATGTGGGGCTTTATTGAATATTGCTGTTAATAAAGGTAAATAAAAATAATCAAAAATCCAAATATTTTAATCAATTATTTATTATTAATTATTAATCAAAAAAATATTTAATTAATTTCAATTTATTTCCAAAAATCCAAAACAATTAATTTCAATTTCAATTTCAATTTCAATTTCAAAAAAATAGAAAACAAAATTGAAATTAGAAATTTAAAAGGAATTGAACCTATTATTAAATCAATGAATAATTTCTCAAATAATCAAGATATTCAAAAAAAAGGATGTGGAGCTTTATTGAATATTGCTGCTAATAATAAAGGTAATTAAAAAATAATCAAAAATTCAAATATTTTAATCAATTATTAATTATTAATTATTAATCAAAAAAATATTTAATTAATTTCAATTTATTTCCAAAAATCCAAAAAAAATTAATTTCAATTTCAATTTATTTTCAAATAAAAATAGAAAACCAAATTGAAATTAGAAATTTAAAAGGAATTGAACCTATTATTAAATCAATGAATAATTTCCCAAATAATCAAGATATTCAAAAATATGGATGTTGGGCTTTAAATAATCTGTCTTTTAATGAAGGTAATTAAAAAATAATCAAAAATCAAATATTTTAATTAATTATTTATTATTAATTATTAATCAAAAAAATATTTAATTAATTTCAATTTATTTCCAAAAATCCAAAAAAAATTAATTTCAATTTCAATTTATTTTCAAATAAAAATAGAAAACCAAATTGAAATTAGAAATTTAAAAGGAATTGAACCTATTATTAAATCAATGAATAATTTCCCAAATAATCAAGATATTCAAGAAAATGGATGTAAGGCTTTATTGAATATTGCTGCTTTTAATAAAGGTAATTAAAAAATAATCAAAAATCCAAATATTTTAATCAATTATTTATTATTAATTATTAATCAAAAAAATATTTAATTAATTTCAATTTATTTCCAAAAATCCAAAAAAATTAATTTCAATTTCAATTTTCAATTTTCAAATAAATAGAAAACAAAATTGAAATTAGAAATTTAAAAGGAATTGAACCTATTATTAAATCAATGAATAATTTTCCAAATAATCAAGATATTCAAAAACAAGGATGTGGGGCTTTATTGAGTATTGCTGCTGATAAAGGTAATTAAAAAATAATCAAAAATTCAAATATTTTAATCAATTATTAATTATTAATTATTAATCAAAAAAATATTTAATTAATTTCAATTTATTTCCAAAAATCCAAAAAAAAATTAATTTCAATTTCAATTTCAATTTCAATTTTCAAATAAAAATAGAAAACCAAATTGAAATTAGAAATTTAAAAGGAATTGAACCTATTATTAAATCAATGAATAATTTTCCAAATAATCAAGATATTCAAAAACAAGGATGTGGAGCTTTATGGAATATTGCTAATAATAAAGGTAATTAAAAATCAAAAATAAATAAAATTATAAATTAAAATATTTTAATTAATTATTTATTATTAATTATTAATCAAAAAAATATTTAATTAATTTCAATTTATTTCCAAAAATCCAAAAAAAATCAATTTCAATTTCAATTTCAATTTTCAAATAAAAATAGAAAACAAAATTGAAATTAGAAATTTAAAAGGAATTGAACCTATTATTAAATCAATGAATAATTTTCCAAATAATCAAGTTATTCAAAAAAAAGGATGTGGAGCTTTATTGAATATTGCTGATGATAATAAAGGTAATTAAAAAATAATCAAAAATCCAAATATTTTAATTAATTATTTATTATTAATTATAAATCAAAAAAATATTTAATCAATTTCAATTTATTTCCAAAAATCCAAAACAATCAATTTCAATTTCAATTTCAATTTCAATTTTCAAATAAAAATAGAAAACAAAATTGAAATTAGAAATTTAAAAGGAATTGAACCTATTATTAAATCAATGAATAATTTCCCAAATAATCAAGATATTCAAGAAAATGGATGTAGAGCTTTATTGAATATTTCTGCTAATAATAAAGGTAATTAAAAAATAATCAAAAATCCAAATATTTTAATCAATTATTTATTATTAATTATTAATCAAAAAAATATTTAATTAATTTCAATTTATTTCCAAAAATCCAAAAAAATTAATTTCAATTTCAATTTCTATTTTCAAATAAATAGAAAACAAAATTGAAATTAGAAATTTAAAAGGAATTGAACCTATTATTAAATCAATGAATAATTTCCCAAATAATCAAGATATTCAAGAACAAGGATGTGGAGCTTTATGGAATATTGCTAATAATAAAGGTAATTAAAAAATAATCAAAAATCCAAATATTTTAATTAATTATTTATTATTAATTATTAATCAAAAAAATATTTAATTAATTTCAATTTATTTCCAAAAATCCAAAAAAATTAATTTCAATTTCAATTTAATTTATTTTCAAAAAATCAAAAAAGAAAATCGAAGAGAAATAAAAAAATTACAAGGAATTAAATTGATAAAAACAGCAATGAAGAAGTTTCCAAATAATCAAGATATTCAATATTATGGGAAATTGGCTTTAAAAAGATTATAAAGAAATTGAATCAATTTAATTTTGATTTTGATTTTGATTTCTTTTCTTTTTCCCATCAAATTCAATAAAAACCAAAAACAAAATTATTTTTTTTCTTTTCAAATATTTTTCAAAATCAATAAAAAACAAAAATTGAAATTAAAATTTAATCAATTAATTAAATAAATCAATCAATTTCCCAAAATCAATTATTCAAAAACAATTGTTGGGCTTTATGGAATCAATTGAATAAATCAAATTAAAAATAATCAAAAATCATCAAATATTTTAATCAATTATTAATTAATAATTATTAATCAATTAATTAATTTCAAATTATTTCAAAAATCAAAAATTAATTTTAATTTCAATTTCAATTTATTTTCAAAAATCAAAAAGAAAATCGAATAAATCAATAAAAATTAAAGGAATTAAATTGATAAAAAAAATGAAGAAGTTTCCAAATAATCAAGATAATTCAATATTAATCAAATTGGCTTTAAAAAATTAAAAAGAAATTGAATCAATTTAATTTTCACATTTTTGATTTCTTTTTCTTTTTCAATCAAATTCAATCAAAAAAAAATAAAAACAAAATTTAAATTTTCAAAAATATTTTTCAAAATCAATAAATCCAATTAAATAAATAATTAATAAATCAATTAATTACAATCAATTACCAAATTGGCAATTCAATAATCAATAATCCCAAATTATCAATTGTCAAATCAATTTTAAAATTACCAATTAAAATCAATCAATCAATCAATTACCACCAATCAATTACAAATCACCAAAATTTCACCAATAATAAATAAATAAATAAATCAATAAATAAATTAAAATCAATTAAAATCAATAAATTAATCAAATAATAATAAATTACCAATAATAAATAAATCAATTGTCCACCAAAATTAAATTGGCAAATAAATCAATCAATCAAATAAAATTACTAATAATAATTAATTACCAATTAATCAAAATAATGTACAATAATAATTGGCAAAATAAAATTAATAAATCAATAAATCAAATGTCAAAATTTTAAAATTGTCAATCAAATTACAATAAATTAATTGGTTAAAATTACCAAATCAAATCAAATCAAAAAATCAAATCACCAATTACCAATCAATAATAAAATTACCAATGAAATCACCAAATCAATTGTCCAATAACTAAAAAAATAATTAATTAATAAATCAATAAATTAATCACCAAAATTGTCAATCAATAATTATTAATTACCACAAATTACTAATTGTCCAATTAAAAATAAAATTGAATAAATTACCAAATCAATAAATTGTCCAATTATTAATCAATCATTGAATCAATTAAATCAATCAATCAATACCAAATTTAAATAATAAATAATCAAATTTGTCAATAAATCAATTAATTGTCAAATAAAATCAATAAATTGTTAATAAATCACTAATAAATAAATCAAATTAATCAAAAATTATTGTCAAAATCACCAATTAATTGTCAATAAAATCAAATAAATCAATACCAATCAAATTGTCACCAAAATCACTAATAAATTAATTATTAAATCAAAATTGTCAATGTCAATTACTAATCAATAAATTGTCAATAATCAATAAATCACCAATCCATCATTACCAATAAATTGTCCAAAAAATCACAAAATCAATTAAAAATAAATTTAAAATTAATTAAATCAATTTAAAAATCAATAAAATCAATTAATAAATCAAATCAATTAATCAATCAATAAATTAATCAATAAATCAATTAATCAATCAATAAATCAATTAATCAATCAATAAATCAATTAATCAATCAATTAATCAATTAATCAATTAATCAATCAATCAATTAATCAATCTTAAAATCAATCAATAAATCAATCTTAAAATCAACCTTAAAATCAATAAATTAAAATCAATCAATCAATAAATTAATCAATTAATCAATTAATCAATCAATCTTAAAATCAATAAATTAAAATCAATCTTAAAAATAAAAAAAAAATTAAAAAAATCGTTTTCGAAAAATTCATTTTTTTCTTTCTCGATCCAAATAAAATGGAATTCACTTGTTCCAAAATCGAAACGGAAGGAATAACGGTACAAAAACGAAGCAATCACCGAATTATAAAGTACGGAAATAGTTTATATCTTTTTGGGGGAAGAATTCTATCAGGAAGAATAGAAACACTTGAGCGACTAGATCTAGAAACACTGAAATGGGAATTAGTAACGCCTAGTAGTACCAAAAGCCCATGTGCGAGATCAGCGCATTCATTAGATGTTTACAAAGACAAATTCTATTTATTAGGAGGGATCAGTTCCGAAGATCAGCATCTACGATGTTTGTGGGAATTTGATCCACGAAACAACACATGGAAGGAACTAGACTCGAGCCCTGGGGGACTAGTCGATCACAGCACAGTAATATACGACAATAAAATTTGGGCTTATGGGGGTATAAACTCAAATGGGGCGCTATATTGCTATGATTTTGACACTCGCAAGTGGACGCATAAATCGCCGTCTCTTCCGTTTATAACGTCCTCTAATACTGCTGTTGTGTATGAAAACAAGATGTATATTTTCGGCGGATTCTATGTTGTTCCGCAGGCCTCTTTATTCACTTATGATTTCAAAAACGACAAATGGGAAGAAATAACGGACAAAGAACTTTTGACTAAAAATCAAGAATACTATATGTCTTTATCACAAGACGAGAGAGTGCCGACAAAATATCAAGACAACAACAAAATATGGCCGTACCACCGATTCGGTCATGCTGGGCTTCTCTTCAGAAACCATATACTTGTGATCTCGGGTTATACAACTACAACCGACTCGTTTTTTACTGATGTTCTTGGATTCAATCTCGAGACTAAGAAATGGAATCTTCTGTCTCTCTCCGACAATCCCATTACTGGCCGTCTCCGTCATGATGCGGCTAAAATCAGCTCTGATTGCGTCTGTGTGTTTGGAGGGTTCGATAATAATTTTTACCAAAACGATCTTTACTTTCTTCATTTTGAATCAAAACCCACTTTGTCAGTTGATATGAAGAAGTTCTATCGCGAGTCCATTCTCACAGATTTCGAGGTTTTCTCTCTGGATAACATTCCTATTAGGGCGCACCGAAGTATCCTCTCTGCAAGACTCAAACTAACTGATCAATTCGGAAATATCGATGTTTCTTCTCAATTTTTTTGGATCGCAAATAAAAAACTCAAATACTCACAATTGGATTCCTTGATTTTGTATATTTATTCAGGGGTTTTCCGAACACGCAATCTTTCGCATGCAGAAAAACAGCAAGTGATTGAAATTCTCGAGAAATTCGGGCTGAAACCCGATTTGATTTCCTTCGAATCAAACTATTTGCGATTGATTCAAGATTTTGGAAATTTATATGAAAATCACAACTCAAAAAATTTTCAGATCCACATTCCTTCTGACAGCAAGAAAATCATATATGCTCACAAGGAAATCCTTGCTGCTAGAACCACTCTTTATAGTGGCATGTTCCAATGTGTTGAGGACTCTTCCAATTCCGTTCCTGATATGAGCGGAAGAACTTGGGATGCTTTGGATCAGCTCATGAGATTTATTTATTCTGGAAAGAAAGATCATATTGTCAATCTTGATATCGCAAATGAACTTTTGGATGCTGATGATTTTTATGGTTTAAATCCTGATGGTGGTCTTAAAGAACATTGTTTATCTTTGATAGAGAAGTGAACTATTAAATTTCACAATTTCCGTTTATTTTTTTTTTTTGTTTTGTTTTTGTTTCTTTTCTTCTTTTGGAAAAGTTAAAGTAAAGATTTTTCTTTTTTTTTTTTTGATTTATTTTTGATATTCCACTTTCTTTTTTTCATTTTTTTATTTTTCATTTTTTCAAAAACAAAAAAAAAAAATATAATTCATGTTGAAAAAGCAAAAAAAAACATCAAAAATTGAATCAGAAACAGAATCAGATTCCAATTCAGAAAATGAATCAAATTCAGAAAATGAAAACGAAAACGAATCAGAATCAAATTCAGAAAACGAAGATGAAAATGAAATTGAAAATGAAAATGAAAATGAAAATGAAAATATTCCAGTTATAAAAAAACAAACTCAAACATTATTTCAAGATTTGGAAAAAATGAGAAAAAATCAAAATAAAGATGCAGATTGGATCATAACAGTTGGTGAATCCAAAAGACAATTTCCTTGCCATAAAAATATTGTTTCTTGCAGATGTCCTTATTTTTGTAAATTGTCCAAAGAAAACAACCAAAAAGAATTCATCTTTAAAGAAATTAACGAACAAGCAATGGAAGAAATTTTGAGATGGATTTACACAGAAAAAATCGATATCAACTCAAAAAATTGGATTCCAATTTTCAATTGTGCTTATCAATTTGAATTAACCCCCATTTTCTCATTGATTAATGCCCACGGTTTCACAACAATAGAGAACGTTATTGATGTTTATAACTTTCCAGATGATATTTTCCCAGGACTTATCCAAAAATGTGAAATGATTATCCAGAAAAACTTTGGATCTCTTCTTGAAAGTGAGAAAATTCTTGATTTCTCTCAAGACAAACTTATGGATATAATGAAAATTGGAACTAAGAATCATGAATTCAAAGATTATCCCAAACTTTTTGTTGTTCTTGAAAAATGGTGGTTGAGAAATAATAAATTCAAAATCGGTGACCATCATCAAGACTCGTCTTTCAATTCCCAAATGAAAGGATTTTTCCATCATATTGAAAAAAATATCAAGACAAATATCACATCCAAACAAATCCGTGAAATGATATCACAACAAGTTATATCAGGAGACTTGATTACTCAATTACAACAAATTTTCATCGAATCCAAAAACAATGAGGAGAAAAAAATCGCTAAAACATTTGCTAAATCTCAAATTGTTCGATATTACAAGCAAATAAATTCACTAACCAAATGGATAACACGATATTCCTCAGTTTCATCTCTTAAACTCCAGTTCAGATCCCATAAAGGCCAAGCAAAATACAATTTCCACGAAGTGTGCGATGATCAAGGTCCCACTTTGGTATTGATCAAAACAACCAGAGGCTTTATTTTTGGTGGTTTCACTGAAGTAGGCTTTGTTTCAGATAAATCCAAATGGATTGATAGTTTTGATGATGGTGGTTTTATTGTGGATCCTAATGCTTTCATTTTCACACTTAAAAATTATGATTTGAAATTTGGAGAAACGAAAAAATTCTTAAGAAATGATGATGAAAAGTTTGCTTTGATTTACAAAAATGATTTAGGTCCTTGTTTCTCTTTCGATTTTATTATCGGTCAAGATCTTAAATCTGGCAAATCAAGTTTTGGGTCTTCTTTTAAAGTTCCAAAAGGTTTAGTTCCTTGTTCGGAAGATGCTAATAACTATTTTTCTGCAGGCGAAATTTGGGAAGCGGAATTGATGGAGATTTATTTCAATTGATTTGATTTTCTTTTCTTTTATTTTTAATTCCTTTTAATTTTCTTTTTCAAAATTTTTTTTATAAAATTAACACAAACAAAAATAATCCAAAAAATCCAAAACAAAAAATAATTCTTTTTCTTTCGTTGTTTCTAATCATAAAATTCAGATGTTCTCACATTAATTCTCCCACTCAGATCACCTGAAACAAGGACTGAATTGTCTTCATTTAAATTCACACAAGAAACAGGATGTTTGTGAATTTTCAAAAATTCAAAAACGTTAATTTGTTGATCTTGACGAGATTGTGATCTTGGATCAATAATCCAGAATAGAATCTTCCCATTATCTGATCCACAAACAACCCAATCATCAAATTGTGAAAACTTTGGATTGCATTTGGTTGATAATTTGGCTCCTTGGAGTGTGAAAAGACCTGATCTGTTACTGCTATTCCAAACATTATGGGAATTGTCTTGAGAGGAAGAAAGAACAAACAGTCCTGTATTAGAAACGCAAACAGAATAAATATCCTTGAGCGGATCATGTCCTTTGAATGGGAGGATGTATTCTTGATAGAATTTATTGAAGGAAGATTTCGATGATTGGTTCTTATTTGAAAATTTAGCAAATGGGAGATCAGTTGTTTTTTTTGATGATGTAATTTTGTTTGAAATTTGTAGATCCATTCCCCAACTCCATGTTGATAACTGAGAATAAAGGGCTTGGTGTAACTTGTTGTCAAGTGCAGTTGTATATTTTTGCTGTTTTTGATTCTTTTGTTCCTCATTTGCAATTTGTTTTGCTTCCATTTCTTCTTTTTTTCTCTTTTTCCTTTCAATTCTTTTGTGAATCCACTCAGTTTCCTTTTTCTCTTGTGAATCAAGATTGCTAGATAGTTCTTTATTAATTCTTATATCATAAATAGAAACCTTTCCATTTTGAGAACCTGAAATAAAATGGTAGCTTTCAGGGAAATAAAAATCAACAGAATTTACTTGTTCAGATGTATGAAGAGTTGTTCCACTTTTTGATGATCTGCAATCCCAAACCCTAATTGTATTATCCATACTTGAAGATATGATCAAATTTCCTGATGTTCTTTCATATCTGCAACAATTAACAAAGCTTTTATGGGATTTCTCAATTGAAATTTGTTCAAGTTTATTGAGATCCCAAATTTTGATTGTTTTATCATCACTACAAGTACAAGCCGTTGGAATAATTTTGTTCATATCACATCCATTTATACATTTATTATGTGCTTGAATTGTTTTAATATTTTCAACTTCTTCATTTTCAACATTTTCTCTAATTGATTTTTGTTTGTTTATTTTCCACATTTTAAGAACTCCTGCTCCATCAACACTTATAAAAAATTTGGTTTCTCTTGTTTTTTGATTGTTAATAAATTGAATATCCACAATTTCAGAAGAATGAGAAGATAAAATATTCTGTTCAATTTTAAGATTTTTTGAATTAATTAATTCCTTAATTTGATTTCCTAAATTTTTATAAATTTATAAATTTAATTTAATTTTTAATTTATAAATTAATTTTTTAAAAGAAAACCTGAATTAAATTTTGAATAATCTCCAAAAATTATTTTTCCTTCTAATTTCTTTATCATTTAATCTTATTTAAAAAAAAAAAGGAAAAGAAAAAAAATAATCAAAATCAAAAATCAAAAATTCTAAAAAAAAAAAAGGATTTTTTAACGGTTTTTCAAAGTCAAAATTATTTTTTTCATTTTTTTCATTTTTTCATTTTTTTCATTTTTTCATTTTTTTCATTTTTTTCATTTTTTTTATATGGATATTTTCCAAATTAAAAAATTACAAAATATTCAATGGTTAAATCAAGATGAAACACTTTCAGCAGTTGATAGTTGTGAATACTTTTTTGTTGTTGGAACATCAAAAGGATCAATAATACTTTTAAACCAAGAAGGAAATCTTATAGAAATGGTAACTAGAATACATGAATCAGCAATAAAAGTTGTGAAAATACATAAATTTAAGATAATAAGTGGAGCAACTGATGGAACAATAAAAATATGGGATTGGTTTAAAAATAAAACAAAAGAATTTGGATCGAAATTGGATAATAACCAATCAATAACTTCACTTGCAATTCCAAATGATTTTATGGAGGAAAAACATGCTAATTATTTATATTTTGGCACTTCTTCAGGTGCTTTAGTTAAAAGAAGTGGTCCTTCTTTTTTTAGGAAGTTTAATGATAATTTAATTATTCAATTAGGTGATCGAATGCCTCAATCAATCGAAGAGTTTTGGTTTGGTTTTTCTTCAACAAAAACTCAAGCAACATTTAGCATTCGATCTTTGGAATTGGTTAATGATCTTTTGTTTTTTTCTTATGGAAATTCTATTATGGTTTATGATTTAAAACGGAAAAAATTTGTTGTTCAATTTGAAATGAAAAATTTACAAAATGAAAATGAAAATGAAAATGAAAATCAAAATCAAAATGAAAATGAAAATGAAAATATTCACAAAAATTTGCAAAAAATTTTACCTCAATTCAAAATTTACCACCATTGGTTTATTGCATTGATTAATAATATTATCTATTTTTGTAATATTAATCCTGATCAAGAAATATCAATTGAAAAAAAGTATTTTTCGCCAATTCCAGTTTTAAGTTTTGGGATTTTGAATGATGTTATCGTTTTATCACTTCTAAATAATCAAAACAGAGGAGAAAATGTAAACTAAACATATTAAAAAAAAAAAAAAAAAAAAAAAAGGAAAAACTTTAAATTAATCAGAAAAAGAATAAAAAAAACATTTTCTTTTTGATTCATTTAGAAAAAAAGATATATAGATTTCGCAACTCTAGATATAAATAACCTTGAAATTAAAGCAACAGATTATACTTCTATTCCTTGCAAGAATGAAGATAGCTCGATAGCATTTATAAATGATTCAATCACATCTTTAAAAGCGCCTGAAAACACATTTTTAATCAAGAAATCAGAAGAGAAAGGAAATCGATTCAGTTGGATTTTATGCTTTGAAACAAATCTATTACTAATTCGACCAATTACAGCAAGTGAAAAAATATTATATTACATTCAATCAGCAAAGTTTACAAAAGCAATGGATTTATGCACAAGATTTAATCGCAGAAAAGAACTCATTGAAGTTGCTAATGAATATGCTTGCTTTTTGTGGAAAACAGAAACCCAACAGCAAAAAGCTATGGCTGTGTGGGCTGAATATTGTCTTCCGCAAGCCTCAAGAGAATACTGGAATATTTTTGCAGAAAGATTGACAAAAAATAATAGATTGCATCTTTTGGAACCTTATTTACCCTTTAATAACAAACAACTACTCCAAGAAAAATATTACAACATAATTCTTGAGTATTATCTCGAAAATTCTTTGTTGAAAACGTTTTTAAAATGTGTTGATCATTGGCCAATTTTATATTCAATTGAGGAAATTACAAACTTACTTTGCCAAAAAATCATTGAATTACGCACAAAAAACGGCAACAAAATTTCCAATCAAAACCATCTTATTCAACAAGATGAAGACGAAAAATCAATTCGTCATCTTTTTAATGCTTGTTTTAAATTGTGTATTTACCAAGCAATGCATATCGATGCTTTAAAATGCTTAATTGAACTTGAAGATCCAAAAGTAATGGAATATTTTGAAGAAAATAGTTTGTGGAAATATTTCTACTTAAATATAAATAACATAATTCAATTCGAACAACTTTCATTCGAAATTTTCTCTTTCCAATATAAACGCACTCAACTGATTCAACTTTTAAAAAAAAATCGAGGAAATTTCCATAATTTATTATCATCAAATCCAAATGTAATGGAATTGGTGGAAATTGAACGTTCTGCTTTGTTGTTGAAATTGATTGAGATTGATAAAGAAAAAATTTTTAGTTTCATCTCAATTTATTTTTCTGAGAAAGAACAAATTGAAAGTATTAAGAAATTGCTTAAAAATCATTCTGATTTACAAAAAGAATTTTTAATCCATTTTGAAAATTATAAAAAAAACAATAACAATAATAGTAATAATTATAAGAATAATAAAAATGATATTATTCTTCAAGAAAATGAAACCAAAATAAAATGAGACAAAAAGAAGAAAACAATTTTCCAAAAATTTTTATTTTCAAAAAAAAAAAATTCAATTTTCAATTTTCAATTTTCATTCATTTCCATTTTCAATTTATTTTCAATTTATTAATTAATTAAAAAATAAAAAAATTTTTTTTTGCAAATGAAAAATTCAAAACAAACACAAAATAATAACAATAATAATAATAAAAATAATAACAATAATAATAAAAATAATAAAAATAAAAAAAATAAAAAAACAAAAAGAAAAAATCTAGAAAAAAACAATCAAAATAATCAAAAACAAAGAGGAAATGAAATGAAATCACGATTTACAAGGAAAAAAAGTGAATTACCCAAAAAATTAAATGAGCAAATACTTCATTTCTATGAAAAAAACAAGCCAACAGAAGAACAATCTAAAAGAAGACAAGGAGTAGTTGATTCATTTTATGAATTTGTATTAAAAATATGGAGTGGAGCGAAAATTCAAGTGTTTGGATCATTTGCAAGCAATAGTTATTTACCTGAATCTGATATTGATTTGACATTATTTGTTGAAGGAAAAAAACCAGTTGAATTAATTGATGAAATTTCCAAACGAATTGAAGTATCCGAAGATTATAAGATCATTTTATCACTTCCATCCGCCAAAATTCCCATCATTAGAATCCTGGATGCTAAAACAAAGCTGGACATCGATCTTAGCTTTTTTATTTCGTATTCTACAGACAGCGTAGAATTGACGAAACGCTATTTACAACATTATCCGCTCATGCTCCCTATCTTTCTGGTATTGAAATCGTTTCTTCGCGCGCATGGATTCGACAAACCATATTACGGTGGCATCAGTTCATATTCTTTATTGTTGTTGATTGTCGCTAGATTTTCTCTTTTTAATGAAGTCATGTTCCAAATGAAGGAACCGAACTTGGATTTATTTTTAATGGATTTCTTTTCTTTTTATTCAGTTTTTGACTGGTCTTCAACTGCAATATCTTTCCCCAAAGAATTCGAAGTCTATTTCTTTGCAAAACATTTATTTAAAAATCAACCGAATCCAGAAGTTCCTGTTGTTGTTGATCCATTGAATCCAAACAACAATGTCACTTCAAGTTTTTATAGAATTGCTGATTGTGTTCAAGTTTTTGCTGGTTCCTTTTTTCTTCTCCAAAAATCTTTTGATCTCGATGAGATTATGGATCCTCAGAAAGTCAAGCAAGCCTTCCAATCTTGTTATCGAAATATTTCGCAGTCAATTTTCAACTCACAAAATTTTAATATTGAATTCAATAATTTTATCAACGATAATTATCCAGTTAATTTCGATATCCATTCTCCTAATAGTTTGAATTATTTAAAGAATTTCTCAAATTTGGATCCCAAACTTCGATCCCAATTCAAATTTTAATTTCAATTCAAATTTCGATCCAAATTTCGATCCAAATTTTAATTCAAATTTTAATTCAAATTTGAATTTTGATCCCAATCGAAAATTTAATCGAAAATTCAACACAGATTTTGATCCAAATCGGAAATATAATCGGAAATATAATCGAAATTTTCATAAGAATTTTAATCCAACTTTAAATGAAAACTTAAATACAAATTATGATCCAACTTTAAATATAAATTATGATCTAAATTTAAACACAAATTATGATCCAACTTCAAATATAAATTATGATCCAAATTTAAACACAAATTATGATCCAACTTTAAATATAAATTATGATCCAAATTTTAATTCAAATTATGATCCAACTTTGAATATAAATTATGATCCAAATCAAATAAAATCTACAAAATTACCAAAACAAATTAAATCACCAAAATCAAAATTAAAAACAAAAGTAAATAAACCAAAACAAAAAAATAAGCCAAAATCAAAATCAAAAAATAAATCAAAACAAAATAAAAATAAAAATCAAAATCAAAATCAAAATCAAAATCAAAATCAAAATCAAAATCAAAATCAAAATCAAAATCAAAATCAAAATCAAATTCAAAATGAAAATGAAATTCAAAATCAAAATCAAAAAATAAATCAAAATCAAAATCAAAATCAAAATCAAATTCAAAATCAAAACCAAATTCAAAATGAAAATGGAAATCAAAAATCAAAAAAATTTAAAATGCAAAACAAAAATGAAAATTTAGATAATAAAATTAACTCAAATATTCAATCTAATTCAAAATTAAATTCACAAAAAACACAAAATTATGAACATAATATTAATCAACTCAAAAATAAAGAAAACAAAAATCAATTTAAAAATAAAAATAAAAATAAAAATAAAAACAAAAATAAAAATTCAAATTAAATTAAATTCAAATAAAAATTCAAATTAAATTCAAATAAAAATTCAATTAAATTCAAATAAAATAAAAATTTAAATAAAAATTTTATATTTGATCTGTTTTTTTCATTTTGATTTGATTTTAAATTGATTTTAAATTGATTTTATTAATAATTTTTAAATTAAATATTTATTCCACTTTTTTTTAAATTTATTTTTAAATTGATTTTATTAATAATTGTTAAATTAAATATTTATTCCACTTTTTTTTAAATTGATTTTAAATTGATTTTATTAATAATTGTTAAAATAAATATTTATTCCACTTTTTTTTAAATTGATTTTGAATTGATTTTAAATTGATTTTAAATTGATTTAGAAATTGATTTTTAAATTGATTTTAAATTGATTTTTGAATTGATTTTTAAATTGATTTTATTAATAATTGTTAAATTAAATATTTATTCCACTTTTTTTAAATTGATTTTGAATTGATTTTATTAATAATTGTTAAAATAAATATTTATTCCACTTTTTTTTAAATTGATTTTGAATTGATTTTAAATTGATTTTAAATTGATTTTATTAATAATTGTTAAAATAAATATTTATTCCACTTTTTTTTAAATTGATTTTAAATTGATTTTAAATTGATTTTTAAATTGATTTAGAAATTGATTTTAAATTTATTTTAAATTGATTTTAAATTGATTTTAAATTGATTTTATTAATAATTTTTAAAATAAATATTTATTCCACTTTTTTTTAAATTGATTTTGAATTGATTTAGAAATTGATTTTAAATTGATTTTAAATTGATTTTTGATTGATTTTTGATTGATTTTATTATTAATTTTAAATTGATTTTATTAATAATTGTTAAAATAAATATTTATTCCACTTTTTTTTAAATTGATTTTAAATTGATTTTATTATTAATTGTTAAATTAAATATTTATTCCACTTTTTTTGAATTAATTTTGAATTAATTTTAAATTGATTTTATTAATAATTGTTAAATTAAATATTTATTCCACTTTTTTAAATTGATTTTAAATTAATTTTGAATTGATTTTAAATTGATTTTAAATTGATTTAGAAATTGATTTTAAATTGATTTTAAATTGATTTTAAATTGATTTTATTAATAATTGTTAAAATAAATATTTATTCCACTTTTTTTTAAATTGATTTTAAATTGATTTTAAATTGATTTTAAATTGATTTTATTATTAATTTTTAAATTGATTTTTAAATTGATTTTGAATTGATTTTAAATTGATTTTATTAATAATTGTTAAAATAAATATTTATTCCACTTTTTTTTAAATTGATTTTAAATTGATTTTAAATTGATTTTAAATTGATTTTATTATTGATTTTAAATTGATTTTTGATTGATTTTTAAATTGATTTTAAATTGATTTTATTAATAATTGTTAAATTAAATATTTATTCCACTTTTTTTTAAATTGATTTTAAATTGATTTTTGATTGATTTTTAAATTGATTTTATTATTAATTTTTGATTGATTTTATTATTAATTTTAAATTGTTCCAAAAATAACCATTTTGACTCATTTTTATAAAAAATGATTTGTTAAATAATTTTTTTTATTTTTTTTTTCATTTTTTTTTCATTTTTCTCTTTTCTTTTTTTTTTTTCTTATGTCAAGACATTACGATACTAGAACAACAATATTTTCACCAGAAGGTCGGCTTTATCAAGTTGAATATGCAATGGAGGTTGATTTAAAAATATTTTATTTCAATCAAAAAAAAAATTTAAAAAAAAATAAATAAATTTATTATAAATTAAATTATTAGGCAATTCGAAATGCTGGTTCAGCTATTGGAATTTTAGCTGAAGGTAATTTTTAAATTAAGAACCAAAATTAAAATTAAAATTAAAATTCATATTAAAACTAATATTAAAATTAAAATTAAAATTAAAATTAAAATTAAAATTAAATTTAATATTAAAATTCATATTAAAATTAATATGAGAGAAAGGGAGAGGCAAAAACATCTCAAAATATTTAAAAAAAAATTCCCCTTTTTATTGAAAAATAAATTAAAAATTCTTTTGTGAAACCTGAAAATTTGAGGCCGCAAAAGGCTAATGGGGAAATTTTTATTTTTTGAAAAATCAATCAAAAAAAATCAATCAAGAAAAATCAATCAAAAAAAAATCAATCAAAAAAAATCAATCAAAAAAAAATCAATCAAAAAAAATCAATCAAAAAAAATCAATCAAGAAAAATCAATCAAAAAAAATCAATCAAAGAAAAAAGAGATTAGTTGAATTTGAATGGAATATTTACTTATCATCTCTTTGATATGTCATCAAGACATATGAATTCGATTTCCGGCAAGGATTAGGAATAGTCAAAGTTGTCGAATCATCAAAAACTTGAAAATCTCCAGCATTTCTTTCATCTTTCACTTCAGTCCAGAAATGACCTCCTTTTGCTTCTTGTTCTTCTCCTTGGTGATGAATTGATCCCCAAAATGACAATGAGTTTGACATAGAACTAGAAGGAGAGAATAAAAAATTATTAAGTTGAATCTTTCTTGGAACTTGTATTCTTGCCATATTTTTTCTTTCTTCCTTCAAAATTGGATCATAGAAGCTTCTTTTGATAAATATCATGAAAAATTTGGGAATATGAATTAAAAAAAATTGGAAAGAACTTTGAACTTTTTTTTGACAATGTTCACAAAATAGGAGATTGTTTTCATCAAAGTAATTTTTTGAGAAAAATGAATTGAGCAATTCTATTAAGTTACAATCTTTTTCACTTTCTAAACTTAGCAGTATACCTGTTTCTTGAGGAAAACTAAAGGAAAAATGTTTACATTCCAAGCATTTCACTTTTTGAATTAAGCGAATACAAAAATCATTCAAAATAGTTTTATTCCATAAATCAAAGGCATGATACAAAAGATCATCTTTATCTGGAATATCTAAAATTGTTTCCTTGTCCAATAATTCAAATAAATTAATAAAAAATTCGTGTAGATCTTGTTGGTTCAAATTATCAAAATTGACAAAATGCTTACCTACTTCCTTTCTCAAATCTTGGACTTCTATATATCTTTGCTTTGAATTAAAAATATCCCATAATTTTTCTGAGATATCTCCTAAAAGGAAGAAGGTTTCGAGCTGATGTCCTGATCAAAATCTGGACAATTGATGCGATATAACATGAATTTCCAGAGTTGGGGATTGTTTGAATTACCTATAAAACACAATATTCAAAGAAAATCAGAAAGAGAAGCACACAAAAGAAAAATATTTTTCTTTTTTTTAGTTTTACCTGGTTTTCTCTATTCAAATTTTGGTTTAAGGGAAGTAAATTCTGAATTTCTAATTCAGGAATCTTGTTAGATTTGTTTTTCTTTTCAATTTGTTGATTTTCGTTATCAATTTCTATCATTTGATTTTTTCTTTTCTTGCTTTTTGTAATTTTTTGGCTCAGAAATGGTCGCTTTTGGTTTTCTTCTTTTTGTTGATTATCAACCTCCTTTTCATTCTCCTTTCTTGAAATTGGAAGATTTTGAGATATTGGCTGTATTAATTTTGAGTGATTTTTTTCATTCACATCTTGAATCTGAAAATTATGATTGGCTAAATCTTTATCATAAATTTGAATCTTCTTGATTATTGGAATTCTTCTTTTACGTCCTCTTCTTTTGGGGATTAAACCAGGCTTCAAAATGACCTTTATCATAAAAAAATAAATGAGTTTTTTTCAGATATGGAATTCCTTGTGTGTAGGAATATTTAATCGAACGGTCAACTGACATAATTGTTGAAAAAGTGTTCTTCAGAGTTTTCAGATAATTATCCAACTCTTCAATTGTTCTTATATTCCCAAAGCTTGATCTATTTCTTGAAATATTGCCGAAATGGGCATCACTGTAATTTTTACCATGATTTGTGAGAAAATATCCAATGGTAATTTTCTTAAAATTAGAAGAGAAGAGTTGAATTATTGTTGGAATCACCAAATTATTTTTGAGACTAGATCCTCCGTCACTAAAAATTGAAATGCTTTCATAAGAACTTAGTTTTTTTTTTCGTTGTTTTTGATCTAAAATTTGTGAAAATTTTCCTAAAGATTCCATCACAAATACCGAATCCTAAAACAAAATTAAGATTTTTTTAAGTTTTTTTTGTAAATTCTAAATTCTAAATTCTATAACATTACTTTGCTTTTCTCTTCTGAGATATAATCGTAATATTCAAATTCAGTTCCTTGAATTAAACATATATTGAAGATAACCCATGAATTTTTGATGTAAAATTCTTGAGTATTCCACCATCTCGATATTCTTGTATGTTCTCTCCGAAATCTAAAATAATAACTAGTTTTGTGGGATCTTGTACTTCATCTTTAAAGAAATTTCTCATCATTTGAACTTTATTTCTGTGATTCGCCACTTTTTGAGGATTAGGATTTGCACACTTTTCACATTGGAAGAAAATTGGTGTATTGTGTTTCAAACAGAAATAATGACTCGAATAAAAGCAAAATTTTCTATAATCTACATTGGGTAATGAATCAGATATTTGCTTGAAAATCCTTTTTTTAGAGAGGCCTGTTCTATAAGTTGGAATTTCTTTCCTGGAATAAAAATCTGTGTTTGAGAACGTTTGTAAATGTTCTAGGATTCTAAGTAAGGCTGATTCTTTTGAATCAAAGTTGCATCTTCCTTCATTCTTCTGTTGCTGTAAATTCAAAGGAATAAGAAGGCGATGATGTTGTGACCTACAATGTCTTTGAATTTTCCATTTAGAGATTCCTTGGAGTTCTTTATCGCATATTGAGCAATACACAGAAAAATTGGTCTCATTCAAAGTAAGAAATGAATTCTTGTGGATAAATTGCTTTACTGTTCCATTTACTTCCTTTTTTAGGTTTTTTTTAATCTTTGATTCATAATTTATGTGTAAAACCCCAATATTTCCATAAACTTCTAAATCCTCATGTTTCTTCTTGACCAAACCAACAAAGATTTCCAAACTCGAATTATTTTTGATTTCAATTTTCTTTTGGAGAAAGAAATAGTAGAATGATTTTATTTCATTCCTCAAAGAAAAGATGAACGAAATTTCTTTCCGGAAATTTTTGAAATTGATTATTTTTTCAACTTGAAAAAGCGCAAATTTGTTTGAAAAAGTAACAAAAAGTGACATTTCAAAAAGAAAAGGAAAAATGGATCAAAACAAGCAAAAATTTTTCTTTTAAATTCAAATTCAGGAAAAAAAAATTTAAATAAGATCTTTTATTAAAATTACAGGAAAAAAAAATTTAATAAGATCTTTTATTAAAATTATAGGAAAAAAAAAATTTAAATAAGATCTTTTATTAAAATTATAGGAAAAAAAAAATTTAATTGAGAATAGAATAATTTTTGGGGCATGAAAGGCTTTCAAAGGCTTTTTTTTTTATTTATTTTTTTGTGCCTCGAATCTCTCATATTAAAATTAATATTAAAATTAAAATTAAAATTAAAATTAAAATTAAAATTAAAATTAAAATTAATATTAAAATTAAAATTAATATTAAAATTATAATTAAAATTAAAATTAAAATTAAAATTAAAATTCATTTATGAAATTAAAATTAATATTAAAATTAAAATTAATATTAAAATTAAAATTAAAATTCATTTATGAAATTAAAATTCATTTATGAAATTAAAATTAAAATTCATTTATGAAATTAAAATTAAAATTCATTTATGAAATTAATATTAAATTTAAAATTAAAATTAAAGATGGAATTGTTCTCGCAGCAGAAAAAAAGATAGTATCACCATTACTAGATTACACACTTGTTGAAAAAGTAACCAACATATCAAGTACAGAAAAATTATATCGAATAGATTCACACATGATTGGAGCAGTTGCAGGATTAACAAGTGATGCAAACATTTTAATCAACTACACAAGATTAACAGGACAAAGACATCTATATCGATATGACACACAAATGCCTGTTGAACAGCTAGTTAAAAAAACATGTAACGTAATGCAAGGATACACACAATACGGCGGATTACGACCATTTGGTGTGTCGTTTCTCTTTGCAGGATACGACAAATACCATGGATTCCAATTGTATCTTGCTGATCCATCGGGAAACTATTCCGGTTGGAAAGGCGTCGCTATTGGTTCAAACTATAATACAGCTACTACAATGCTAAGACAAGAAATTCATGCTGATGATGATGATGATGAAAATGATCTTGATTCAAAAAAAATCTCAAAGGATGATAAGAATCATAATAAAAAAATCCTTCTTGATGATGCGTTGAAATTGTGCGTCAAAATTCTTAGCAAAACTATCGATTCAACTCTCTTGAATTCAACAAAATTGGAATTTGCTACTGTTTCAAAAGATGAAGATAATGAAGTTGTTGCTAAAATTTGGAAACCAAAAGAAGTTGATGATTTACTTGAAAAACATAAGGATTTATTAAATACAGATAATTAAGAAGAAAGAAAAAAACAAATCCAAAAAAAAAACAAAATAGGGAAAAAAAACCGAAATTTTCTTTTTAAAAAAAAATCAAGAAAAATAAATAAAAGCAATTTTTTCATTTTTTCATTTTTCATTTTTTTCATTTTTTCATTTTTTCATTTTTCATTTTTTTTAATGTCTTATTTTAATATTGGTCAAAAAATTTTTGATTCAAAAAAAAATTCTGGTATTGTAAAATATATTGGTAAAACTTCTCTTGGTTCAGGTGTTTGGATTGGTATAGAACTTGATGAACCTCTTGGAAAATATGATGGAACTATTAAATCAAAAAAATATTTTGATTGTAAAAAAAATCATGGAACTTTTGAAAAAGAAAGTTTGTTGAAAAAAATAATGGAAAAAAAAATGAAAAGCAAATCAAAAAAATCATTACCATCAATAAAATCTACAATGGACTCTTTATCTTCTCAAAAAATAACTGAACTCAATCAATTACTGGATTCTGAAATGAAAGAAATTGAAAATCTAAAATTAGAAGCTCAACGTACTTTATACAAAAAATTCAATTCTATTTAAATTGAATTTTATAAATGATTTTTAATTTCAATTTTAATTTTAATTTAATTTTAATTTTAATTTAATTTTAATTCAAATCAATTAAATTTTAATTTTAATTCAATTTTAATTCAATTTTAATTTAATTCAATTTTATTTTTAATTCAATTCAATTTTAATTTTAATTTAATTTTAATTTAATTCAATTCAATTCAATTTTAATTTCAATTTTATTTAATTTAATTTTAATTTAATTTAATTCAATTTTAATTCAATTTAATTTTAATTCAATTCAATTTCAATTCAATTTCAATTTCAATTTTGTTTTAATTTTAATTCAATTTTAATTTAATTTCAATTTAATATTAATTCAATTTTAATTCAATTTTAATTTCAATTCAAATTCAATTTAATTTAATTTCAATTTTAATTTCAATTTTAATTTCAATTTTAATTTCAATTTTAATTTTAATTCAATTCAATTCAATTCAATTTTAATTTTAATTCAATTTTATTTCAATTCAATTTTATAAATGAATTCAATTTCAATTCAATTCAATTTTATAAATGAATTCAATTTCAATTCAATTCAATTTAATTCAATTCAATTTTAATTTTAATTCAATTTTATTTCAATTCAATTTTATAAATGAATTCAATTCAATTTCAATTCAATTTAATTTCAATTCAATTTTATAAATGAATTCAATTCAATTCAATCCAATTCAATTCAATTCAATTTCAATTTTAATTTAATTTAATTTAATTTAATTCAATTCAATTCAATTTCAATTTTAATTTAATTTAATTTAATTCAATTCAATTCAATTCAATTCAATTCAATTTCAATTTTAATTTAATTTAATTTAATTTAATTTAATTCAATCCAATTCAATTCAATTTCAATTTTAATTTTAATTTAATTTAATTTAATTTAATTCAATTCAATCCAATTCAATTCAATTCAATTCAATTTCAATTCAATTTTAAATTTATTTTAATTTAATTCAATTTTATAAATGAATTTAATTCAATTTCAATTTTAAATTCAATTCAATTTCAATTCAATTTTAAATTTATTTTAATTTAATTCAATTTTATAAATGAATTTAATTCAATTTCAATCCAATTTTAAATTTAATTCAATTTCAATTTTAATTTAATTTTATAAATGAATTTTAATTTTAATTTTAATTTAATTTCAATTTTAATTTAATTTAATTTTAATTCAATTCAATTCAATCCAATTTTATAAATGAATTCAATTCAATTCAATTTTAATTTAATTTAATTTTAATTTCAATTCAATCCAATTCAATTCAATTTCAATTCAATTCAATTCAATTTTAATTCAATTTAATTTAATTCAATTCAATTCAATTTTAATTTAATTTAATATTAATTTAATTTCAATTTAATTTTATTCAATTTTAATTTAATTTAATAAATGAATTTAATTCAAATTCAATTCAATTTTAAATTCAATTCAATTTTAATTCAATTTCAATTTAATTTCAATTTTAATTTCAATTCAAATTCAATTTTAATTTCAATTTTAATTTAAATTCAATTCTATTAAATTTTAATTTTATTCAATTTTATTTAAATTAAATTTTAAAATAGAAATTTTATCTAAATCTCAAACAAAACTCGAAAATATTAAAATTACTCAACAAAAAATGGAGGAAAATGTCTCAAAAAAAGAAGAAAATCAAAAATTAAAGCAATTAAAACAAAATTTGAAAAATGAACGCAATAAAAGAAAAGAATTAAATCAAAAAATGCAAATATTGCAAATTGATGAAGTTGAAATGGAAAAGGAATTGCAAGAATTCAAGGAAAATATAATCCAAAATCAATTACTCACCGAAAATCAAATTGAGGAATTAATTTCAAAAGATATTCAAGAATTAAAAAACAATAAGGATTTTATTAATGAAAAGAATAATTTCGAAAAATCAACCCAAATTGAAAAACAACCAAAAAACATTTTAGAAAATAATCAAAAATTTAGTATATTAAAACTTCTTTATGCCCAAATGAATATTGAAAAAACAAAGAAAATTGATCTTGATATTCAAGAAAAACTGGGAGAATTACTAAATCAACTTTCAATAATTGAAAAAAAATTAAACATTTATAATTGAAATTTAAAAAAAAAAAAAAACAAAACAATTTTTTTTTTACAACTTAATAACTTCTTTTTAAAGTTAAAAAAAAACCCTTTTTTGTTTTTCATTTTTTTCATTCTTTTTCTTTTAATTTTAATTTTAATTTTATTTTTATTTTTAAAATGATTCAACATTATTCAAATACAGAAAAACTTTCACAAGATTTACAAAAATTAATTAGTTTACCAGATAAAGAAAATTATAGTGATTTTGAAATTATTTGTAAAGAAAATCAACAAGAAATATCCTTCAAATGCCATAAATCAATACTTTCAACAAGAAATGATTTTTTCCGATCACTTTTACATTCGCAAATGAAAGAATTTCAAGAAAATAAGCTCATTTTAAAGGATGTTTCAAAATCAACTTTAAAATCAATTCTTGAGTATTTTTATTCAGGAAAAATTCAATTAACACTTGAAAATGTAATTGAGATCCTTCTCTTTTCTTCCCGTTATTTAATCGACGATTTACAGAAGCCCTGCGTCGATTTTGTGAAGAGAACTTGCGCAATAGAAAATGTTGTTGAGGTTCTTAAAATTGCGGAATTAGTTGAGTTGTCTGAATTGACAGATTTTTGCTACAAATTTATTTTTGAGAATTTTGCCCATTTCATCAAAACTGATTTTTTTCTCGATCTTGAAGAAGATCATTTTTCCAGAATACTTTCAAACGACAATCTGCAGATTCCCGAATTCGAAATATTCCAGTCGTTAGTGCAATGGGGACAAAGGCAGTGTAGCATCAACAGATCAATGGATGTTGAGATTGATTGGAATAAAGAAGAAAATCAAGCGATTGTTTCGAAGATGAAAGAAAAAATCTCAAATTTAATCCATAAGATCAGATTCATCAATTTGGAAAAGACCCAAATCTCCCAAATTATGCAAATGAAAATTATCCCTGATTCGCTTCTTCAGACAATCGATGATTTCCACTCAATTCCCGAATCAAACGAAAATGAAATGAACTTGATAGTTCGAAAATATCAGCAAAAAATGGAGAACAAAAACTCACTCATTTTCAACACGAGAATAAGGTTCCAATCGAATATTCTGAAAGACAAACAGGAGCTTGAGAATTTGAAATCATTGATTGATGATGATATTTTTTTCAGCTCAATGAAACTTGGTTTTTCAGCAAAAAAACATGGATTTTCCAACAGAATATTTCATTACCGAATTGACGGCAAAGGAAAAATGGTTGTTTTGATTGAAACAACTGAAGAATATGTGTTTGGAGGATTCACAAAAGTCGGGTATCAATCAGGAAATCCAAGATACATTACAGATGATTCTTCATTTATTTTTTCATTAAGAAATCCAACGTCAAAAACGATCCAAAAGTTCCCAATTCATCCCGAAATGAAAAATAAGGCAATATATTATAATGAGGATGCTGGACCTGCTTTTGGAGGCGGCTACGATTTCTGGATCAATTCTGGTTTGGAACATGGTTGGTCAAATCTTGGAAATACTTATCAACTCCCAAAGGAAATGGTTTATGGAACTCCAAATACAAAAAGTTATTTAGCTGGATCTTTTAATAATTGGAAAGTAAAAGATATTGAAGTGTTTGTTAAATAAAATAAAGTAAAATATAATAAATAAAATCAATTAAAAAAAAAAAGAGGAATTTTGATTTTTTTTTTGCTTTTTTCCTTTTTTTTTTTTTTATTAAAATTTTTTTTTTCCATTTTTTCATTTTTCCATTTTTTTTAATTTTAAAAAAAAAAAAATATTATTTCCTTTTAAAAATGTCAGACAAAAAAATTATAACGATTTATGTGATTGTTTGTCTTCCTGATTCTTCAAAAGAAAATCAAAAAAATTCAAAACCGAAGATTGAATACACAATTGCAGAAACAGGACCTTATAAGTTATTTCCGCAAGAAAACAACCTGCAAATTTGGATCAACGAGCCCTTAACAATAAACGTTGGAAGCAAAGTGAATCAACTTAAAATTAAAGTTTCAGGCACTTATTCAAAGGAAGTCAAACACAAATTCACAAATCAAAAGGAAACCTTTTGTTTTGTGAAAATTTCAAAAATAAAAGACAAAGAAATCGCTCCCTATTTTTTAACCGGTCTTTTTTATTCCCTAGTCGAAAAACAAACGTCCTATCTCCAGTTCATGTCGTTTTCAGAGGGAATCAAGCAACTTGAAGCAAAATATTTTCCAAAAAAAAAAAATTTTTCCGATTTGCAATTTTGCATTAATTCCTTTTTCGAGCAAAAATTACCCGAAAATACAATTTTGGAGAATAACCATCCGCAGCAAACAAATCAATTCACAGAAAATCAAACGAATCAAGCAATATTTTCCAGTAGGGAATTGATCGGGTTTCTTTTTTTGTTCAACTATTGCAAAGAAGTCTGCGCTAAAAAATGCAGCATTTATGTTGATTATCTAAAAAACAACAAAAGCCAGATCGTCGATATAATGGACATCACCAACCAGTTCATCAACGAGTACAATTTGTATGATAAGGACTTTCGGATTTTCTTCGCGGAATTGTTTAGAAGCTTGATCAACTTCAACCACTCGTTTATCATCCTTTTTCCCTGTTATTACAACCTCTTTGGCGACAAAAAGAAATGGATTAATTTGCACCAGTTCTCCCCAAATATTATCTTTGACTTGATCAAGTTTTTCTTCTCAAGTATCCAGGCAATGAGAAAAGAGAAGTTTCTGGATTTGTTTACCGATTTTTTTGGAAAGGAATATCAATATCAATCGCAAATAATTGAACTTTTATTCGAAAATTTACAACTCCCTACAGAAAATCCTGAAAATATACTCACAAATATTATCAAATACAAGCTCCAATCCTATATTCTTTTTCCGATCCAAAACTACAATTTGGCAAACTTGAAAAACTGGTTTGATTTCCACACAAAATTCTATGAAAAAATACACAAATCAATCAAAGAAATTGTCCAAAAACTCAATCAATCGCAAAAACCAACTGAACCGACGAGCGCAAACGCACAAGAATTATATGATGCCGAGTCTTTGCAAAATGTCGTCTCGGAAGGAATTACTTCCAACGTTCATTTGCAGTCATTCTGGAAAAATCAATCCGCAAAATCACTTGTTGAGATGATCAAGAACTCAAACATTTTCTCGAATATCCAAAAAGAAAGCCGATTTCTTATAATCGGTGTTCTTCAGCAATTGCAGAAAAGAATAGAAGAAATCACCCATGCCGAAAGCACAGAAGACGACCAAAACGCAACTGTTCAGGACTCAATAATAAAACTCAAAATCAGCAGTCTTGATTTATGGGATCAATTTTTCGCAGACAGGTTTCCAAGAAACCCTGAAACCAAATTCATTGATCGTCTGCAACTGATTTCCCAAGAACAGAAAAAGGAATTCATTCTTTTGTTTAATTTTTTTCAGGGCATTGTTAATCAAAAATCCCCAAATGTTGTTGATAGGAAAATCTCTTTTTACAATCAAATCAAAATGTTCATCAATCAAATCACTGAATATTCTCAACAGAATTTCTCAGAAATCTCGTATAAGGATTTTTTGCTACTCAGAAAACTCAGCGATTTTTATCTTAAAGTTTCCATTCCGAATCGCGAACAATTTATCCAAAACATCGAGAAATGCGCCCATTTCAAGCAAATCAAAAATATTTTTGAGCAGCTCAACAACAAAAATGCTTGGAAACCCTTGCATTCCAAACTCAAAAAACTCGTCAAATCTCTCTCAAATGACGCCAAATTGAGCGAATTTCAATCGCAAGCTACAAATTTCAAAATTGATTTTGCTCTTCTCTCCGAAATTTCCAAGTTCAAAAAAAGCAGAATTTTCACAACGTTTTTCTGGCAACCGAAACTCAAAGCCAAAATCAATCCCGTACAAAAGGAAGAAAACGATTTGTCGCAATTTAACACCATTTTTGGTCCCGTTGCTCAAGACGCAAGAAAGTTTTGTGATTTATTAAAATCGCAAAACATCCCGTTGAAAGAAATTACTGAAAAATTCCGATTTTTAACAAATAAACCTATTATCGCCAAAGAATTGGAAACACTCTTCAAAATTTCTGATGAAGAACAGAAAAAAAACGAGGATAGTACAAATTACAATTATGAATTGAAGACAAATGCTCTATACGTTTCCTCTTTAATTATAAAAACACAAAAATTCCTCGAGAAATATGACAAAATCGAGCCATGGATTCTGCGGTTTTTGGGAGCCTTCAATTACGAAAACGAAAATTATCAATATTTCTCAAATGAAAATTGGCTCAAAAACCAGAAAATCAAGAATGTTTCCAGTCTTAACCCACTTCTCGAAGAAGTGCAAAAAATGCCCAAATTAACAGATTTTTCACAGAAACATTTTCTTGACGCACTTCCCTATTTCATCACCATTTTCAATGAATTGCAAAATGATCAAAAAATGCAACAATTTTTCGAATCCAATTATTACTCAAACAGTCTTTATCTTTCTTTTAACGGGCTGAAGCAAAGAATGAGAAAATACGTATTCACTCTCAAATTTGAATCTTTTCGCCAATTAATAAACCGTCTTGAAGATGCAGAAACAAACGATAGAATCCACATCTTAACGCAATTTAGTCTCGAGAATCTATCAAGCTGCGCTCCAGAAGTCTATCTTCAACTGCTGGGCGGACACGACACTATAGAATCAAGAGTGATAACAAATTTGGAATCCATTTTTGGCGAATCGGTTGTAACTTTCGTCTTTGACTATTCGCCAAAACTGGAACAAATTTTTTCTTGTCAAAATGAAACACTGACTCAATCGTTTCCTTTTACATGCTTTGAAGAGATCCACCAATATTTCCATGAAGCGGAGGACAATCTCGCCAAAATGCTCTTTTCCGATTCAGTTGGCAAGGATTATCACGCAAACTTTGATCAGATTTTTTCTCATTTGGAAAAAATTTACCAAATTTGTTCTGGACTCAAAAAATCGTTCCATTTCGAACCAAAAAGCAATTTCCAATCGGTTTTGTCCTATGCTCCAATGATCACTTTTAAGGATTTCATGGATCAACTGGAGGCAATCAGCGTAAATCTCGCACAAAAATTAGCCAATTGGCAAAGAGATCTGGAATCGGTTTATAGCACTTATTTTTCCATTTGTTTATTTTCTGAAGAGCAGCTGTTTTCCATTTTCGAACAACTTTGCATAAAAAGAGAGGAATATGAAAGAAACACAATTTTCCTCATTTTCAGTCATCTCAACTCCCAAATAACAAAGGAAATTTTCAATAAATTTCTAGACTCTCTTTCATTTCCAGATATTGTGCAAGTCGATCTTCCAAAATTTGCGCAAGCATTGGACAAGTTGATTTCGTTGAAGGATTCGAACTCAATAAGTGTGATTACAGAAAAAAAAGCAAAGAAATGGAAGGAAACACTTAAAAAATACAAGGAATTATTTGAGAGAACCAATAAAAACTCGCCTCCAGTGTTTCTTTACAAGCTCGACAAAGAAACAGATGCCTATGAAATTTCAACAAGCCTGTATTTCGGTTATTGCGGGAAATTTCCTGTTAAAGAAAACCTCTTGTTTTGCAACCCTCAAACAACAACAATACCAGATATCAATAGGTTTTTCAATCTGTATCGTATTTACAACACATCCCAAAAAAATGAAAATTTCCGTTCTCTATTCACAGTATTTCATCTCCACAAATTATCTTCAGAATGCCTCTCTTTATTTATCAAAAACGTCAAGGAAATCAAGCCCAACTTCTCCTTCCCCTTGTTGATTTTCTATTTTGGCAACGATCCAAATTCATCCATTTCAACTCCACTCTCAGAATTCCTCATTTCCAAACCCATTAAACCTCTTGTAGTGGAAAAAACGAGAAAAATTTTTTCCAAAAAATCCAATCCCTACGACAACATCGAAACATTCACATCTCATTTGCCAGGAATGGGGAAAAGCTATCAGATCCAAAAAAAATACTTCGAGAAGAAGGAGGATATGATTTATTCTCGGATTGTTCTTTATCAAGGAACACCTGCAGAAATAAACGAGAAAATCAACGAATTTTACATTAAGAATTTGCAGAACAGGAAAAAGATATATTTTTTGCACATCGAATTACCTCTGTTTCCTCAATTGCAAACACTAGACTTTCTTTGGACATTGTCGATGTGCAATTATATTGAAACCAAAAGACAAATTTCAGAAGTTTTCATCTGGCCTTTCGATTTAAAGTATCATTTTGCCTTCGAAATTCCAAGCGATCCAAGCATCGATTCAGAAAGTCAATTGAATCGCTTTCCTGGATTGAAATTTTTCCGCACAAATAAATGTGTTTTGGATAATTTCTTATCTTTCAACACATTTGCATTTGATTCCAATTCCGAGATGACTGAAGTGAAGCATCCTGAAACAGAAAAAACTGCGAAATTATTCATGTTGATGGAAAAAGATTACAAAAATTTGGACCTGGACAAATTTGATAAAGAAGAATCCTATTTGAATACAAATCTTGATCCGGCGAATTTCTTTATTTTCCTAAAAGAAAAATTTTCACAGAGAATACCGAGCCAATTTCTCACATTCAGAACATTATCCAACGTTATTTCTCTTTTGCAATACCACCACAAAATCTTGAAGAACTTATTTCTATCTGTTGATGATGTGAAGAATATATTTTATAACCTCGAAAAGACTAAGGAATTTATCCGTTTGGTTGTTGATACTTGTTTTGATTCATTGAGTAAACTTTCTTTGGGAATTCTCCATTTGAAACTCGAGAAGTCATCAAATGAAGTCAAAGATTTTGAGGATCTTCTTCAGTTCAGAAATACAAAAATAACTTGGGGTTCCAAATTATTTTCATTCTGTGTTTCTTTCTCCACGTTTTCAGACGATCAAAGAAAAGTCAAATCAGTTATCATCTCCAATTCAGACACATTATCCACTTTTAATAACAAATTAAAAGATTACTCGAGTTATTCCAATTTCATTTCTATTCTGGAGCTTATCGACAAATCTTTTAATGAAAAGATTTTACAAGACACGCCCGATATTTTCAACTCTTTAAATCCAAATCCAATCCAATTCAAAGACAAGGACTTCCATTCTCAATTTGTCACCAATTTCCTAAAAAAAAGTCCCGTTTTTAACTCAGAAATTTTAGTCAAAATTATGTATATTCAATTCAAATTATTGGCAAATATCCCTATTATTTTCATGAGCGAAAACTTCTATTATATGATCCACTTATTCCATTTTCTATTTAGGGATATTTTAAAGCAATCTCTCTTGGTTTTGTTTGTGACTTCTGAAACACAGCAAGATGAAATTGTTCAATTAATTCAACAAGCCGAACAAAAATTGGCCGTGAATTCTCAACAAAAAATTAATATCTTGTTCCACAATTTTGATGTAGCGACACAAAAATGTCTTATTCTATTCAAAGAAATTTTATTGGATAATTGCTTATATGGAAGAAGTTTATCAAAAAATATCAATTTTTTAGCATGCCTTAATTCCTTTCCTGTCGAGAATATAAATGGTGAAAAAAGAAAAAAGGAAAAAGATGATATTGATTATTCTCGCAAAAATATTCATCATTTCTTTTTGGATAATGTTTGCGACTTCGGAGAATACCACCAATATACAGAACCAAATATCATTGCATTAATGATTCACCAAAATTTATCCAGTTTCTTCAAAACTTGGGGAATTGATGAAAAAAAAATCATTGATAAAATTAAAGACATAATTGTAGTTTCTCGTGAATTTATGAATAGGCAAGGAAATATTAAACATAGAACATTCCAGGATGTGAAAAATTTTTTGAGAATCTTTCTTTGGTCTTCTCAAAATACACTCTTCCAAAAGGCCAATAAAAATACAAAGTTGGTAAGCAAAATCAAATCATCCATATTTATTTCCTTATTTGTTGTTTATGCTTCAAGATATCCGAAAGATCAGAGAGATAATTTCTATAAACATGTTTCTGAAAAATTACAAAATCAAGATGAAAATGATGAAAATAATGAAAATAATGAAAATAATGAAAATAATGAAATTGGAATTGAAAAATACAAACAAATTGAAAAACAAATTGAAAGCATTAACCAAAACTTAATCAATGATTTGGGAATCACGATTCCAGAAAATATAGTTCTAAACGAAATAATTAAAGAAAATATTATAATAATATTTGTTTCTTGGATGTCTAGAATACCATTATTACTTATGGGAAAACCAGGTATAAATTTAAATTAAAATTTATTTGTAAAATATAAATTATTTATTTTTTTTATTATTATTAAATAGGCACTTCAAAATCAACATCCCTTCAAATCTTGCTCAATTTATTCAAATATACAAAACAAGAAAATCGATCAAAAGAATTTAAACTTCCTGTAATAGAATCCTTTGAAATTCCATGTTCTCAATATGTAAACACCAACTATATCCCCGATTTATTCCAAAAAATCAAAAATCAAGCAATCCAAAAAACACAAAGCATGATTCCTCTTGTGATTTTGAAAGAATTTACCAAATTAACACAAAAGGGATTATTTATTCTTGAATCAGAAATAAGGAAACTTGATGAACAACTTAATATCAATTTAAATCCAGATCAATCAATACCAGCACTAATTTTGATATCCAATTCACCATCAACTCCGGGTTTTTATCAAGATTTCCCTGGTATTGTTGTCAATCGGGAGGCTCTCAATAAAAAGCAACTCGAAGAATTTGCACAAGAAATTCTGAGCAAAATTTCCTCGGGCAAGAATCAAGATTTACCAAGCATTTTTGTTGGAATGTTCCAGAAAATTTGCGAGAGTGCAAATAGAAAGGAATTCATTTTGCATAAAATTGATTGCAACAAAAAAGATCAAGAAATCACAAACGAACTTTATCAAAACCTAGATTTCTTTTACTTTTGCAAAAGTATACATTCCCAACTACCAAAAATCTCTAAGTTAACAAGCGAAATTTTTTTCCAAGCATTTTTCAGGAATTTTGGAGATATGGGAAAAATATTATCTACTTTACAAGAAAATTACCAGTTGCCAATATTGGAAAATATTAAGGAATTCGATTTGGACAAACAGTTTTTATCCAATATAAAACAAGCAGATTCTCCATTGACTTCTCGTTATTCAATGCTTTTTGTTGAGGATATTTCATTTTTTTCGATGATTTACTACAAGTTTTCGCAGAATTCAATGATCATAAGTGGTTCAAACATAAATCCAAAAGATTCGTTCCAAAAAGAAAGAGAACTGATCAAGAAATTATCGATTGTGCAAAAATGTGTATCTGAAGGCAAATTGCTGGTTGTTGTTGATGACCAAAACATATATCCTCTTCTAAACAATGTGTTTGCTCAATACCATTATTCTGAAAACGACGAGATTTTCACAACACTATTTTTCAGAAATGAGCTCATAAAAGTGAAGGTTGATCCAAATTTCAGGTTAATTGTTGTCACATCAAAAGCTTTTGATTATGAATTAAAAGACCCAAATGTGATCAGTCGATTTGAAAAGAATTTTATGAAAATGTTTTTCCCTTTTCTGGGTAATGAAAAAAAAGTTGGATTAATCAATGAGTTGTTCATATCAATTCCAAAAATATCCAAAAACAAAATTACCCAAGAAAAACTTGTTTTCGGATATCGGGATAACATGATTAAATCCTTGCTTTACAAATATGAAAAAAATGAGAAAAGAGCCGAGAAAAAAATAGTTCAATTTTGCAAGATATCGAAAATTAAGGAATTGGAAAGGATTATAACATCTTCTAAATCAAAGTATGAACAAGATGCCAAAAAGATTATTGATAAATTTAAATCTTTTCGACCAAAAAACTTCGATGAGTTTTTAGGCAGTAAAGTTACAAAAAAGAAGAAATCTCGATTAATAGTTTTCACAACAAGCCAAGAATTTGAAAAGGATTTCACAGAAGAAAATTGGATTCATCATCGCATCATTTCGCAGAAATTCCCTTCTCAGCACAATTTAGAGCACAAAATCACTCAAGAGATCCTATCAAAAACAAGAGGAAATAACAACTTGATTTTATCTATCCATTTCCAAAAAAACGAGATTGATTTGTTTTACAAAATCAAACTTTTCATCGACCAAATATTTGCGAATATAAAAAGCTCACTTTCATGCTATATAATTCTTTTTGTTCATTTATCTCCTCAATTTGAAATGCAAGAAATACCCTTTTATTTTGAAAAGAATTGGAGTCATTATTTTCATGAGGAATTGGCTTCAAATTTAGTTTTGCCAGATTTATCAGAATTACCCAAAAATCCATTGGATATTTTTGATCATTTTGAAAAAGAAAATAAAATGGAAGAAATTTATCGAAAGCTTTTGAAAATATCCATTTCAAGAAATATGGATTCCACAAGCGAAAAATTTATTCAAACAACAAAACTTTTTGAAAATGAACTATTTTCATCAAAAAACGAAATTAACCTTTCACAAAAAATCAGAAAAATGATTGAATTAGGAATTAAAACAAACCATTTTATTCTTGACTGGTATAATAAAGGCATAGTTGAACAAGAAAAAGGGAAAAAGAAAAAGAAAAAACACAAACAAAAGAAGCAAGAAATCCCTAATTTAAATTTACCTCCTTCTTCTTTATATGATAAATTTATTCAAATGATGATAGCTATTATTGGAATATTTTTCAAGAATATTAATCAAAATGAAAATTTAAAATTATTAGGTTCAGATCAAAAAACTATAAAGAATATGTGGAAAACTTTTTTTAATAAGTTTGAAATTCCTTGCTATGAAATTGAAAATCACAATAACAAAATTATTGAACTTGATATTCCTTTTATATCAATATTTTATTCAATAATTCAACAATATCAAACAATTTCACAACAAAAAATACCATTTGCTGAATTTATTCAAATTCCTTTTAATGATAAAAGAAATAAGAAAATTTTCAAAAAAGAAAAAACAAATAAAGAAATTATTGGAAAGATATTATTAGATTTTATCAAACTATCTTTTAATCAACAACAACAACAACAACATTTTTTAGATTCATTTAAAATTGAATTTTTGATAAAATGGGTTCAAAATTATAAATCAGAAAATTCAAATTTAGAAGATATTTCTTTTATGGAAATTTACAAAATTTATTTTGAAAAAATTCATCAAAATTTAACTAATTTAATTGAAATTGATTCATATTTTAAAATTATTTCTAAAGTTAGACACTTTTCAATTTTATCATTTATGAAAAAATTAATTCCAAAATTACAAAAAGAACAATTTTTAATCAAAGAAAAAAGTAAAAAAATTGAAGAATTATTTCATTTCTTGATTGAAAATGAAGGAAAAACAGAAAAAAAACAAAAAACAATTGAATCTCTTTATGATGAATGGAATTTAGAATTACTTAAAAATGAATTTGGAATTGAATTAACAAATTTTAATGAAGAAACTTATCAAATAATTGAAAATAAAATGATGATTAACAAAATAACAAGTGAATTGATTAAAGAATTATTTTCTCAAAATGTTAATTGTAATAATATTTTGATTTGCAAAAAATCACAAAAAGAAAAATTACAAATTTATCTTACAATTAAACCCAAAAGAAAATCTAAATCTAAATCTAAATCTAAATCTAAAACAAAATCCAAAACAAAAACAAAATCCAAAACAAAATCCAAAACAAAATCCAAAACAAAATCCAAAACAAAAACAAATTCAAATTCTAAAGAAGATGAAAATCAAAACAAATGCCCAATCTGCCAAAAAACTTATCACAAATCTGATAAACATTTTTCAATTCTAAATGAAGATCATATTGAAAATTACAGAAAAAAAATACGTTCTATTATTTTAAAATTTATAGAATATTTGGCATTTTACGGAGAAATTATTTTCAAAAAATTACTTTTCAATAAGAAAATGAAAGGAAAATTTGATTTCACAAATATTCAACAATTTTTCAATTATTTAATTCCCAAAACAAACTATTTATTATCATTAAATTCCATTGAAAATTTATATTCAGTTTATATCCCGTTATTAACAAATTTAATTTCATTAAATGAAGAAGATGATATTATAAATTTTGTTCAGGAAATGTTACAAAAAACAAATTTAAAATTATTGGAAAATCAACAAGAAAATATTATTCTTATATGTTGTATGAAAATTCTTAATGAAAATAAAAAATTAATCAAATATTTTATTCAAAGAAAAGATGATCAAGAAGAAAAGAAATCCAAAAACATTATATTAGGTTTTTCCAAAGATAAATTTTCACTTAGAAAAATTGCAAAATTTCTTAAATCACGAAACCATTTGATTCAAAAACCAAAAGAATTCATCAATAAAATGAGGAATAGTCTCAGAAAAGAAGATACTTGGTTGAAATTTATTTATAATGAAATTCAAAAAGCACAAGGAATTAATTATCTCAAGAGATTTATCAAAGACTCTGTTGATGAAAAAATTACAGGATGCCAGTTGTCTCAAGATATTCTTAATAAAATCCAAGATTATTTTCTTGAAATCAATACTAAAGGAAAGAAAAAAGAGAAAACATTGATACATTATTATGAACAAAAAAGTATTGGGAATGAATTGTTACATCAATTTACAGAATCTCATATTGAATTTGTTAGTAAACATGAAACAAGTTATTTAGATTCCAAATTATTCCAAAATTTATCCAAAATTGAAGAACAAATTGAAGATGAAGAAATTATCAGAATGATAATTCATTCTATTGAGTTTATTAGTAGATTGAAACTTGAACCATTCCAATTTTTGTTTTCACCAGATCTTTTATTTGAAGATGGAAAACCACAAATAAAGCAAGAATTACTTGAAAAATTATATTGGCCTTCAATGGGATCTTATTTATTTTATCCCGATTTTATAAATGGAAAAGAAGAAGAAGATAAACTCAATTTATGGTCTTTGTGTGAAAAAAACCATTTAAATTTCGTTAAAGTTTCACATAAAAAATTAGAGGATTGCAAATTCTGTCACTCCAAATTAAAAGTAAATGAAAATCGAAAAGAATTTGATTCCAAATTTTTTGAAAATTGCACTTCATATTCAGTTTCTAAATTCCCAAACACAAATCCAGCATTTACATTTAGGAAAATGCATCCAATAACTTTCAGAACTATTCGCTTATTTATTCATCTTTCAGTTATTTCAATTTCAATAATATCAGAAAAATTTTCCAAACATTTCATTTCACTTATTAATAATTTTGTTTTTAAACCAGAAACACAAGAAGAACTAATCAATCAATTAAGATCACACATTGAAAATGATTTATCCATTTTATCAGGATTATTAAATTTATCAAATTACCAAGCAATTCTTTATTATCATGAAACTCTGAATTTGGTTTCTCAATATAAGATCCCTGAAAATTTATTCATAAAAAACAATTTCTTAGATTTAGATTACAGGAATAAATTAGAGGAAATTTTTGCAGATATTTATAACAAAAATCATTCAACAATTATCGAGAAAGTTATTAAAAACACAAATAAAATTCAAAAAATACTCAACCAGCCAAGTGATCAATTAAATTTATTTGATTTACCAAAAACAAATTTATATCCTGTTATCAATTTATTTTATCAAAAAGAAAAAAACTCAAAAATGTTTCCATTTGTTAAATTTGTTATTGAAAATATCCAAGAATTGAAAATATTGAATTTATTTGAAGGATTTATCAAATTTGGAAGTTATGTAATGCAAAAATTTAATCAAAAAATAACAAGAGAAGAATCAAAAACAATTCAATTCAAGAATGTTATTGAAAATGTTCAAGATTTATATTTCCAATTTCAAGAATATTGGAATTTATGTTCAAAAGAAACAAAATATTTACAAATTATGAATGAAATTCCAATCAATGAATTTATAATTGAAATTAATGAAGAATCTTTTATTGATGTTTGTTTGCCAGGAAAAGAAAATTATAATTTAATGATTTCAACATTAATTCAACATGGAATTAATCTTAATAACAAATTTATCCAATCAAAATTACTATCTTCAATTTTTAACAAAACTAACCAAGAGAATTATGAAAATCAAGAAATTAATTATCCAATTTCTTCAAATGATTTCAATTCAATTCAATTTTTCAATTTTGATATGAAAGAATTTGAGAAAATCAATAATTATAATAATTCAGTTAATGAAGTTGAAATTTTTGAAAATTATATTAAAAAAGAAATTGAAAATTTAAAGAAACCATTTATTTTATCTTCCAAAATTAAAAATTTTATTTATTACGATGAAAAACCAGAATTAGATATTGAATTTCTTAATAATGAAAATTGGAAACAAGAAGAAATTGATATTCAAATTTGGAAAGAAATCAAGAATGAATTGGAAAATTATGGATTATATGGAAAATGCAAAGAATTAATTGAAATTGTGATTTCAAGTTGCGAAATGATTGAAATGAAAGATTCAAAGAAAATGAAAGAATTACGAGAATTATCAATTATGGAATTTATACAAAATAAAATGGAAATTGATATTTTTGATGATATTGGACTTTCTTCACCAACTTTTAAAGAACAAGCGAAATTAAAGCATCTTTTATTTTTTCAAAACCATTTAAAACATTTAAATTAAAATTTAATAAGAAAATTAATAAGAAAATAATAAGAAAATTAATAAGAAAATTAATAAGAAAATTAATAAGAAAATTAATAAGAAAAAGATTTTTTGTTTAATCTTTTAATTCCTTTTTACTCAATCCACTTTTTAAAAAGAAAAATTTAATAAAAAAAAAAAAGAACAAAAAAAGAAAAAGATTTTTTTTGTTTAAATTTTTTGATTCGTTTTAGTTAATCCGCTTTTAGAAAAAAAAGAAAGAGAAAAGTTAAAAGAAAAATTAAAGATTTCTCTTTAAGAAAAGAAAAGAAAAGAAAAGAAGAATTTGAAAAGAAAGAAAAAAAAGCAGACAAATCAAGATTTAAAGTTTAGAATTTAAATGAAGAATTTGGAATTTAAATGAAGAATTTAAATGAAGATTTAAAGTTTTGGAATTTAAATGAAGAATTTGGAATTTAAAATTTGAAAGAATTTAAATGAAGAATTTAAATGAAGAATTTGGAATTTAAAATTTGAAGTTTAGAAAAGACCAACAATTTCTCCTTTTTCATCAATGTCTACATCATAATAAGCAGGACGAGTAGGCAAACCAGGCATTGTAGAAATCTTACCACAAATTGGGAAGATGAAACCAGCACCAATACTAGCACGAACCTCACGAATAGGGAGAGTAAATCCTTTAGGAGTACCTAAGAGCTTAGGATCATGAGAGAAACTGTACTGAGTCTTAGCAATACAAATGGGAAGTTTACCAAATCCGTTCTTCTCGAAATTCTCAATATCACTCGATGTTTTTTCTGAATATTCAACTTTGTCTGCGCGGTAGATCTCTTTCGCAATAATCTCAATCTTGCGTTTGATTGGAAGATCCAAGTCGTAAAGGAACTTGAAATTGCTTTTTGTTTCGCAAGCCTTCATGACTGCTTTTGAAAGTTCTTTTGCGCCTTCTCCGCCTTTTGCGAAGTGTTCTGATGGCACTGCTGCATATGCTCCTCCTTCCATTGCCTTTTCAATAATAACGTCTACTTCTTCTTTTGCATCTGTGTCGAATTTGTTGATGCAAACTACCACTGGTACTCCGAATTTCTTGATGTTTTCAATGTGTTGTACTAAATTTCCACATCCTGCTTTTACTGCTTCAACGTTCTTTTTTTTGCATTCTTTAAGTGGTAATCCTGCATGTACTTTTAATGCTCGTACTGTTGCTACAATTACACAGCAATTGGGAACAAGTCCACTGTTTCTGCATTTTATATTGAAGAATTTTTCTCCTCCACAATCTAATATTAATTTTATAAATGAATTTTAATTTTAATTTTAATTTTAATTTTAATTTAATAAATGAATTTTAATTTTAATTTTAATTTTAATTTTAATTTTAATTTTAATTTTAATTTTAATTTTAATTTTAATTTTAATTTAATTTTAATTTTAATTTTAATTTTAATTTTAATTTTAATTTTAATTTTAATTTTAATTTTAATTTTAATTTTAATTTTAATTTTAATTTTAAATTTAATTTTAATAAATGAATTTTAATTTTAAATTTAATTTTAATAAATGAATTTTAATTTAATTTTAATTTTAATTTTAATTTTATAAATGAATTTTAATTATAATTTTAATTTTAATTTTAATTTTATAAATGAATTTTAATTATAATTTTAATTTTAATTTTAATTTTATAAATGAATTTTAATTATAATTTTAATTTTAATTTAATTTTAAATTTAAATTTAATTTTAATTTTAATTTAATAAATGAATTTTAATTTTAATTTTAATTTTAATTTTAATTTTAATTTTAATTTTAATTTTAATTTTAATTTTAATTTTAATTTTAATTTTAATTTTAATAAATGAATTTTAATTTAATTTTAATTTTAATTTTAATTTTAATTTTAATTTTAATTTTAATTTAATTTTAAATTTAAATTTAATTTTAATTTTAATTTTATAAATTTTAATTTTATAAATTTTAATTTACCAGCTCCAAATCCTGCTTCAGTAACTACATATCCATCTTCTCCAACTAATTTTAATGCAATCTTATCTGCAATAATTGATGAATTTCCATGTGCAATATTTGCAAATGCTAATAATTAAAAAAAATTTTCAAAAAAAAATAATAAAATTTAATTTTTAATTTGTTTTTCAATTTTTAATCATTTCATTTATATTACGTCCTGCATGAATCAAAACTGGAGTGTGTTCTAAAGTTTGCATAAGATTTGGTTTAAGAACTTCTTTTGTTAATACAGACATAGCACCAGCAACTCCTAAATCTTCAGTAGTAACCTTTTATATTATTTTTGAATTTAAATATATTATTGAATTTAAATATATTTTTGAATTTAAATATATTATTAAATTTAAATATATTATTGAATTTAAATATATTATTAAATTTAAATATATTATTGAATTTAAATATATTATTGAATTTAAATATATTATTGAATTTAAATATATTATTAAATTTAAATATATTATTGAATTTAAATATTATTTTTGAATTTAAATATATTATTGAATTTAAATATTTTATTAAATTTAAATATATTATTGAATTTAAATATTTTATTGAATTTAAATATAATATTGAATTTAAATATAATTTTGAATTTAAATATATTATTGAATTTAAATATTTTTGAATTTAAATATTTTTGAATTTAAATATATTTTTATTTTAAATATATTTTTGAATTTAAATATATTATTAAATTTAAATATATTATTGAATTTAAATATATTTTTGAATTTAAATATATTATTGATTTTAAATATATTTTTGAATTTAAATATTTTTGAATTTAAATATAATTTTGAATTTAAATATATTATTGAATTTAAATATTTTTGAATTTAAATATTTGAATTTAAATATATTATTGATTTTAAATATATTATTAAATTTAAATATATTTGAATTTAAATATAATTTTGAATTTAAATATATTATTAAATTTAAATATTTTATTAAATTTAAATAATATTTATTAAATTTAAATATTTTTGAATTTAAATATATTTTTTAATTTAAATATATTTTTGAATTTAAATATATTATTAAATTTAAATATATTTTTGAATTTAAATATTTTTGAATTTAAAAATATTTTTTAATTTAAATATATTATTGATTTTAAATATATTATTAAATTTAAATATTTTATTGAATTTAAATATAAAAAAATATACAGGTAAAGATTTCTTATTTCTTCCAATAACAATTTTTCCCATTCTTTCTCTTAAATCTTGAAGAGAAGTTGCAAGAGCCAAAACAACCATAACTTCTGAAGCAACAGCAATATCAAAACTTTAAAAAGAAAAATTTAAATTAATTTTAAATTTATAATTTAATTTAATTTAATTTAATTTAATTTAATTTTAATTTACCCAGTTGTTCTTTGAAGTCCCTTTTCAGTTGATGAAACTCCAACAATAACTTCTCTTAAAAATCGATCATTAACATCAACAGCACGTTTCCATTGGATAGTATCAGGATCAATATCTAAACGGGCAAACTGAGAAATTTCATCTTTAGTTAAATCAGATGGATTTTTTTTGAAAATTCCTAATTTTTCTAATCTTTTCAACATTGATTTAGAGAAATCGTTTCCTGGACAAAGTCTACGGAAAAGAGCTGAATCTGATTGTGTAGCTTCATGGAACATTCTTGTATCAATTGCTGCAGAACAAAGATTGTTTGCTAAGGCAACTGCATCAATATCTGGTAAATCTAAATTGAAAACATCCATTGGAATAACTTGCGAATAACCTTTTTATCCAAGAATAAAAATTAAAATTAAATTATAAAATAAAATTAAAATCAAAATTAAATTATAAATTAAATTATAAATTAAATTATAAATTAAATTATAAATTAAATTATAAATTAAATTATAAATTATAATTCATTTATAAAATTAAAATTATAAATTAAATTAAATTATAAATTAAATTAAATTATAAAATTAAATTATAAAATTAAATTATAAAATTAAATTATAAATTATAAATTATAAATTATAAATTAAATTATAAATTAAATTATAAATTAAATTATAAATTAAATTAAATTATAAATTATAAATTAAATTATATTATAAATTAAATTATAAATTAAATTATAAATTAAATTAATTTGTAAATTCATTTAAAATTAAATTATAAATTAAATTATAAATTAAAATTTGATTAAATTATAAATAAAATTTGATTAAATTATAAATAAAAATTAAAAATTAAATTATAAATTAATTTATAAATTAAAATTATAAATAAAATTAAAAATTAAATTAAATTATAAATTAAATTAAATTATAAATTAAATTATAAATTAAAATTTGATTAAATTATAAATTAAAATTTGATTAAATAAAATTTTTGGATCATTTGATTAAATGAAAATTAAAGAAAAAAAAATTTTTATTTTATTTTATTTACCACCGCCAGCAGCTCCTCCTTTAATTCCAAATGTAGGACCTAATAAATAAAATAAAAAAGCAAAAATAAATAAAATAAATAAAATAAATTAAAAAAAATATAAATTAACCTCTTGAAGGACATCTCAAACAAGCAAAAACCTTTTTATTAAAATGAGCACCAAGACTTTGAGTTAAACCAACTGTTGTGGTAGTTTTTCCTTCACCTAAAGGAGTTGGATTTATTCCAGTCACTAAAACATATTTTCCATCACGTTTATCTTTTCTTCGTTCATAAGCATCTAATTTAATTTTTCCTCTTCTATCTCCATGTAATTCATATTCATCTGGAAGTAACCCTACTTTTTTTGCTAATTCATGAATTGGTAATAGTTTTACTGATTGTGAAACTACTATATCTGGTGGAACTGGTGATAAACAATTTAATTTGCTCATTTAATTTAATTTAATTTTGTTTTTGTTTTGTTGTTATTTTTTTTTTAAGTTTTATTTTTTTTTAACTTAAAAAAATATGAAAAAAAAAAAAAAATTAAATTAAAAAAAAAAACAATTTAATTACGTGGAAAAAGCAAAAAAAAATTTTTATTTTTCTCCTTTTATTTTTCTTCTTTTTTTTAATTTTGGGGGTATCTTTAATTAAATTTTCTTTTATTTTAAAAAAAAAATTAAAATTGATCAAATAAAAATGAATTTTGCTTTTTAATTTATTAATAATTTTAAATTAATTTATTTATATTTTATTAATAAATATTTATTTCAAAATTAATATAAATTAAATTAAATATTTTATCTATATTAATTATAATATTTTTAATTAATATTTAATAAAAATATATTTATATTTTTAATCTACTAATAATTTTAAATAAATTTATTTATATTTTATTATTAAATATTTATTTCAAAATTAATATAAATTTATTTAAATATTTTATATATATTAATTATAATATTTTTAATTAATATTTAATAATAATTTATTTATATTTTTAATCTATTAATAATTTTAAATAAATTTATTTATATTTTATTATTAAATATTTATTTCAAAATTAATATAAATTAAATTAAATATTTTATATATATTTATTATAATATTTTTGATTAATATTTAATAATAATTTATTTATATTTTTAATTTATTAATAATTTTAAATAAATTTATTTATATTTTATTATTAAATATTTATTTCAAAAATTAATATAAATTTATTTAAATATTTTATATATATTTATTATAATATTTTTAATTAATATTTAATAATAATTTATTTATATTTTTAATTTATTAATAATTCTATATAAATTTATTTATATTTTTATTAATAAATATTTATTTCAAAAATTAATATAAATTTAATTAAATATTTTATATATATTTATTATAATATTTTTAATTAATATTTAATAATAATTTATTTATATTTTTAATTTATTAATAATTCTAAATTAATTTATTTATATTTTATTATTAAATATTTATTTCAAAATTAATATAAATTAATTAAATATTTTATCTATATTAATTATAATATTTTTAATTAATATTTAATAATAATTTATTTATATTTTTAATCTATTAATAATTTTAAATAAATTTATTTATATTTTATTATTAAATATTTATTTCAAAATTAATATAAATTAATTTAAATATTTTATATATATTAATTATAATATTTTTGATTAATATTTAATAATAATATATTTTTGCTTTTTAATTTATTAATAATTCTAAATTAATTTATTTATATTTTTATTAATAAATATTTATTTCAAAATTAATATAAATTAAATTAAATATTTTATATATATTAATTATAATATTTTTAATTAATATTTAATAATAATATATTTATATTTTTAATTTATTAATAATTCTAAATTAATTTATTTATATTTTATTATTAAATATTTATTTCAAAATTAATATAAATTTATTTAAATATTTTATATATATTTATTATAATATTTTTAATTAATATTTAATAATAATTTATTTATATTTTTAATCTATTAATAATTTTAAATAAATTTATTTATATTTTATTATTAAATATTTATTTCAAAAATTAATATAAATTTAATTAAATATTTTATATATATTAATTATAATATTTTTAATTAATATTTAATAATAATATATTTATATTTTTAATTTGCTGACAATTTTAAATTAATTTATTTATATTTTATTATTAAATATTTATTTCAAAATTAATATAAATTAAATTAAATATTTTATATATATTAATTATAATATTTTTGATTAATATTTAATAATAATTTATTTATATTTTTAATTTATTAATAATTTTAAATAAATTTATTTATATTTTATTATTAAATATTTATTTCAAAATTAATATAAATTAAATTAAATATTTTATATATATTAATTATAATATTTTTAATTAATATTTAATAATAATATATATTTTGCTTTTTAATTTATTGATAATTTTAAAAATAAATTTATTTATATTTTATTATTAAATATTTATTTCAAAATTAATATAAATTAATTTAAATATTTTATATATATTAATTATAATATTTTTAATTAATATTTAATTAAATTTATTTATATTTTTAATCTATTAATAATTTTAAATAAATTTATTTATATTTTATTAATAAATATTTATTTCAAAATTAATATAAATTTATTTAAATATTTTATATATATTTATTATAATATTTTTAATTAATATTTAATAATAATTTATTTATATTTTTAATTTATTAATAATTTTAAATTAATTTATTTATATTTTATTATTAAATATTTATTTCAAAATTAATATAAATTTAATTAAATATTTTATATATATTTATTATAATATTTTTAATTAATATTTAATAATAATTTATTTATATTTTTAATTTATTAATAATTTTAAATAAATTTATTTATATTTTATTATTAAATGTTTATTTCAAAATTAATATAAATTTATTAAATATTTTATATATATTAATTATAATATTTTTAATTAATATTTAATAAAAATGAATTTTGCTTTTTAATTTATTAATAATTTTAAATAAATTTATTTATATTTTATTATTAAATATTTATTTCAAAATTAATATAAATTAAATTAAATATTTTATCTATATTAATTATAATATTTTTAATTAATATTTAATAATAATTTATTTATATTTTTAATTTATTAATAATTCTAAATAAATTTATTTATATTTTTATTATTAAATATTTATTTCAAAATTAATATAAATTTAATTAAATATTTTATATATATTAATTATAATATTTTTAATTAATATTTAATAATAATTTATTTATATTTTTAATTTATTAATAATTCTAAATTAATTTATTTATATTTTATTAATAAATATTTATTTCAAAATTAATATAAATTTAATTAAATATTTTATATATATTAATTATAATATTTTTAATTAATATTTAATAAAAATGAATTTTGCTTTTTAATTTATTAATAATTTTTAAATAAATTTATTTATATTTTATTATTAAATATTTATTTCAAAATTAATATAAATTAATTAAATATTTTATATATATTAATTATAATATTTTTAATTAATATTTAATAATAATTTATTTATATTTTTAATTTATTAATAATTCTAAATAAATTTATTTATATTTTATTATTAAATATTTATTTCAAAATTAATATAAATTTAATTAAATATTTTATATATATTAATTATAATATTTTTAATTAATATTTAATAATAATTTATTTATATTTTTAATTTATTAATAATTATAAATTAATTTATTTATATTTTATTAATAAATATTTATTTCAAAATTAATATAAATTAAATTAAATATTTTATATATATTTATTATAATATTTTTAATTAATATTTAATAATAATATATTTATATTTTTAATTTGCTGACAATTTTAAATTAATTTATTTATATTTTATTATTAAATATTTATCTCAAAATTAATATAAATTTAATTAAATATTTTATATATATTAATTATAATATTTTTAATTAATATTTAATAATAATTTATTTATATTTTTAATTTATTAATAATTTTAAATAAATTTATTTATATTTTATTATTAAATGTTTATTCCAAAATTAATATAAAATAATTAAATATTTTATATATATTAATTATAATATTTTTAATTAATATTTAATAATAATTTATTTATATTTTTAATTTATTAATAATTTTAAATAAATTTATTTATATTTTATTATTAAATATTTATTCCAAAATTAATATAAAATAATTAAATATTTTATCTATATTTATTATAATATTTTTAATTAATATTTAATAATAATTTATTTATATTTTTAATTTATTAATAATTCTAAATTAATTTATTTATATTTTATTATTAAATATTTATTTCAAAATTAATATAAAATAATTAAATATTATATATATATTTATTATAATATTTTTAATTAATATTTAATAATTATTTATTTATATTTTTAATCTATTAATAATTCTAAATAAATTTATTTATATTTTATTATTAAATATTTATTCCAAAATTAATATAAATTAATTAAATATTTTATATATATTAATTATAATATTTTTAATTAATATTTAATAATAATATATTTATATTTTTAATTTATTAATAATTCTAAATAAATTTATTTATATTTTATTATTAAATATTTATTTCAAAATTAATATAAATTAAATTAAATATTTTATATATATTAATTATAATATTTTTAATTAATATTTAATAATAATTTATTTATATTTTTAATCTATTGATAATTTTAAATAAATTTATTTATATTTTATTAATAAATGTTTATTTCAAAATTAATATAAATTTATTAAATATTATATATATATTTATTATAATATTTTTAATTAATATTTAATAATAATTTATTTATATTTTTAATCTAGAATTAAAAACAAAAAAAATTAAAAACAAAAGAAGAAGAATTCCCCCTTTTTTTTTAATTTATTTTTTTTTCTCTTTTTTTTTTCATTTTTTTCTTCATTTTTTTTTTATTGATTTAATTTTAAAAGAAAAATAAAATTAATAAAGATGACAAATCTAAATAATTTTGCTTCACAAATTCTTCGAGAAGAAATAATTGATTTTAAAAAATTATCACAATTACTTCTTCCAAATACACCTTTAAATACAAAAATAACAATTCTTGAAAATTTATCAAAATTAATTTCAATTTATCCGTAAAATTTTTATTTTATTAAAATTAAAAAAAAGAAAAAAGAAAAAAGAAAAAAATTTCGAAAAAAATTTATTCATTTAAAAAAATTTTGTTTTAATTATTTCTATATTTTTAAAGAGTGATGAATATTTCTGATTTTTTGGAAATTTTCTCTTCAATGCTTACAAAAGATTGTGATACAAATTTAAAAAAAAAACTTTATGAAATTCTTTGTGAAATAATTATTAATAATCGATCAATTTTAGGAGTTAATAAATTATGTAAAAAAATTTTAATTTAAAATTTAACTTAAAAAAAATTTAATTTAAAATTTAATTTAATTTAAAAAAGTAATTTTTGAGAAAATTAAAAATCAAGAATCTGATATTCCAAATAGGCTTCAAGTTCTTGAAGTTCTTACAGATAATGGAAAAGAAATACAAGAAATTTATCAAGTAATCAAAAAATTCAAAAATTTATAATTCAAAAATTTATTCAAAAAATTTATTCAAAAAAATTTATTCAAAAAATTTATAATTCAAAAATTTATTCAAAAAAATTTATTCAAAAAAATTTATTCAAAAAAATATAATTCAAAAAAATATAATTCAAAAAAATTATAATTCAAAAAAATTATAATTCAAAAAAATTATTCAAAAAAATTATAATTCAAAAAAATTATTCAAAAAATTATAATTAAAAAAAATTTATAATTCAAAAATTTATAATTCAAAAATTATAATTCAAAAAATTATAATTCAAAAAATTATAATTCAAAAAATTTATTCAAAAAATTTATAATTCAAAAATTTATTCAAAAAATTATAATTCAAAAAATTATTATTCAAAAATTTATTCAAAAAATTATAATTCAAAAAATTATAATTCAAAAAATTATAATTCAAAAATTTATAATTAAAAAAATTTATTTAAAAAAATTATAATTCAAAAAATTATAATTCAAAAATTTATAATTCAAAAAATTTATTTAAAAAAATTATAATTCAAAAAATTATAATTCAAAAAATTATTATTCAAAAATTTATTCAAAAAATTATAATTCAAAAAATTTATAATTCAAAAAATTATAATTCAAAAATTTATAATTAAAAAAATTTATTCAAAAAAATAAAGAATGGATTAGATACATTACTTCTATTTTTCCTTCAAAATTCAACAGAAATTGAAAAAGTGGTGTCTTTTATTAACAAAATATTTTCATTGAATAGCAAATATATTTCTTATAAAAATTTGGAAACTTTCATTCGAACTATATCAATATTGACATTAAACAAATTTAGTGCACCAATAACAGAAGAATGTATTTCATTCTATGGAACGGTTGTAGCGAATTTTCTAATTCCAGGATCTTCACTTCGACCTATGCTTGCTGTTCTCTGTAAAGCAGTAAACATCTCAACTTTCCGAGAGAAAGCTTGGAATACAGTTAAATTCATCTTGAAAAATAATTATTCCAGTCAAGGAATTCTTGTTCTTTCAAATATTCTTACTGATCCTAAAACAAAGGGAAAGGCTTTCTTACTCAGAGGTGCTGTTTTTTTCTTGAGTATGTCTGTTTGGGGAGCTAATAAGATTATTGAAAATAGTTTACATTTTTCTGCAACTATTTTACGTTCTTTTAAATTAGTTCTTTCTTCTCATTTGGAAATTGTTGATTATGAAATCTCTTTAGCTTTATTAAGTTTACTGAAATTGTAAATTCGAATCAAAATTCATTTATAAATCAAAATCAAAATTCATTTATAAATCATAATTCATTTATAAATCAAAATTCATTTATAAATCAAAATTCAATTATAAATTAAAATTCATTTAAAAATTAAAATTCATTTATAAATCAAAATTCATTTATAAATTAAAATTCATTTATAAATTATAATTCATTTATAAATTAAAATTCATTTATAAATTATAATCAAAATTCATTTATAAATCAAAATTCATTTATAAATTATAATTCATTTATAAATCAAAATTCATTTATAAATCAAAATTCATTTATAAATTATAATTCATTTATAAATTATAATTCATTTATAAATTAAAATTCATTTATAAATTATAATTCATTTATAAATCAAAATTCATTTTAAAATATTTGAAATTCATTTATAAATCAAAATTCATTTATAAATCAAAATTCATTTATAAATCAAAATTCATTTATAAATCAAAATTCATTTATAAATTAAAATTCATTTATAAATTATAATTCATTTATAAATCAAAATTCATTTATAAATCAAAATTCATTTATAAATCAAAATTCATTTATAAATTAAAATTCATTTATAAATCAAAATTATAATTCATTTATAAATCAAAATTAAAATTCATTTATAAATCAAAATTCATTTATAAATCAAAATTATAATTCATTTATAAATCAAAATTCATTTATAAATCAAAATTATAATTCATTTATAAATCAAAATTCATTTATAAATCAAAATTCATTTATAAATCAAAATCATAATTCATTTATAAATTAAAATTCATTTATAAATCAAAATTCAATTATAAATCAAAATTAAAATCAAAATTCATTTATAAATCAAAATTCATTTATAAATTATAATTCATTTATAAATTATAATTCATTTATAAATTATAATTCATTTATATAATTAAAATTCATTTATAAATTATAATTCATTTATAAATCAAAATTCATTTATAAATTAGAATTCATTTATAAATTAAAATTCATTTATAAATTCATTTTAAAATATTTGAAATTCATTTATAAATTTAGATATCGCGACGAAGTTTGTATTAATTGGGATCTTCTTTTAGATATCATCTTACAACTTCTAACTTCATATCACAAACAAAATATGAAAAGAACAAACATGAGCTCAATTCTCATACAAATCCTTCATGAAATTGAAATCATTTATTTAGAAGATAAATATCGAGGTCCAAGAAATGAATTATTTAAAATTTTATACATAGGAAGACATTCAATATCAAATGAAATATTCAATCACATTATAGATTATTATTTTGAACAAATTCATCCTTCAAAACCAAATTCAGAACGGTTTTTGAAATATTTAACCCCATTATTTGTTGAAAGTTCAGTTCAAGAAACAAGACAGCATTTTCTGAAAAAACTCCCTCATTTCTTAACATTCTCTTATCGTTTTGATATGTTTGAAAAATCCCTTAACATTCTTGACCAATTATTATTCCAATCAATTCGTAACCAATGGTGGATTGATTGTGAAAGTATTCTCAATATCCTTACTCGTTTTATTCGAAAACATTTATCTGTTAAATGCTTCCGTATTTTAATTTCGATGATAAACAGAGTACAAAAAATTACTACTTCTTTAACAGACGAAGATTTGGATCGTAAAAAGACAAATATCTTAAATTAAACGAAAAAAAAAATTTATTCATTAATTTCAACTAATTTTTATTATAAAAAGAAAATAAAAAGGGGAATAACAATAACAATAATAATAATAATAGCAATATTGATGAAAATTTGAAAGAAAATATTGAAGAACCTCAATTTTCAACAATTTCACATAAAATTCAAGAAGATGAAAGTAAAGAAATTTTTCAAAAAAATTAAAAAATTATTTTTCTTTTTAATAATAATTCAAAAATAAAAAAGAATCCAAAATAATTAACAAGAGAATAGAAATCAAACTTCAAGCTACAAAAAATTTAATTTCAATATTTATAACCTCTTTGCATTCACACCACAAAAAACAAGCAAAATTCTTGTTTGAAATACTTAAAAAATATATAAAGTCACCACATGCAGCAATTAGAAAAGAAGTTCTTAACATGTTTTTAAACTTACGTTCAAATGAACGATATGAAGTTGTTTTTGAAAATGGAAGCAGAAGCTCTTTAACATCAAAAAAACCATCCCAACAATCATCACAAAAAAAGAGCCATATTTTCCCAACAAAAGAATACATTTCAATAAGTTTGTTATTAAGAGATATTTTAATTCAACTAGAAAAAGAACCAAGCAAGGAAATTTTAATTGGAATAGCAAGAGGATTGTATAAAATGCTTGCAAACAAGTATATATTGGAGGAAGTGGATCTTCATATTATTGCAAAAGTATTTTCAAACGGTGTTTCGAAATACTTTAATTTATTAAGGAAAAAATTATCATCTGTTCTGGACGAAAAAAATCCTGATTTAGGTTCCAGTTTTCATAGCAAAATTAACCAATTTCTTCGTGTTTTAATTAACGCATTTCGTGTTTTATCAATTTTGGTTGGATATCATGAAAGACTGGATGAAAAGACAATTTCAGAAATGATAAAACAACTTTGTGAAGGATTTAACCTTTTTTTGTTCTATAAAAAAAATGGAAAAAATGTTCTTGATTCACTCATTTTTGGATATGAACCAATTAATACTAATAACAATAAAAATAACAGTAACAATAACAATAAGCAATCTCCTAACCAACAAAAAGCAGAAAATGTTGGAGGAGATGATCAAAATCAAAAATTTCTTGCAAATTTGAAAATTCAAAACAGAAACTTAAAATACCAGATTGAAAATCTTTGTTTGAATACCCTTTCAATTGCTAATTTGGAGCTTGGAAATGATACTCTTAATCTTCATTATCCTTATTTGAAGGCAACAATCACCTATCTTCACGATTATTTACTGGAATTAATTGATTCAATTTTTGATTGCAAACGCGCATTTTACAAAAATTGTGAAAACAATTTAGAGTCAAATTCAACAAATCAAAACTCTGCGCATCTCTATCTCTCTTCAATTCTGTTTTTTTTGGAGACTTTTACAATTTCAGAAACACAATCACAACTTAAAAACGATAAAAATGCACTTCTTCAAATTGGCAAAATTTTGAATTCAATTATTTTCGATCTTTCTTTAATCAACAAAAAGAAAGAATCACAAGACATAAAAAATATCGCACTTTCACCGTTTTTAATTCTTCATGGATACACTATATTTTCCAAAATTTATTATTTTTGTGATGTTTCAACACGAAGTGAAATGTATAAATATTTTCTGGAAAAGACTTCGAAAATACATTTCCAAGAAAATAGTGATTTGTTTTTGTTGAAAAAAGTAATGGAAAATTTTATGACGAGTAATATTTATGGGAATATATGTCCAGCTCCTATTCAAACTCATAATGATGATGGACTTCCAGAAAGTCTTTATTTTAATAACAAATCTACTCAATATGCTTTATATATTTCAGGGCATACTCTTATTTCTATAAAGACTGGTGTTTTGGGTTGGTGTCAAATATCTCGTCGTCAACCAAATGGAAAAACTCATTTTTTTGTCAAGTTTGATAATTTGTTTACTCCTGTTAATCCTTTTTTACCTTTATCATTTCCCGAGTTTCAAAATGAAAATCAAATTCAATTTGAAAATGAAAATGAAAATGAAAATGAAAATCAAATTGAAATTGAAAATCAAAATCAAAATCAAATTGAAAATGAAAATCAAAATATAAATCAAATTGAAAATCAAATTGAAAATCAAATTCAAAATCAAAATGAAAATCAAATTCAAAATCAAATTGAAAATCAAATTCAAAATCAAAATCAAAATCAAAATCAAAATCAAATTAAAAATCAAAATCAAAACCAAAATCAAAACCAAAATCAAAATCAAAATCAAAATCAAAATCAAAATCAAAATCAAAATCAAAATCAAAATCAAATTCAAAATCAAAATCAAAATCAAAATCAAAATCAAAATCAAAATCAAAATCAAAATCAAAATCAAAATCAAAATCAATTCGAAAATCAAAATCAAAATCAAAATCAAATTCAAATTCAAATTCAAAATCAAAATCAAAATCAAAATCAAAATCAAAATCAAAATCAAAATCAAATTCAAAATCAAAATCAAAATCAAAATCAAAATCAAAATCAAAATCAAAATCAAAATCAAAATCAAAATCAAAATCAAAATCAAAATCAAAATCAAAATCAAATTCAAAATCAAATTCAAATTCAAAATCAAAATCAAAATCAAAATCAAAATCAAAATCAAAATCAAAATCAAAATCAAAATCAAAATCAAAATCAAATTCAAATTCAAAATCAAAATCAAAATCAATTCGAAAATCAAAACCAAAATCAAATTAAAAATCAAATTCAAAATCAAAATCAATTCGAAAATCAATTTAAAAATCAAATTCAAAATCAAAATCAAATTGAAATTCAATTCGAAAATCAATTTGAAAATCAATTCGAAAATGAAAATCAATTCGAAAATGAATTCGAAAATGAAAATCAATTTGAAAATCAATTCGAAAATGAAAATCAAATTCAAATTCAAAATCAAATTAAAAATCAAAAAAATTTATCTTTTCGACAATTTGATAATTATTTTGATGATTATTCTGAACATCTTCAAAACTCTGAAATTATTAGTAGTAACTCGAGTTTCCAATTTTCTTTCAATGAAGATGAAAAAGAAATAACCTCGGAAACAAATTCATTAACTCCATCAGAATCAGAATCAGAATTAGAAAAAAAAGAAGAAGAAAAAAAAAACTTGACAGATAATTTAATAAAATTCAGATATAGATGCAATTCAATATCAGTTGCAAATCTCCATTCATTAAATCTTCCCAATCAAGATTCAGAAAAACAAAAAATATATCATGCATTTTCAACAATTTCAAAAAGAACAGCAAATCTTCCATTGATAAAAAATAAACTTTTTTCAGATGATTTAAGATCAAAACACTCTTCAGATCCTCATTTATTTTTCACATCTCAGAATCATAAATACAAATATCCATTTTTCCTTGAATATATTGAACCAAATGCAAAAAATAATAAAACAAATCATAATGCAATGAGAGACATTTTGATAAACCCAGATGATCAAGAATGGATCTCAAAAACAATCAAAACGACGATATCAACTTCACCAATAATTGCATTAAATGAAAACAAAATTTTGGATCATTTATCGCAACAAGAACAAATACATAAAAATGAAAATCAAAACGAAAATCAAAATCAAAATCAAAATCAAAATCAAAACGAAAATCAAAATCAAAATCAAAATCATAAAAATCAAAATCATAAAAATCAAAATCATAAAAATCAAAATCAAAATCAAAATCAAAATAAAAACCAAAAAGTCTCTCTATTAAACACTCCATCTAAAGAAACTGGTGATGAAATTGATGATGAAACATTTAGAACATCAATTGCAACTCAATACTGGAATAATTTCATCAAACGCACTGATTACAAAAACTCAACTGAAGAAAATGAAAAAGAAAACAAACTCAAATCAAAAATCAAAGAAACAAATTCAGATGATGATGATGATGATCACGATTGGAAAAATTGGTATTTAAATCGTTCTTTTATTGATTTGAAACATAAATCCAAAAAAGAAAATGAAGAATTAACTGATTTTTCTTCTCCTCTAATTACACATTCCCCAAAAAAACATCAACCAGTGATGGAATTTGATGACAATAAAGACAGTCAAGAGGATGAATCGAAAAGTAATCAAGAATTCCAGAATTCAATAAATAGTCAAGAAATCAATTCAGCTCCAGATCCAAATATCAAAGAAAATCCACTGAATCAAGAAAACATCCAAAACAATGAAGACCAACGATTATCAGTGTTTGTGAATCCTCTTCCATCTTATCTCAGTAAAAACTTTGATGAAACAAGCCCATTATATTTCACATCCAAAGAAGAAGCAGAAAAGGCATCAAACGAATCAGGAATTTACAATATAAACATTTCTGTTACACGAAACACAATAATTTTATCTAATTTCGACGAGGTTGATCTTCTGAAAAAAGAAGAACTCGATCAGGATTTTTTGGATGATGAAACGGAATATGAAGAAAATAACGATATTACCTCAAATTGGCAAAATTTTTCTAGTAATGATTTTGATCAGCAAAATATCGATAATTTTGGATTGGAAACAAATTTAAATACAAATCAAGAACAAGATATGCAACTTATTTTTCCTTCAGATTCATTCCCAGATAATTTAGTAATGCAACATAACAACGAAATTCCCAAACAAGAAACCCCGATTAAAAATCTTCAATATATTTCTGATAATGAGGAAAAATCCAAGAAGAAAGAAACATCTTCTCAAGAAATCTCAGAAATCAAAAGAGAAGTTTCGAAAACAACATCGGGAAAAAAGAAGAAACCAATCACGAAAAAACTCATTAGTTTCAAGGACTTGAATCCACTCTCTTTATCAGGGACAGTATTCTTGACAACAGACGAACAAAAATTACTTGAAAATGTGGATCAAAAATCCTTAAAAAATTTCCAGCGCGCAAAATCAACAGACGATCTTGAAAAAGCGAATAAAGATCCACAAGATCAAGCGCAACAAATTATCCCGAAACAAATCAGCGAGACAGAAATGTTACTCAAAGAACAGGAACAAAGCAACTCAAAGAAAACAAGCAAGAAACAAAAAGAAAAGAAAAAAATTGATTTGATGTCATTAAGAAATACAACATCCAAATTGACAAACAATATCAAAGAGGATCTAACAAAACTTTATGAAAAAGATCCTCGTATCCAAAACACAGTGTTTTCTCCAGATGTTGTATTAAGTTATCTTGTGCAGCATGAAAGGAACAAAAGCAAGTCATTTGCAAAACTGAAAAGTGAAGGGAATTGGGACAAGATACAGACATCCCTACGACTACTTGATCTGATCCCTCCCGTAAACACATTCAAGATGGGGCTTTTGTATGCAAATCAAAACCAACGGAATGAGAAAGAAATCCTCTCAAACGGAGGTGCGTCTTCAATACGCTTTGAACAAATTTTATCGCAATTGGGATCATTAATCCGTTTGAAAAATTACAATTCTTATTCAGGCGGTCTTGATCGTACTTCAAATGCAGATGGCAAATTCTGCTTTATTTATAAAACTCTTTTTGAACATGTTGTTTTCCACATTCCACTTATGATGCATAAAAAAGTTGTCAATACAGATGACTATAAGAAACATATTGGAAACGATTCTGCAACTGCAATCTTTTTTGATTACAATCTTGACTCGGATTCCCGTTCCTTTGTTGAAAATCTTGATATTTTCTCCTCAATTTCTTCTTTTCCTGAAACAAAAATTTCAAGTCTTTTTGAAACTGATGAATCAACTGAGAACTTCAACTTGAAAAATTGCACTTTATCAGATCCTTATATCATAAAATCAGAATTGAATTTTGTTTATCTTGCAATTTATCCGATTGGCACTAATTATTATAGGGTTGAAGTTTTTTATAAGAAAGACATCCCGAAAATTGCTCCTTTACTTTTTCCAATGATTGTTTCTGATAAAGCTCTTGTTCGTTTGATTCCTTTGATTGGTATTTATGGTGATCATGCAGCAAATTTCTTTAGATTCTCAAGAAATAAATCTTTGAATTTGATGAGTTCGTTTAAATCAAATTGGATTGAACGTCTTCAAAGTATTTTGAAAATGAAAACAAGATATTGTAATTAATCAATTCATTTTTTCAAATGATTTTTTTCAAATAATTTTTTTCTTTAAGTTTGAAGTTTACAGAAGAATTTTTAATTTAATTCTGTAAACTTTTTGGTAATTTTTAATTTGATGGAAATGAAATTGTTTGCAAATTTTTTGTTTAATTTTTAATTTTTTATTTTAAAAAAGAAAAATTTTTTTTAATTATTTTGTGAATTTTCATTTGATTTTTTTTCTTCATTTTCATTTTCATTTTCATTTTCATTTAATGTATTATCTTTTTGTTCTCTTTTTTCTTGTGAATCTCTTTGATGATGATGAGAATGATGTGAATTATGTGAATGATGAGAATGACGAGAATTTGAATGAGAATGTGAGTGTCTTGAATGATGATGATGTCGACCACTTCTTGATCTTTTATGATGATAATCTTCTTCTCTTTCTCTTTCTTTTTCTTTTTCTTTTTGGGAATAAATTTTATGTTGTTTTTTGAAGAGTTGACGAAGAATATTTCTTGATGGATCTTAAATTTATAAATAAATTTTTAAATAAATTTATAAATAAGTTTTTAAATAAATTCAAATCAATTTTTAAATCAATTTTTAAATAAATTTTTAAATAAATTTTTAAATAAATTCAAATAAATTTATAAATAAATTTTTAAATAAATTTTTAAATAAATTTCATGTTAAAGTTCAATTTGGATAAATTTAAATAAATTTCATGTTAAAGTTCAATTTAAATAAATTTTTAAATAAATTTTGAAATAAATTTTGAAATTAATTTTTAAATAAATTTATAAATAAATTTTGAAATAAATTTATAAATAATTTTTGAAATAAGTTTCATGTTAAAGTTCAATTTAAATAAATTTTTAAATAAGTTTATAAATAAATTTTTAAATAAATTTTCGAAATAAATTTTTAAATAAATTTATAAATTAAATTTTTAAATAAATTTTTAAAATAAATTTTCGAAATAAGTTTTTAAATAAATTTATAAATTAATTTTTAAATAAATTTTTAAATAAATTTTTAAATAAGTTTTTAAATAAATTTTTAAATAAGTTTCATGTTAAAGTTCAATTTAAATAAATTTTTAAATAAATTTTGAAATAAATTTTGAAATTAAATTTTTAAATAAATTTTTAAATAAATTTTGAAATAAATTTTGAAATTAATTTTTAAATAAATTTTTAAATAAATTTTGAAATAAATTTTGAAATTAATTTTTAAATAAATTTATAAATAAATTTTGAAATAAATTTATAAATAAATTTTGAAATAAGTTTCATGTTAAAGTTCAATTTGGATAAATTTAAATAAGTTTCATGTTAAAGTTCAATTTGGATAAATTTAAATAAGTTTTTGAATAAATTTTTAAAAGTTAAAGTTAATAAAATTATTTAAATGAGGTTACTAAAGTTAAAATTATTTTTTAAAAAAAAATAAATTACCTCTGATATGAAGAAAATTACAAAAATCACCTCTTTGACAACCATTAGCATCAGTATCATTTTGTCTGCATCTTGCATCTCTAAAATCTGTAACTGGTGAATATTCAGGTTTTAATAAAACTCCATTATAATATCTTCCTTTTAATTTCATAAGTGCATTTTCTGCTTCTTCTTCACTAAAATAACGAACAAAAACATGTCCAAGAAGATGACTAGTTAAATTATCTGTTACCATCATTTCTTCAATTTCTCCATATTTACATAATTCCAAAAAAATATCAACATAAAATCCATCTAAATATACCTTTAAAAATGAAACAAAATTTTAATTTAAATTTTAATTTTAATTTTAATATTAATTTTAATTTTAATTTTAATTTTTAAATTTAATTTTAATTTTAATTTTTGATTTTAATTTTAATTTTAATTTTAATTTTAATTTTAATTTTAATTTTAATTTTAATTTTAATTTTAATTTTAATTTTAATTTTATATTTTAATTTTAATTTTAATTTTAATTTTGATTTTATAAATGATTTTGATTTTAATTTTAATTTGAATTTTAATTTTAATTTTAATTTTAATTTTAAATTTAATTTTAATTTTAATTTTAATTTTAATTTTTATTTTAATTTTAATTTTAATTTTAATTTTAATATCAATTTTAATTTTAATTTTAATTTTAATTTTAATTTTAATTTTAATTTTAATTTTAATTTTAATTTTAATTTTAATTTTAATTTTGAATTTTAATTTTAATTTTAATTTTAATTTTAATTTTAATTATAAATGAATTTTAATTTTAATTTTAATTATAATACTTGAAGTTCTTTTTCAGTTTCCTATCAATTTTATTAATATCAACAGTAGCACGAGGATTTTGATACATTCCAGGAATAAAAAGAGTTCTAGAATAACTTGGAATAATATGCCTTTTAGTACAAGTATCTCCATGTCGACAAACACCAACTTTATGATAAAAAGTACAATTAATTTTATCTTGTTCTGTTCCATGAATTTTACATAAAAGATCTGCCATTGTGTTTTTTTTTTGATTAATTAACGAATTAATTTAATTTAATAATAAAAAAAAATGAAAAAGAAAAAAATGAAAAAAATTTTTTGTTTTTTTTTCATTTTTCTTTTTTCTTTTTTCATTTTTTAAAATGAAAATTCATATTGAAATTGTTGGAACTTATGATTCGGGTCATTCTCCTTCTCTTCTTGTTGTTTTTGACCAAAAAAGATATCTCTTTAATTGTGGAGATGGTTAAAAATTTAATAAATAAAAAATTAAATAAAAAATTAAATAAAAAATTAAATAAAAAAAAATTAATTAAATTAAAAAAAAAGGAACTCAAAGAATTTTTATGGAACAAAAACTTAAATTTTCAAAACTACAACATGTCTTTCTTACACATCTTGATCACAACACGTTTACTGGAATACCAGGTATTCTAATTAATAACCAAAAAAAATATTTTTTTATTAAAATTAAAAAGAAAAATCTTCATTCATAATTTTTTTTTAAAACAAAATTTCCAAAATAAAAGGACTTATATTGACATTGTGTCTTGGATCCGAATCAAACGAGAATATTAGTATTCACGGACCAAGAAACCTCCAAAGATTATTAATGGCAATAAGGTATTTTACATGGAATCGACCGATCACAGTTGACATTGCAGAGTTCCATGAAAATAAAGACGAAGAAGTCTGTTTTAAAGATGAGTGCATGACTGTTTATCCAGCAATCATTAAGACAAAACAAAATAATGAGGAGAAAGAAAACAATCTTGAAGAAAACAAAGACGAAAAAAAAGAAGAAGAAAATTTCGAAAAAAAAAAAGAAGAAATTTTGGAAAAAAATAACATGAAATATTTCCCATTCAATCTTGATGAGGATAAGTACAATACAAATCTAGACAACGAATTGCCAGGATATGAGAAGAACTCAAAGGAAGTAGTATGTTATGTGTGTCATACACCAGAAATTCCTGGGAAATTCAATGTGCAAGAGGCAAAAAAGCGAGGTGTAACTCCTGGACCGTTATTTGGTACTTTTTAAAAAAAGTTCTCAATAATTATTTCTTAACTCATCTTCTTCTTTCTTTTTTTATGTCTCTTTTTTAAAGGAAAACTCACTCGTGGTGAAACAATAACACTCGATAATGGCCAAGTTGTAAAACCTTCAGATTGTATTGGTCCTTCTCAACCTGGCATTGTTTTTGCTGTTATTTCTTGTCCTAATTCTTCTTTTATTACTCCATTGATCCAAAATCCTTTTTTATTATCTTATTCTTCTAGTAAAACTCGTTTTATCTCCTTTTTTTTCCATATGATTTCTCAAGATGTTTTATTTGATTCTCAATTTCAGAATTGGTTGAAATTATTTCCAAAAAGCGAAGTAAAATCAAAATTCATTTATAAATTCAAATCAAAATTAAAATTCATTTATAAAATTAAAATTCATTTATAAATTAAAATTAAAATTCATTTATAAATTAAAATCAAAATTCATTTATAAATTAAAATTAAAATTATTTATAAATTAAAATTAAAATTAATTTATAAATTAAAATTCATTTATAAATTAAAATTCATTTATAAATTAAAATCAAAATTCATTTATAAATTAAAATTAAAATCAAAATTAAAATCAAAATTCATTTATAAATTAAAATCAAAATTAAAATTAAAATTCATTTATAAATTAAAATTCATTTATAAAATTAAAATTCATTTATAAATCAAAATTAAAATTCAAAATCAAAATTCATTTATAAAATTAAAATTCATTTATAAATTAAAATCAAAATTCATTTATAAAATTAAAATTCATTTATAAATTAAAATTAAAATTAAAATTAAAATCAAAATTAAAATTCATTTATAAATTAAAATTAAAATTCATTTATAAATTAAAATTCATTTATAAATTAAAATCAAAATTCATTTATAAAATTTTAGCATATATTTATTGTAAATGGAATGATAATAAAACATCCAATTGAATCAGTTTTCCGATCTTCAACAACTCATCACTATTTCTTAAATACACTTTGTTCAAATGGATTTCCAATAATTCCAATAACAGAACAAGTAAACACAAAACAACTACCAAAAAACCTACCATCAAAATCAACAATAGGAGAACATTACATGAAAGTGAATATACTACCAATAAACAAAAAGGGGATCGATCGCTCAGCAATTATACCAATAAAAAAAACAGAACAATTAATTCAATCGCAAATACAAAAAGTATCACAACCAGAAAACACCAACCAAATCATGAAAAGAATAAAAACAGATTCTCCCGAAATCGATATGAATAAAGTTATAAATAGGATCATATTCTTAGGAACAGGTGCTGCTTTGCCGTCAAAATACAGAAATGTCACATCCATTTTCTTGGAAGTTAATGATCAACTAAATATTTTTTTGGATTGTGGAGAAGACAGCTTCGGGCAGCTTGTGAGATACTTTGGATTCCAAGAAGCAAAGAAAGCTTTGTTGAAGACCCAATTATTTTGGATTTCTCATATTCATGCTGATCATCATTTGGGATTGGTTAAATTATTAAAACTTCGAGAAGAATTTTTCATCGAAGAAAACTCAACAAATCAACAATATTCAGCACCATTAGTTGTTGGAACAATTGGATTGAAAAAATACTTAACAGTAGTTGAACAATCAACCAATATGGGGCTCAAATGCAAATATGTTTTAAATGAAGAATTAAATCAATACAAAGAAGATGATCCAAATCGTAACTTGATTTACCTTCATTTTGATTCCGTTACTAATGTTCCAGTTATACATTGCGAGAACAATTCTTTTGGAATCATCCTGTCAAGACTTGGAAACAAATTTGTTTATTCAGGCGATACACGTCCATGTGAAGAACTCATCAATGCTGGTAAGGATGCATTGATTTTAATTCATGAAGGAACATTTGAAGAAGGTTCTGAAGCTGTTGCAAAAGAGAAGCATCATTCTACTATTAGTGAAGCTATTGATGTTGCTAAGAAAATGTCTGCTAGTTGTCTTATTTTAACACATTTAAGTCAAAGATATTCAAAATCTGTTCCTCTTCCTTCTTTTTCAAATCCAAATTCAAATTCAAATTCAAATTCAAATTCAAATTCAAATTCAAATTCAAATTCAAATTCAAATTCAAATGATTCTATTGATTCTCAACAAAAAGAATTGAAAAATCCAATCATTTTATTTGCAGCTGATTTAATGACAGTTTCTCCAGACACAATCAATATCCTTTCAAATCCTCAAATAATTTCATCAATTTTTGCAGTAGACGATAAATAGAATTAAACAATTCTTTTTCTTTTTATTTTTTAAAATTCTTTTTTAAAATTCTTTTTCTAAAAAAAAATCCCGAAAAATAAAAAAATTTTTTTCTTCTTCTTTTTCTTTTTAAATTAAAAATGTTTAATTTCAATTGTAAGTTTGTTATTAGAATTTGATTTAATTATTGCATATGAAATTAAATCTTCCCATTTTGATGAAAACATTCCAATACTTCCAAAATTTTCATTGAAAAAGTGAAACATTACATGGACATGACCAATTAATAAAAAATCTTTTTCTGAAATTAATTTATTATTTTGTAATTTTAATCCACGAATAAAAGGAACCATTTCTGAGTAAACAATTTTATAATTATTTCCACCATGATGAGAAAGAAAAATATTATCATAAAAAGTTTGATTTTGATTTTGATTTTCAATTTGATTTTCAATTTGATTTTGATTTTGATTTTGATTTTGATTTTGATTTTCATTTTGATTTTGATTTTGATTTTCAATTTGATTTTGATTTTGATTTTGATTTTGATTTTCAATTTGATTTTGATTTTGATTTTCATTTTGATTTTTAATTTGATTTTGATTTTGATTTTGATTTTTATTTTCATTTCCAAATTCATTAGATAATTGGAAAAATAATGTTTCATGAATTTGAAGAAATTTTTTCAATTTTTCAGATCCTTTTTTCAAGAAATGTTTTTTTGCTTTTGATAATATTTTAGTATCATGATTTCCACCTAAACAAATAACAGGAATTTCATATTTACAAAAATTTTCGAATTGTTGATAAATAAATGATTTATCTTGAACAATTTTTTGAAAAATATCTCCCAAAATAAATAAATGAGTTGGTTTTTCATTTGAAACAACTTTATCAAGAATATCTAAAGTTTTTGAATTAAAATCAATTGAATTATCTCCTTCAATTTTTGGAATGAAATGTAAATCTGCAATAACAAGAGCTTTAATAGGATTTTGTTTATTAATTGGAAAAAGTACAACATCAGAAATATCAGAAATGTGTATAAGTTCCATAATTTCTTTTTCTTCAATTTTCTTAAGTTTCCCTACTTTTCTTGTTTCTCCTTTTCTTTTTATATATTCTTCTTCAGTTTCATTCCATCTTTGTGTATCTCTTATATCTGTTTTAAAATTTTGTTTCATTTTGTAAAAAAAAAATGAAAAAAATGAAAACATAAATTATTAATAATTAAATTTAGAATTAATTTTAAAAATAGAAATAAAATAAATTTATTAATAAATTATTGATAAAACATTAATTAAATTTTAATATAAAATTAATTAAAATTGTTAATAAATAAAATATAAATAAATAAATAATAATTTATTAATAATTAAATTTAGAATTAATTTAAAAATAGAAATAAAATAAATTTATTAATAATTTAATGATAAAACATTAATCAAATTTTAATATAAAATTAATTAATTTTGTTAATAAATAAAATATAAAGAAATAAATAATAAATTATTAATAATTAAATTTAGAATTATTTTTAAAAATAGAAATAAAATAAATTTATTAATAAATTATTGATAAAACATTAATTAAATTTTAATATAAAATTAATTAAATTTGTTAATAAATAAAATATAAATAAATAAATAATAATTAATTAATAATTAAATTTAGAATTAATTTTAAAAATAAAATAAAATAAATTTATTAATAAATTATTAATAAAATATGAATTATATTTTAATATAAAATTAATTAATTTTATTAATAAATAAAATATAAAGAAATAATTAATAATTTATTAATAATTAAATTTAGAATTAATTTTAAAAATAAATAAAATAAATTTATTAATAAATTATTGATAAAATATTAATTAAATTTTTAATATAAAATTAATCAAATTTATTAATAAATAAAATATAAAGAAATAATTAATAATTTATTAATAATTAAATTTAGAATTAATTTTAAAAATAGAAATAAAATAAATTTATTAATAATTTATTAATAAAATATGAATCAAATTTTAATATAAAATTAATTAAATTTGTTAATAAATAAAATATAAAGAAATAATTAATAATTTATTAATAATTAAATTTAGAATTAATTTTAAAAATAGAAATAAAATAAATTTATTAATAATTTATTAATAAAATATGAATCAAATTTTAATATAAAATTAATTAAATTTGTTAATAAATAAAATATAAAAGAAATAATTAATAAATTATTAATAATTAATTTTAGAATTATTTTTAAAAATGAAATAAAATAAATTTATTAATAATTTATTGATAAAATATTAATTAAATTTTAATATAAAATTAATCAAATTTATTAATAAATAAAATATAAAAGAAATAAATAATAAATTATTAATAATTAAATTTAGAATTAATTTAAAAATAGAAATAAAATAAATTTATTAATAAAATATTAATAAAATATGAATCAAATTTTAATATAAAATTAATTAAATTTGTTAATAAATAAAAATATAAAGAAATAATTAATAATTTATTAATAATTAAATTTAGAATTAATTTTAAAAATAGAAATAAAATAAATTTATTAATAAATTATTAATAAAATATAAATTATATTTTAATATAAAATTAATCAAATTTATTAATAAATAAAAATAAAATAAATAATTAATAATTTATTAATAATTAAATTTAGAATTAATTTTAAAAATAGAAATAAAATAAATTTATTAATAAATTATTGATAAAATATGAATTAAATTTTAATATAAAATTAATTAAAAAGGGAAAATAATTTAATTAATATAAAAAAATTTTGAATTAATTTTAGTTAATTATGAATAAAACAAAATTAAATAGCAAATAAGAATTAAATGATTTATTAATGAATTTATTTGAATTGTAATTAAAAAAATTTAAATAAAGAAGAAAAAAAAATTTTTTTTTTTAAAAGAGATCTAATTGATAAAAAGTTGAATTAGGAATAAATTAGGAATAAAATTTAAAAAAAATAATAATTAATTTGGAATCTAATTTGAAATTTAATTTTAAAACAATTTATTAAGCTTTTCTTTGATTTAATGAGTTTTTAATATAAAAAAAAATTTCTTCTTCTTTTTTTTTTTTTTTTTTTTTCAAATCATTTTTTTTCTTTTTTCATTTTTAAAAATCTTTTTCCAATTAAAATATGTCAAAAAACTTAACTACTTCACCAATATTACCAAAAACAATAAATACACAAACAAAACCAAATTTAAATACAAAATTTCCAAAAAGAAAATTTCCAAAACAAAAACCAAAAAGAATTTTCTCTACAAATGGTTTTAAAAAAATAAAAGAATAAAAATAAAAAAAATTGATTAATTAAAAAGAAATTTAAAAGCAAAAAAAATAAAAAAACATTTTAAATAATAAAAATTGAAATTGCAAAGCATTTTATTATTTATTATTTATAATTAATCAATAATAAACAAACAAATTTTCATTTATAATTTATTTATTAAAAAGCAAATTTTTTTTATTTTTCGATTTTTGATTTAAAACTTTATTTAATTTTAGATAAAAGGAAATATACTTCACCAACAATTAAGGATCTTTCTTCTCAAGTTAAATTACATTCTTCAAAAATATTTCCAGTTTTTATAAATGAAAAGGGTGTTTTTTTTGATTTAATTTATAATGAAATTAAAGGTAATTCAAATTAAAATTAAATTCAAATTAAATTAAAATTAAATTAAAATAAATTCAAATTAAATTCAAATTCAAATTCAAATTATAATTATAATTATGATCAAATTCAAAATTAAATTTAAATTATTATTAATGGCAAAATAATGATCAAAATCATCTTTTTTTTTTGAATTGTTTTGGGGTTTTATTTTTAAAATGAATCATTACATTTTTTTAAAAAAAAATTTTTGATAAAATTTTGTGAATTTTTGTTTTATTTGTCATTTTTTTTATTAAAAATTAAATTGGCAAATCAATATTAAAATTATTTTTGATCAAATCAATATTAAAATTAAATTGGAAAATCAATATTAAAATTAAATTGGAAAATCAATATTAAAATTATTTTTGATCAAATCAATATTAAAATTAAATTGGCAAATTTCTTAAAATTATTTTTGATCAAATCATTTCTTAATTTTAAAAATTCAAAAATAAATATCAAAATTAGATGATTCGAAATTTGAAAATTCAATAACAAATGATTTAATAAAGAATTATGTTCCACAAAAATTACAACTTCCTAAATTTCCAAATCATCAAAATTGTAAAAGTTATCAAGAATTTGAACAAAAAGCAAAAGAATGGGAAATGCAAATTAAAAATCATATTGGATTTGGAAAATTACCAAAAATAATGGGAAGAAATTATCCAAGACCCACATATTTATCTAAATTATCTGTATTAAATAAAATTAAAATTAAAATTAAAATTAAAATCAAAATTTAAATTAAAATTAAAATTAAAATTAAAATTAAAATTAAAATTAAAATTAAAATTAAAATTAAAATTAAAATTAAAATTAAAATTAAAATTAAAATTAAAATTAAAAATTAAAATTAAAATTAAAAATTAAAATTAAAATTAAAATTAAAATTAAAATTAAAATTAAAAATTAAAATTAAAATTAAAATTAAAATTAAAATTAAAATTAAAATTAAAATTAAAATTAAAATTAAAATTAAAATTAAAATTAAAATTAAAATTAAAATTAAAATTAAAATTAAAATTAAAATTAAAATTAAAATTAAAATTAAAATTAAAATTAAAATTAAAATTAAAATTAAAATTAAAATTAAAATTAAAATTAAAATTAAAAATTAAAATTAAAATTAAAATTAAAATTAAAATTAAAATTAAAATCAAAATTAAAATTAAAATTAAAATCAAAATTAAAATTAAAATTAAAATCAAAATTAAAAATAAAATCAAAATTAAAATCAAAATTTAAGAATTCAAAAAATACAACAGGATTAGTAGATAAATCTTCTGATGTAGAATCACATAGAACTTCATCTGAATCTCGAAGATCTGGAAATATTTCTACAAATTTTTCACAATTTAATCCTTCTGAATCAAATTCTTTGGAATCATTAATTCGAATGAAAAATTCTGAAAATAATCAAGAACAAGTTAATAGAAAAATATTTTAGTTTAATTTAAATTGAAAATGAAAATTTAATTTGAAAATTTAAATTGAAAATGAAATTAGGATTTTGCAAAATTTACACCAGATTTTTATGAAGAAACTCATTTACTTAAACAATCTTTTCAACAATGGAAAAATCAATTAATTCCAAGTTCACCTGAATCACATTTTTATTCAAATTTTGAAGGTTATTTTAAATTCATTTTAAATTCATTTTCAAAATTAAAATTTAAATTCATTTATAAAATTAAAAAAGAATATGAACAAGCATTTACTAATTGGGGAAAATTGATTTTAACAAAACAAGATGTAATTCCTCCTCATCCAAGTCAATTTTCAATTTTATACGAAATAAAAACTGCAAAAGAACAAGAAGAAAAAAAATTAAAGAAAAAAATGTTAGAATTTGCTATGAATCAAGTATAAATTATTTTGTTTTAATATTTTCCATTTTTGGAAAGAAATATTCAATTTAAAAAAAATTGTTGAAAAATTAAAAAGAAAAACGCTCAATGGTTAAAAAAGAAAATGTTCCATATGAATCGATATCGAAAATGGATTCAAAATGTTATGGAAGTTTTTAGTAGACATTTTGTAACTCAAGGATATTTTGCTGTTAATTGTCTTCGTTCTCAAATTAATTTACCAAGTGAAGATGATTTGAAAAACAATTTAGAAGAAAAAAAAGAAAAATCACAAGAAAAAACATTATTTGATCAACAATTATTAACCTTAACAAGAAAAGTGGTTTCGAATATTTTTGAGAAGTTAGTAAAAAAGAATAAAGAAAATACAGAAAAATACGGAACTTCTTTTCCTCCAATTATGGGAAAATTACCAAGATCTCCAATAAAAAATGAAAATAAAAAAACAAGAAATGAAAGATCAAGAATGTCATTAAGAAGAAATGATGTCAAAAAAATAGTTTCAGTCAATCAAACTGTATCATCTAGAAAACTTCATGTAATCAAAAAAAAAATATCATTTCAAAAAAAAGAAAAAAAATAATATTTATTAATATTAATATTATTTATAGAAAATTTTTGGAAACACAAATTCTGAAAGACATGAAGAATTTGAATTGGAAATGCCTCAATATGAACCTGATGAAATTTTTGATTTAAAAAAAATGAATGATCCTGAATATAGAGAAAGATTTAAAAAAGAAGTGGAAAAAATTGATGAACAAAATATGATTGAAAAATATCAATATTGCACAAATTTGAATAAATATCATGAATTTGTAAAAGATTAGAATTTATATTTTTAATTGGAAGAAGAAAAAAAGGATTTTATTTATGAATTAAATTTCTTTTTTTATTCTTTAGAAATTTGAAGTTGAGAAAAAAAAAGTTGATGAAAAAATCAAGGGAGAACATGAACTCAATGTAGATCAATTAAAAGGAATTTTTTATGGTTCAATGCCTTTTGATTTTTTCAAGAGGTTGATTGAATCTCAAGGAATATATCAACATTTTGAAAAATTATATAGTTCAATTTTTCTTTCAATTATTTCACCAGAAAATTTTCATGAAATTCTATCATTATTAAATGATTCGTGTTCTTTTTTAGTTCATACAAAAGTAAAAATTAAAATTAAATTTAAAATTAAATTAAAATTAAAATTTAAAATTAATAGGTAGCTCAATTTGTTTGGGAAATTCTTCAAACAACAGATGGACGTATTTTAATTGAACAATATGTGGAAAATAAAAATTTAACCAATTTATATTATATTGCTTATTCAATCAATTTATTAACAGGAACTCAGAATGCAACGTTTCCTTTTTCACAAGAAATTTCGTTTATTATACAAGAAGTAAAGAAAAAGAAGAATGAAAATTTTTCAAAAAAAAAAGAAAATTTATTGATTTGAATTTATTTATCAAATTTTAGACAAATAAACATCATTTAGTGAATTTTGAATTGGTTCCCATTTTTCTGATGCACTATTATTTATCCATGATTTATACAAAAATCAAATCTGAAAATGAAGGTTTTTCTTTTGTTACAACTTTACATGAAATTTCAAAGAAAATTACAGAATTAGAAGGTTCTATAGAAACAACAGTGAAGAAAAGCATAAGCGATTTAGAGAGAGAGTTATTTACAGGAATTGGATCTCGTTCTTTGGCAGTATCAGAGTATTATTCTTTTATTCTTGAAAATTTTTTGAATCATTCAAATGATTCCATTTTGGTAATAATGAAAAAAAAAACAACAAAACAATTTTCATTTTAAATTTGAAATATTTATCCATTTACATGAAATTTGAAAAAAATACAAAAATAGAACATTCTTCAATCAAGTGATTTGAATCTTTTGGGAAATATAAGACAGTTGAGTCAAAATAAATTCTCACACGTTCAATTTGCATCAAAAAAATTCTGGGCAGCACTTGTGTTAAGAAAGAATTGGCAACAGTTTCTAATCACAAAATATACGAAGGAATACTTCATGTTAATAACTGATTTCATGCCTGTTGAAATTCAAGGATATCAAGAATTGGATTGCAAACCATCAACTTTAATGAGTTTTTTTGTGTATATTTTTTTGAAAAAAATATTCAAACAAATACAAGACAGGAGCACAGAAAAACATTATCTCTCCTTTTTGAGAGGGAAGCTATTTTTCGATCTTCTTGTGCAAATTGAGGATTTAATTAACCAACAAAGATATTCAGAAACATTGATCCAAATGTCTGAAATTATGAAAATTATGGTGAAGAAATTTGAAATATTCGATACAGTTCGAACGCAAATACCGGAAAATATCACGGAAGCAAATCAAATCAACTCTTTGCTTCTTGTGAATCCGGATCATCTGCGCATTCTTTTGAGTATCATATCAAAATCACCCATTTTCATGTCTAAAATGAAGATTAATTTTGCTTCCATCTTGCGCAGATTACTTCGTCATCAAGAGATATTTAATTATATTCTGGAAGACTTATCCATCTTGCAATCTGTCATTAATTGCTTTGATAAGAGAATACCATGCGAATTAAGTGAGAAATTGTGGGGAATTATTTACGATCTTATTTTTTATCATCCAAATTTTGTGGAAATTTTGATCAAGAATAATTTGTTAAAGGATATTCTAATGATAATTTCACCTGGAACATCAAATTGTATTATTTATTTTGGATTGAGTTCTGTTTGTAAAATTTTGGAAATGTCGAGAATTGAAAAACAAAAAAAGAAAGAACAAAAAAATCAAAAAACAAAGAAATCAAAAGAAAAAAAGAAATTAATAAGAACAGCAAAATCAATGGAAAAAGATACTAAAATGATTATTGATTTGATTATTCGTTCCTCATTTTTTATTTCTTGTCATATGATTTATGCTGCTTCTGTGAGGAATTATGATCGAAGATTTTTAGTAAATAATCAAATTAAATTTTTAAATTAAATTTTTAATTAAATTTTTAAATTAAAATTTTTTAATTAAATTAGGGAATTGTAAATTTATATCAAACAATTTCTTCAAATCCTTTGTGCTCTAAATTATTTGGTTTAGTAAATCAAAAAGAACAATATAAAGCAGGATTTGAAAATATTAGATTAATTACTGAAGCAAAATACAAAGTTAAATGGAATAAAAAAAAGAATAGTTTCCAAATTATTAAATAAAAAGAAAATTTTAATTTGATTTGCTTTTTGGATTTTAATTGAAAATTGTTGTTTTTCGCTTTTTTTTAAAAGAAATTGTTAAAAAAAAAGAAAAGAAAAAAAGGAAATTTTTGAGTTAAAATTGAAAATGAACTAAAAAATTAAATCACTTCTTTTTCTTGTTTTTCTTAGCTTCAAATTTTTGAGATAAACGAACATAAGTTTCATATCTTTTGAGAATATCATCTTGTAATTGTTTATGTTTAATTTTAGCTTCTTCAGGGAAAGTACTCATTAAAGAAGCAAAACGAGTTTCATGTTTAAGTAATTCAAGTAAATTTCCAGAAGGTTTTCTTGAATCAAGAACAAAAGGGTTTTTTCCAGATTGTTCAAGTTTTGGATCGAAATGGAAAAGAGACCAATAACCTGTCTTAACAGCAAGTTCCTGTTCTTTGAGTTGAGTGATCATACCGGCTCTGATTCCGTGTTCGATACAAGGAGCATAGGCAATTATAAGGGAAGGTCCTTTCCAATTTTCAGCTTCAACTAAACATTTAAGTAAATGCTTCATGTTTGAAAGGGAAACTGAAGCAACATACACATTTCCATATGTTGTTGCCATTAATCCAAGATCCTTCTTTCTTGTGTTTTTGCCTTTTGCTGCAAATTTTGCTACGCCTGATCTTGGGGTTGATTTTGATGATTGTCCGCCAGTGTTTGAATATACTTCCGTATCAAGAACAAGAACATTCACATCTTCTCCACTTGCAATTACATGGTCAAGTCCGCCATATCCAATATCATATGCCCATCCATCTCCTCCAATGATCCATTGCGATCTTTTTGAGAATAAATCCCGTTTTTTGTAAATTTCTCCAAGTAATTCGTTTTTATAGAAATTTTTAGAGAGTTTTTCTTTAATTTTCCCACTTAATTCTTTTGATTTTCTTAATTCATTGAAATTCTCAATCCATTCCTTAAATAATGAGTTTAATTCAGGATCAGCATTTGATTTGATTGCCTTTTCAACAAGTTCAGCAAGACCATTTCTTTGGTTTTGAATAGCCTTAGCCATTCCAAGACCATATTCAGCATTATCTTCAAAAAGAGAATTTCCCCAAGCAGGACCATGACCTTCTTTATTTGTAGTATAAGGACAATTAGGATAAGAGCCACCCCAAATAGAAGAGCAACCAGTAGCGTTAGCAACAACCATTTGCTCACCGAAAAGTTGTGTAATGAGCTTGACATAAGGAGTTTCACCACATCCACCACATGCACCACTGAATTCCAATAATGGTTTCTGGAATTGACTTCCTTTGATTGATTCTCGTTTGAATAAATCATCACGAACTGGTAATTTCATTGCGAAATTCCAGTTTGGAATCTGGTTTTGCATCTCAAGAAGTGGTGTCATTGTTAAACAATGTTCGGGACATGTGTTTGCACATAATCCGCATCCTGTGCAATCTAATGGTGATACTTGAATTCTGAACTGGAGATCTTCTTTAACACCGTTTGCTTTGACTGTTTGGAAATTATTCGGTGATTTTGATTTTTCTTCTGCGTTCAATAAAAATGGTCGAATAACTGCATGTGGACAAACAAATGAGCAGAAATTGCATTGAGTGCAGTTTGTTGGATCCCATTTTGGAACTTTTTCTGCAATTCCTCGTTTGTCATATTGTGAAGTTCCCAAAGGAACAAATCCTCCTTCAGGAAGTTTTGAAATTGAGATTTTATCTCCATCTAATCTTGCCATTGGTTTCATTACATCTCGAATGAAATCAGGAAGATCTTTCATGTCTTCCTTCTCTTCAAGTACGGCTTTAGTCCATTCCTTTGGATATTTGATCTCGTGAATGTTAGAGATTGAATGGTCGACTCCTTTGTGGTTCATGTTAACTATGTCTTGTCCTTTTTTCCCGTATTCTTTCACAATTGCTTCTTTCAAAAGTTTAATTGCTTTTTCAGATGGTAATACTCCACTCAAATGGAAGAAAACAGCCTGCATGATCATGTTGATTCTTCCTGATAATCCAACTTGATTTGCAATTGAGTTTGCATCGATGTTGTAGAATTTAAGGTTTTTCTCTGCAATTTTACGTTTCATAGATCCTGGTAATTGTTTATCAAGTTCTTCAAGTGAATTCCAAGGTGAATTGAGCACGAAAATTGATCCTTTCTTTGCTTTATCGAGAATATCATATTTGTGAATATAGGCGGTATTATGGCAAGCAATGTAATCTGCGTTTTGGATCAAATATGGTGAGTCAATTTTATTTGGTCCAAATCTAAGATGTGAAACAGAAAGACCACCTGATTTATGTGCACTGTAGTAGAAGTATCCCTGGCCATAAAGAGGTGTGTTATCTGCTATGATTTTGATTGCGTTTTTGTTCGCTCCGACTGTTCCATCAGATCCCATTCCCCAGAACATGCATTGCTGAGTACCTTCAGGAACGGTATCGATTTCTTCGCCAACTTTGAGGGATTTGAAAGTAACATCATCTTCAATACCAACAGAGAAATTATTCATTGGTTTCAATTGGTTCAAATTCTCATAAACAGAGAGTGCCATTGCGGGTGTGAAATCTTTACTTCCTAATCCGTATCTTCCTCCATAAACTTCAATTCCAAGTTCTTTAACCGCAGCAGATACATCGAGATACAAAGGTTCTCCTAACGCTCCTGGTTCTTTGGTTCTATCAAGAACACATATTCTCTTCACGTTTTTTGGCAACGCTTCCAAAAGATGTTTTTTGGAAAATGGTCGATATAATCTGCATTTGATCAATCCAATTTTTTCCTTTTCTCCAAATTTTGCAATTACTTCTTCAATAGGTGATGCTCCACTTCCCATAACAACAATAACTCTTTCTGCGTCTTTTGCTCCAACATAATCAAATAAATTATATTGTCTTCCTGTGATTTTTGCAACTCTGTTCATTGCATCTTGAACTTTTTCTGCCAAATTATCGTAATATTTATTCGCTGATTCTACAAGTTGGAAATAGACATCTGGTCCTTGTGATGTTCCTCGCATGTGTGGGAACTCTGGATTTAATCCACGTTTTCGGATCTTCTCGATAAGATCTTTGTCGATTAATTGATGAAGTTGATCATAAGGTACTGTCTCGATTGTGTTAATTTCATGTGATAATCGGAATCCTTCAAAGAAATGGCAAAATGGAATGCTTGATTCCATGCTTGCGATGTGAGCTACAATTGCAAGATCCATGATTTCTTGTACGCTACCTGATGAAAGGAATGCAAATCCTGATGTTCTGCATGCCATAACGTCTGAATGATCTCCAAAAATTGAAAGAGCTTGACCAGCAACAGCACGAGCAGCGACATGGAATACAGTTGGTAATAATTCACCTTTTTATTTAAATTATTTTAATAATATTTTTTTAATATTTATTTAATATTTATTTAATATTTATTTATTATTTATTTATTATTTATTTATTATTTATTTATTATTTATTTAATATTTATTTAATATTTAATATTTAATATTTATTATTTATTTAATATTTAATATTTATTTAATATTTAATATTTATTATTTATTTATTTAATATTTAATATTTAATATTTTTTTATTTAATATTTAATATTTATTTTTATATTTAATATTTATTTAATATTTGGCATATTATTTAATATTTAATATTTATATTATTTATTTTATTTATTATTTATTTTGTTATTTATATTTTGTTTAATATTTATTTATTTGTTAATTTATTTATTTTTATATTATTTAATATTTTTATTATTTTGTTTATTGTTTTTTTATTTTTAATATTTATTTTTTGATTTAATATTTAATTTTAATTTTGTTATTTATTTAAATATTTATTTAATATTTAATTTTATTTATTTAATTTATTTAATTTTTTATTTTATTTTGTTTTATTTTATTATTTTGTTTTATTTGTTTAATTTTATTATTTTATTATTTTTTTTATTTAATATTTAATTTAATATTTATTTTTAATATTTATTTATTTATTTAATTTTATTTATTTATTTATTTTTAATTTATTTAATATTTATTTAATATTTAATTTTAATATTTATATTTTTTTAATTTTTAATATTTTAATGTTTGTTTTTATTTATATTTTTATTTGTTTATTTAATATTTATTATTTAATATTTATTTAATATTTATTTATTATTATTTATTTAATATTTATTTAATATTTTGTTTTTTAATGTTTTTAATGTTATTTATTTTTTATTTTTATTTAATATTTATTTAATATTTAATTTATTGTTGTTTTATTTAATTTTATTTATTTATTTATTTATTTATTGTTTATTTAATATTTGTTTAATTTTATTTTATTAATATTTAATATTTATTTATTTAATATTTTTATTTATTTTTATTTAATTTTTATTGTTTATTTATTTTAATGTTTTATTTATTTTTATTTAATTTTATTTTTTATTTAATATTTGTTTAATATTTATTTTTATTTAATTATTTTGTTATTTTATTTAATATTTAAATATTTAATTTATTTGTTTATTATTTTATTTAATATTTATTTATTTATTTTTTTTTATTTGTTATTTATTTATATTTAATATTTATTTAATATTTAATATTTATTTAATATTTTTTTTTAATATTTATTTTAATATTTATTTAATATTTATTTAATATTTAATAATTATTTAATATTTATTTAATATTTATTTAATATTTATTTAATATTTATTTAATATTTAATATTTATTTAATATTTATTTAATATTTATTTAATATTTATTTATTTAATATTTATTTATTATTTAATATTTATTTAATATTTTTACCTGAAATCTTAAACATATTAGGAAGCATCAATAAAAGACCTTGAGAAGCAGTAAAAGTAGTTGATAAACCACCAGCAGAAAGAGAACCATGTAAAGCACCAGCAGCACCACCTTCAGCTTGCATTTCAGTTACATCAACAACTCTTCCAAAAGCATTTTTCTTGCCTTGAGCTGACCACATATCAGCTAATTCACCCATTGGAGATGATGGAGTAATTGGGTAAATAAATGCTTGGTCACTTAATCCATATGCAATATGTGCAGCTGCTGTATTCCCATCCATTGGGTGTGATAATTTGGTTTTGTTCGCTAATTTTCTTATGAATTGTCTTAATAATTCTTTTTTACTTCTTTCAATTGATTTTGGTAAATTTTTTGATACTAAGCTATACATCCTTTTTTATTTTAGTTTTTTTATTTATTTAAATAAGATGAGTAATTAAATTAATTGATGAATAAGATTATTTAAAACATGAGTAATGAAAAGATGAATAAGATTATTTAAATTTGAATTTGATTTTGATTTATTTTGAATTTAAATTGGATTTATTTTTGATTTAATTTAATTTAGTTTAATTTAATTTAATTTTGATTTGATTTAGATTTTAATTTGATTTAATTTGATTTAATTGAATTTAATTTAATTTTGATTTGAATTGATTTAATTTAATTTAAATTTGATTTTATTTGATTTAATTTGATTTGAATTTAATTTAATTTAATTTAATTTAATTTGAATTTAATTTATGAATAAAAAAAAAAAAGGGAAAGAAAGAAGAAAAGAAACCAAACATTGAAATAACAAATAAAAAATTTTTTATGTGTTTAAAAATATATTTATGTGTTTAAAATAATTATTAAATTTTGTTTTTGTGTTTTTTACCTTTTAAAAAATAATAAAATAAATTTATTATTATTATTTGTTGTTTTGGTTTTTGTTTTGGTTTTTTTAAAAAGGAAAAAATGAAAAAAAAAATTTTTTGGTTTTTATTTTTAAATTAAAAAAAAAAAAAAAAAAAAAAAAAATTAAAAAGAAAAAAGAAGAAAATTTTTTTATTGTTTTTTTTTAATTAATTAAATATTATTAATAATTTAACAATAATCAAAAATTTAATCATATTTTTATTTCTAAAATCTAAAAATCTCTTAATTTTGAAAATTATCCTTTTACACAAATCTCTTAAAACAAGAAAAAAAATTTGGATTAAAATTTTTTAATAAAATTTGATTTGATTTGATTTAATTTAATTTTAATTTATTTTAATTTAATTTAATTTAATTTGATTTAATTTAATTTTGATTTAAAAATTTAATTTAATTTAATTTGATTTGATTTAATTTAATTTAATTTTAATTTAATTTAATTTTAATTTGATTTTTTAATTTAATTTAATTTAATTTGATTTGATTTAATTTTAATTTAATTTAAATTTGATTTAATTTAATTTAATTTAATTTAATTTAATTTAATTTGATTTAATTTAAATTTGATTTGATTTGATTTAATTTGAATTTAAAATTTGATTTAATTTGATTTAATTTAATTTGATTTAATTTGATTTGATTTAATTTGATTTAATTTAATTTGATTTAATTTAATTTGATTTGATTTAATTTAAAATTTAATTTGATTTAATTTGATTTAATTTTTTAATTTAATTTAATTTAATAAAATTTGATTTGAAAATTGAAAAATCATTTATTTGATTTTTAAAATTTCTTCACAAAATCAATCATAATCAGATTTTTGAAATCTTTTTCATAATTTCTTCTCATTAAAACAAAATGCATTTTCAAATAAAATAAATTATCTTTTTGAATGATTCACTAAATGATTAAAAATTCAAATATTGATTCCAATTATAAAAACATTTGGAATATTTTTCTTTCTTCCATTCATTAAAATCCTCTCATGAAAAGTTTTTTTGATTTTGAAACTGCTTATATTCAATAATCAAATCAACTTGATATTCAATCCATTTAGAAATTTCTTGAGTTCTAAAATCCCTTTTGAGTATTTGAACCGATGAATTCAAATATTGAAAAATTGCCAAAAGTGAAAGAAATCAAATAAAAACAAATTGAGTTTGTTTGCTAATTTTTCTCAATTTTGGAACAAGAAACAAGTTCCCTTTTTCTTTTTCTCAAACAATTCCTTTCTTTTTTCTTTTTGATTCTTCTTTCATTTTCCAAATTCTTATTTTTTGTTTCTTCCAATTCTTTTTCCTTTTGCTGTTTTTGTTTTTCCAAAATTTCCTCAATTTCTTTCTTTGAATTATGAAATTTTGTTTTGATAATTTCATTTTGTCGATCTGATTCATAAATAATAATGGATTGACTAAGTGATTTTTTCTCAAATAATAAGATCCCTGTTTCAATTTTATGCTCAGTTATTTCTTCTTCATTTTCTTGAATTGAATGAATTGATATCAAAGAAAAACATTTGAAAAACTTCAATTTTTATTCAATAATACTTTTCTAGTTGGATGAATTTTTGTGAATGAATGAATAATCTTTGATGTTCAAGAATTGAATTCTTTTTGAAGAACTTTGTTTACTGGTGATAAATAAATGATTTTCTTTTTAAATATTTTGCTTGGAATTTCTTCATTCCATTCTTCTTATTTGAATAATTTGCATTTTCTTTTCCAAACTTGTTGGATAAATTATTCCCAATTTATTTTGGTATAAATTTGATAAACTTGCAATGCAAGATCCTTTTAATTTTTCTGAAAAGTATTCTATTTGCATTCTTAATATGAATTGGTTTCATTTGTTTATCTTCTTCTTTTATCTATTTTTTATCTATTTCTATTTCTTTTTCTTTTTCTTCTTTCTTCTTGTTTTTGAATATTATGTTCTATTTTTGGAACTGTTTCAAATTTTTGTAATTGATTTTCTATTTTTCTTTTCTGTTTGATCATTTCATAAGTCTTTTTATCTGGATTTTCTATTAATTCATCTTTTCTTTTAATTGATTTTCCATTTCTTTATTTGATTGAATTTCATTTTGCTCAATTTTTATCAAATGAAACAGTTAATTCATTTTGTTTTGTTTTTCTTGATTTTTCTTCAATATTTTTCTTGCTTTCCAAAAATTTCATAATAAATGTTTGAGTTTATTATTTAAAGATGTGATCTCGTTTATCCATCTTTTTCAACTCATTTTATTTTCTGAAGATAGTAAATTTTTCCATCTTTTGATTTAATTGTGAAAATAAAATTAGGTGGTGATTCATTTGTTTCGTGAATTGCAGAAACTAATGCTTTATTCATTGAAATTTTGGAATTTCTTTTATTCGATATTCGTTTTATATACTGATAAATAATTATTTATAAACAAAGTCTCTTGTAACTAAATTGTTGATGGAATCTATTTATATTTATATTTTGTTATATTTTAATTTTTATATTTTAAATTAGAAGAGTCATTTTTACTTTTTCTTAATATCTATTTTAAATTCCATATTTCTTTTCTTCGATCTTTTAATTTTATTTTGAATTTCCATTTTTGTTTTATTTATTTTTCAATTTGATTTTATTTTCATTTTCATTTTTGATTTTGATTTTTTAATTTGATTTTGATTTTGATTTTTTTTGATTTGATTTTGATTTGATTTTGATTTTGATTTTCAATTTCATTTTATTTGATTTGGTTTTTGTTGGGATTTTATTTTGAATTTGATTTTGATTTTGATTTTCAATTTGATTTTGATTTTGATTTTGATTTTGATTTTGATTTTGATTTTGATTTTGATTTTGATTTTGATTTTGATTTTGATTTTGATTTTGATTTTGATTTTGATTTTGATTTTGATTTTGATTTTGAATTTTATTTTGATTTTGAATTATATCTAATTCGTTATCATCAGAAAAACTTAAAGAAATTTCATTTTCATTATCATTGTCATTATCAATATCTATATCAATATCAGGATCATTTTCATTAAATGGAAAAGAATTGACAGAATCTTGTGTAAATTCTTCTTGAGTAAAAACTGAGCTATCACGACTAGTATTTCCAATTTTGATACCATCTTTTGGAATAACACGAAAAGGGGATTTTCTATTTTTCAGTTTAATTTGAGAATCATTTTTTAAATTTTCAATTTGATTTTGGTTTTGATTTTGATTTTGATTTTGATTTTGATTTTGATTTTGATTTTCATTTTGATTTTGATTTTCATTTTGATTTTGATTTTCAATTTGATTTTCAATTTGATTTTGATTTTCATTTAATTTTTCTTTTGATTCATCAAGTAAATATCTACTTCTTTCTTTTAACCATAATTGTTTTAAAAGTGAATAAGCTTTATTTCTTGAAGTAAAAGAAGTGAAAAAATATTCTTCATTTTCAACAATAATTTTAATAAAATTAATTGATTTCGTAACTTGTGCTAAATCAATATCTTTTTATTTGAAAATTGATTTTAATTTGTTCAGCTTATCTCTTCTAAATTATCTGGATGAAAAAGTAAAATAACTTTAGTAATTCAATACATTCTTCCATCCGATAAAAGATTATTTTTATTACTGAAAATGTTCCTTTTTTCTGTTACTGGAAGGTTTTTTTCTCAGTTCATAAATTTTCATTAAAAATAAAAGAAAAGTGAATGTAAAAAGAAAAAAAAGAAAAATGAAAAATGAAAAATGTTGAAAAATATAAAAATTTAGATTTTACATTCTTTTTATTTAAATTTTTAATTTAATTTTATTTAAATTCTATTTTAATTTTAAATTTATTAATATATAATTTTATTTCTGGATTATTAATATAATTTTATTCGTTATTAATATAATTTTATTTCTGATTTAAATTAATATAATTTTATTTAGTTGTTATTAATATAATTTTTGTTTTAAATTTATTAATATAATTTTATTTAAAGAGATTTGTGTATAATTTTATTTAAGATTTATTAATATAATTTATTTTAAATTTAATGAAATATAATTTTATTTAAAATTTATTAATATAGACATTCTATTGATTTAATAATATAATTTTTAGACCGGATTTATTAAATATGTTTAACTTGTTTTAAACCAATATAATGATTTTACATTGGAATTCAGAAATATGTAATATATTTAAATTTATTAAGTGGTTTTTATACTTAATGTATTTCAAATTTATTAATCCAATTTTATTTCGATTCGTGTTCGTCGTTGTTTCACTTTTTGCACTTTAATATATAAATTGTTTTCTTCTTTTACTTATAAATTAGTTTTCTTTTTAGCAAACAATTCTGATAGTTTTCTTTTTGTAAATGTGAATTCTTCATGATATTACTTGAGATTCAGAAAAAGCAGAAATAAATTGAGTCGTAAGTACAACAAAGCTAACTGGATTTATTTGGTTTCTTTTTAAATATCAAATAAAATCAGTTAATGTCAAGTCAGATTCAATTCATAAAATATCAGAGTGCTTTTGTAATTCTTCAGGTTTTGATCTGTGAGGGCTATTCTATTCAGTTTCGTTTCTTTTCTTTTGAGAATTTTACTCTTTTCAAATTGTCCCAATCTATTCAATTTGGTAAAATAATATCTTCTTCTTCAAACTAAGTTCTTTACCGTTTTCTTGACAAGTTCAAGAAAAGAAACCTCAAATAATTTTGCCAGCGGAGTTTCATGACCAATCAAAATAATTTTCTAACTTTCAGTTGCTATCATTTGAATTGATTTAAAACAAATTGATGTCTCACTTCTTGTTTCAAAGCTGAAACTCCTGTATTGAACGACTTTTAATTTCAAATAATTTCTAATTTCTTGCGCCATTTCAAATCTGTTTGTAATTTTAAATTTTAAGTTATTCTTTAATCAAATTAAAATATATGAAAGTATCAAATTATTTCTTTTGATCCATATATAAAATTTCCAATTAGCATCTAATTTAATCTTTAAAACCTTTTATTCATATAAATATTAAAAGTCGAGATTGAAAAGATAAAATAAAGAAATTAAAATTGGATAACATTTTAATGAAAAGAAAGAGATGAAAAGTGTGTTTTAATAGTTAAATGGATTCAGAGAGAGAAATTCAGTTGAGAAGAAAGAAGAATTTGTTCAAATTCGCTTTGGTAAACTACTTAAAAGAACTTCTGAATATATGTTTGTCCTCAAATCAAGCTTTATCCTTTATCAATATGACAGGAGGAATTTATATAATTTAACTAAAACTTTGTTCTAAAATTGACCAAGAATTCTTCTATAGATTCCCTCAGAAAGCATATTTGGTAAATTTCAAAACAGATGAACACATGAGAAGTTTTGAAATTACAGACAAAATAACAGGTCAGACTAAAAGTGAAGATGATAGCAATGCAGGACTTGAGGACATCCAACAACCATAAAATCACTATAAAATATGAGTTGTTGTGATCTTAAATCAGAATTGAATTAATAAAAGTTAAATAAATAAACTTTTGCCAAATTCGCATTATCTTTACATTTGCACCTGCTGGATTATAAGTGGTATTTAGTCCTCTTACTTCCCAATCTCTAAACCACCAGGATTCTTACAGATCAAAAGAATTTCTTGTAGTTAAACAACTTCCCTAAAGGGAACAATACTCAGCAGCTTTGTTTGCTGTAATTATTACCAATGATCTACAGGAACAATCAAATGATATGCATGAGATTAATCAACTTGCTGGAAGACTGATCTTCCCAACTTCTGCATCCCATTTCTATAGAAAATATTTTCCCATACTTTATGTTCTTTGAAATCATCGGAAAGTAAACGATCCAACTTGGATTTTACACTTATTTCTTAGTCAAAACAGAAAACTTCATCTGACACGTATCAAGCGAGATTTGTAAGATTTTCAGAATATAGCATACAATCAAATAATTCGTTTAACCATATTAGAACCAAACAGATTTGTATGGCAAACATAATGTTGGAATTTCCTATTCGATCTAGCCTAATAATGGAATTTATAAATAAGTCAAACAATGTAATTCGTCTTTAAAATATCTGTTCTACTCCAGAAGTTCTTTCTTCTTTTACATAATAACGGTTGCATACCCTTCTCTCTTGCATATCAATTCGGCAATCGTGCAGGTTCAGATATTTCTAAAACTACCATATGACTCTCCGTGCTTAAGATTATTGATGTTTTGGAAATATTTTGAAGAAGCTGGGCTTTAATTCATTATACCTTCTTCTAACTTGTCATGATAACATTAATATATGAAAAGATGTAGAGAGCAATCAATATATACTTATTACAGTATTTCATTTTGTACTGTTAATTTGAAATTAAGGTTTTCTTGTTACCTAGCACCCTTCGGTTCAATCCACTGATGTTTTATCTTCTTGTTAAACAGTTATGAATCTTCTATTTTGTTCATTTTCATTTGTTTTCTTTGTTGATCAACTCATTTGATAAATCCAGAAATTCTACTGTTATGTAATGATTCAGTTAAACCAGAATAATGGCACTATAATCTTCAAAGTGAATTTCAGATCCATAGAACTCATCAGTTGAGTAACTTCATTCAAATTGCACGCACTGAAAGATCTAATTGTTTTCTTCCTTTGTGGTAACTTTATTGCTTCAACCAGATGAATTCTCAATGATGATAACAGGTAGTAATGGCCCGGATCACCAAACAGCAGATCAGAAGAATAAAATCTCATCCATAAGAATAATACAGATATAAGTATTCTGGAAAGTGTTTCTTAGCACTGAAATGTCTCAAAACTAAGATAGAATCTTGTCTTAAATAAAACTTCATCCTGCATCATAATCTTTAATTTTGTAACTTGAATTTTGTAGTGATTTTGGGAAACTGATGATATTCTTTGCTTAAGAGCCGGTATCATAGTTTAAATTGAAACATATTTGGAATCCCATTGGAAGCCAAGTTACTGTGATTTGCCAATCTCTTATCTGAACTTGGTTCTCATACCTATATGAACTTCCCGCTCCCAGCCATCAACCATAATATCACAAAAGATCTTGAACTAACTGATATTTATATATACACCGAATTAAACTGCTGGATATATAAAGTTTTCTCTGATAGTCATTTCAGAAAATCATGAAACCTTTGCCCTTTTGGAAATGCTCTGATTATTCATTGCTTTTCTTTTATAGTATTAACTATCAATATTGTTGTATCTTTGAATTTATTATTATTTGAATCCATCACTATATATTTATTATTAGTGAATATTTGCAAACATAATCTTTGATTGATCCAAGGTGCACTTCTCTTCCAAACAAGATATGTTTGCATACATAGCTTTACCTGTCTGAAGCATGTTTCAAACATTCTAGAATTCCAATTAAGATGCTTTTCTCACTTTGTACAGATTTTATAAATTACAAATGGAAAGTATATAATGATTTGTGATTTTATAATGTGAGATTGAAGAAAATTGAAACTTCTACCACAATAGTCTATACAGATTCAAATATTTCCACTAATTTATGAAACAATGTTTGAAGAGATCCAGACATCTGCCCAGGTCACTCACCGAAATCATACTGATTATTTGTTTCCTAATTTTGGTGATCACTCTCAGTTTGTTGAATGGCTTGAATAATTTCATCGTCGAGAATTACTTCGATATGATAAATGATCAGACCAACCACCGCATAGCATAAGTGAATCATTTCATAGAAAGTTGCATTTCTTGAATGTCCATAACATATATTAAATCAAACAAATTCAGTTTTGTGTGTGAAGTGATTCTAGATTGAACAATTTGCAAATATTGATTGGAAATATTGTAAATAATATTTAGCTATATAATTTAAATTGAGAAACTTGTATTATTTGCGAAATTAGCGTGATTGTTGTTTCAAGCTCAACAGTTTCTTGTATTCTTTTCCTTTCGGGAATAATTTAAACAATTTTGATATTGAATCCATAATTTTCGCTTCTTTGGAAATCCATGTGAAATTATCTTTTCCAATTTTCTTGTTTATCCAATCGAATGGATAAATCATATATAAACTTCTTTGAAATTATTATCTGTCAATTTGGGAAAATGGAAAAGAATTGAAAGGCTATGTTTTGTTATTCTTGAATGATGAAAATTGTGACAATCAATTACAACAACAAAACTTCTTTTGATTCTTCAAAGGTTTGAGAATATATCGTCGTGCACATCTTCCAAATTTTCTGTTCTTCTTATGTATGCAAATAAAACCTACATAAAGTTCTCCTGTTTTATTTTGTTTTCCTGGAGAAAATATTTTCAATCTTAGGTATCAGACTTTCATTCTAAAATCTTTAAATTTCTTGCTGTTCTTTGTGTCTGGATAGAATCTTCAGTGATTGTAGTTTCTCAACCAGCTCCTAAAGCTTCTGTTCTCTAATTGGGTTTCCCAAGTTCATTTAAAGAAAGAATTTTCTCCAATTTTAACATAAATCTTGTTGTCTTTTAAATGGTTTCAGATAATTTCTCTCCATGTTTTGTGTTTAGAAATTGAAAGTTCTCCATGAGATCTTCTGGGATTGTTCATCACAGACTTGCTCTGTTTTGTTTTCAAGTCTCTGTTTTGTGTGTGTAGGTGTTTTCTGATGTTTCAAACTTTCTTTCCAAAGATATTCTTATCAATCAGTTATTCTGCCTGGTGGTTTTGTTTTAATGGAGTCAATGGAACTGCATAATTCCTCTAAACTCCATTTGCAGACATTTTACACATGTATTGTTTTGTAATAAGGAAATTAATACTTTCTTACTTCAGGTAAAATTCTCTCATAATTATATTGTGATCTGGTGAAATAGTTATGCTGGACATAAAATCTAGAAAAGAAAATCCTGAAACAGGGTGAACATCTTTTGGGAATCTTTTGAAAGCTATATTTGCAAATAGTGAGATATTAAAAGCTAAATTTTCTAGGCACATAGTGATCAATAATTTATCAAGAAATTGTATATGCAAAATTAAACTGAATTTTCCGGTCAATTAACTTCTTTGATTCACCTTCCTTTAACTGTAGAAGGATTGATTTCAAATATGTTTCAAGCCAGTAATGACATTTCAAACTGAAAATGTTAAAACCTTCTAGTCCTCCAGTGAATCATTTGTGAATAAGAAACTTTTCATACTTTTAGGTGAGTTTCTTCTGAAAAGCTTGTTGAGGTGATCTTCTTGAGGTGTTTTGACTTCTCCTGAATAATAGCCATCAAATGCAGTGTCTCTTTGGACCTATCTAAGCAGTGGGCTAGACAGAAATGATTTAACAATTGGAAAATCCCAATATATAACGGAAATTAACAAATTTTCTTTTGTAACAAATAAACCTAATAATGAATTTATCAATTCATTTGATACTTTGTACTTTTAACAAACTTGCAATTCTCTGTTCCTTTGGCTTTAAAATATTTATTAAAACATCAACAGCAGTTCCAATGCCTCATTCCCATATATCCATTGGTAAAGCATGCTTCAATCCTACATTTATGGCATGAGCATATTGGAAAAGAAGACATGATTGTATTGAGATAATATCTTCGCACTTGATTCTTTATCCTTTGCGATCTTTAGCATTCGGAAGTGAGAAAAGAAAAGAGATATTGCAGAAAATTTCCAGGCATTTATTTCCACAGCAACTTGTTTTAACATTTGGTTGTTTGTATGTGTTCTCCTTTCCATGGTTTCGGAGAAGTGTCAATCAAGTAACTTCTCATACTTTCATTGTTGTTTATATATCAATTCCTCATTCTATTTGAGACGTAGCCTTGAATCAAGAAGAGTCTTTGTGATTTGTGTTGTTTGTAAGTGATGATTAGGGTAATGGTGTTTAATTGTTGGTATTTGTTATTTGTGAATTTGGAGATGTTAGATCTGATAAACGGGAAAACCCTGTTCCATAATTACTTCTACTATTCATTTTCTAGGTGTTCGTGTCTGAACAAAAGATAATCTCTATTCATCATAATTTCAATTAATTGGCATGGTGCATTTTATTCCTAGATGCCAGATCAATATCAACAATGAAAGATAAGTTATTTGCAGA